>QEPC01001726.1:1064647-1078393 GCA_003113815.1 Sphenodon punctatus
GGGTGATCCCTGGGTGTGTGTGTGTGTGTTAACCCCCCCCCCAGGGATCATACAGTACAGGTTTAATACTTACCGGCTGCTGTTGGGACGGCCGCTGGTGCTGGGCTGGCTCTGGGTTGCTGGCAGAGACCGGAGAGTCACTTAGGGGAATTTTTTAAAAAAAATCCAGGCTGGGCAGGGTGGGTGGGTGGTGTCCCCCCTTCCACCCACGCAGCCTGGACTCAGGGAGGGAAACGCGGGTTTTTGGTGGGGTTTTTTACATTGCGGCTATTCATTTAAATGGCCGCAATGTAAAAAAAAATCCGGTACCCGGAATCTGGTAACTGGGCCGGATTACAGGGTTGAATCCGATAATGCTGGTACACCCAGTACCGGCATTATCGGATACCGGAAGATCCGGTTGTCCCTGCGCTACCATGTATAGAGTTAAATTAGTAGAACTTCATGAAGGAGCATCATTCAGTAGTGGACTATTAATGTTATGAGGGGAAAAACATCCAAAATATCTCTTTTGCTCTGAAACTATGGCTGTGAGAAGCACACAGGGCAATATTTTCAGCCGGTATAAATCATCACAGCCACTGCAGGGCGATATAGGGGTGACAGCCATGACCACTGTCTGCTGAGGTGACAGCAGCAGTTGGGGTGAGCCAGAAAAACAAATGCTAAAAGCAGGCCATGAAAAAATATTGCAGAAGGGTTAAAACTTTCAGTTGAAGACAAAACTTAGCAACACCAACAGGGTGGTTCCTAGTTGGTGCTAAACAACAATATAAGGTAATAAACAATCAAAACTTGACAGGTCAGCTTGCTCTGAAATAAACTCACAAAAACAAAATCTCCTCAACCAGTGCCAGGAGATAACAGAAATATTTCTGGGTGTCTCGCCCAACAGCGTTGCTAATTCACGAGCGCCTCCTAAAGGTTTCTGGCAACAGTACGGCTGCATTCAAGACACCTTTAGATTACACTCACTCACGCTCAAATATTGGGGTGCTCGAACAAGCGAGGTCAGATTACCATGAACCATGCTCCAAAATACTTAGTAGAAGACCAGATCAAAAATACATATAACATTTGATTTTAGTTGATCCAGAACACTTATATACGAACACACATGGAAACAGCAATAAGCACATTCACACAGTAAACAGTAAATTGATAAAGATATTTTGCTTTTAAGCAGCTTATAAGAAACTTTGGTCAAGCAAAGTAAAGAAGCTAGCAGGCATCCATATTGACTTGGCAAACAACGCAAGAGTGCATTGGGTACCAGGGAGTAACTATGGATTCAGGCCAGGGACTTTACCCTGTCAAAGATAAGAAGGGTGAAGAAGATGAAGGAGGTGCCATAGGTGGGCTGACTTTAGAATCCCGCCTCGGGTTGCCAAAAAGGACGGACCAAGCCTAGATTGTCTAGCCAGGTGATCCGGCCCCCAAATCACGCTTTGGGATGCCAAAAAGGGAGGGTCTGGACTAGATTGGTCAGTAACAGTCAGGTGGTCAAATAGGCGAAACAACCAAAGCATATAAAAGAGCATGACGGAGAAGGTGTGGCAGCTGACTACTCTCAGCTCCACTGCCTGCTAGCCATGTGCACCAGCATCAAAGGACTCTGGCAGTGAACCAGATTGGTGAGACACTCATTGTTAGGGCGTTTTGCTTGCCTATTTATTGTACCACCAATACTGCTTGCTATCCTATCAATAAATGTTGCATACATATTAAATGCAGGTGTGATCCTTGTTAGGTGCTATGTTCTTGAAAGATCCCGCGCAGCACGGAAGCCACCGAAAGTCTGAGCCTCAGGGTGAAACCACTAGAATGACAACCCTAACAAGGAAGTATAAGTACAGAAGAGAAAGAATGCTTACCTGGATATGGACTTTGCTGTTGTATGAAGAAGAGCTCTGAATAAAATGTAGAAAGAGAGTGTTTCAATAAAATATTAGTATGAGACTCTTTGTATTTAATTTGTAATCTACAAAGTTTGTTTTTTAACCTTGAATGAAATTGGAGGGTAGATCCTCAGCTGCACAAATCAGCAAGTTTCTATTGACTTCAATGAATTTTTGCTGATTTACATGAAATATCAGAGGAAGTTCAGTTTTCTTTGGCATGATTCTGGCCCTCAACACAGAGGAGATGGTTAAAGACATGTGAAGATCAAGGGTCATGCCCATCTAAAAATAACTCTTTAGTTTTGAGTCACTATTTAGCCTCTCCGGTTTGACGCAGTGTTTGATAATCCAAGTCATGGCCACACTTTCTGTCTCTGTATTAAAATGGAATGCTCTCATTAAATCAGAGATGCTACCAAGTTATTGACACATCTATACAGTGATTTCAGATAAACCTGGTCACCTTGCTCTGCACCCACCATTTTTTCACCTTTCAACAAAGGGTGAAAACAGACATGATGCTAACTCCACTTTAACACTGCTCCAACATTTCTTATGCATGTTGCAGGGCTGCCTAGGGCACCAATACAGTCCTGCAACATTCATAAGAGATGTTAAAATGGTGTTAAAGTGGAGTTGGCGTCATGTCTATTTTCACCTAAACAACAAATCCAGTTAGCACTCAGTTTGCTTGGAGCCATATTGGCTGTACCTCGATAAAGTGGAGCAGGTGTGCTTACCTGAGAATGGATAACACCACTGTATTTGGAGCCAGCGATGGTCTACAAGGAAATCAGATGCCATTTAATATGACTTGTCTAACTACAAAACAGTTTCTGGGAAAGAGCCTTAACTCTGTACTTTGGACCTTTTTGCATGGATGCCACCCCTCCCTCGCTCATATGTGCAGGGGAGGGGGGCCTGTGCAATCACCACAGCTGGTGCAAGGGGATGGGGAGGCACCTGTGTGAAAGCCACGACCGGTGGGTGGGGGTACATGTGCACTCTTCCCACTTTCACCCATCACCCACGCATGGAGCAATGGGTGCCAATGGTGGATGCTCTTTGTGTGGAGATGGGTGGGGGTCCGTTGGAACGCACCCCCACGCACCACCACCCCATGCACCCGCACCTGTTTGAGAAGGACATTTGCTTCCAGCTTATGAGAATGGAAGAGCAGGTGATACAGATATGTGCACACTATTTGTTCGCCTCCTCCCCTATCACTCTATACCATGGAAAGATTTACAATGGTGGTCCTTGAAATCTAAAAATAAAATGCATGTTTAATTCGTTTATGTATTCTCAGCTGCAAGAATGAGAGATGCTTAGAAGGGCTTAAAAGAAGGCTGGTCAGATAGCCTTTGGACGAGTTTAGAGAACTTGCTCTTGCAGTACATCATTTTGGGTTATGCTACCCCAAACAAGCTACCAGCTCTGCTTGTCAGTAAATGGGAGAGCCAGTGGAGGAATGGTATCACCTCCTATTTGTTTCTTCTCACCCCCTTTGGGGCATTGTGCACTGGTAGCTACAGAGACATAGGGTGTTTTAGATAAGCACCTCCCCATTCACACCCACCAATTATGCAA
Source organism: Sphenodon punctatus (assembly GCA_003113815.1). Lineage (NCBI taxonomy): Eukaryota > Metazoa > Chordata > Lepidosauria > Sphenodontia > Sphenodontidae > Sphenodon > Sphenodon punctatus. Next base: position 1,068,139 of record QEPC01001726.1, read on the forward strand.
GTTGTGGGGCTGCATAGGGCTCCACTATGACCCTGCAACATACACAGCGGGTGGGTGTTTGGTAGTTATTGTGTGGGGAGGCACTTGTCTAAAAACATCCATAACTAGGTTGGGATGGTTCTTGGTGCGGAAGATGAAACGGCTGCTCCCCTGTCGTGGGCAGAAAAAGGTGGGGAAGAGAGGAGCCTGGGGTCACCAGGACAAGAGAGTGAGGAGGCTGGGGTCACCAAGGTGCAGGTCACCAGAGGGAAGTTGAACCATGGGTGTCACCAACATGGAGGATGTTGTCGGGGTCACTTGGGCAGAAAGAAGCCGGGAGGCAGGCCTCACCTGAGCTGGTCCTCAGGGTGATGAGGTATGCTGGGATAGGGAGTCGGGGCCAGGCAGGCTTACCTGAGTTCTCTGAAAATGGGCAGGAGTGGCCCAACTGCCTACCTGTTCAGTGCTCTTTTGTGTTCCAAGGCCCCATCTCTTTACATCCCAGCACACACTGCTCCTACTACGATTGGCCTTGCCCCCTCAAATTCTGGACACTTGAGGGAGGAGGGACAGCATAGCATCAGGGAGCACAGCAGAGACGTGGGATGCAGCTGCACCAGCATACATTGGTCTCTCAGGCTCATGAGCCCCAGTGCAGCTGCAGTTACTGCACTATTATAGCTACGTCCCTGGTTAGCTGAGTCAAGACTGAGAAGCCCCCGCAGAAACTGAAGCTCTGCCTCATCCTTATAAAGGTAATGCAAAACTGGGTCCTTTTCCTACGGCTGAAATGAGCCGCAAAGTTTTTACTCGCAAGTAATTTTGCCATATAGATTTATACCAGGATAGAAACCAGGATAGATTTCCCAATACAATTTCTTGATTCTCTCAATAACGCAAGATACCATCCCGATTTACCAACTTTCCTTTTTACCGTTTACCGTACTGAACTACCGCATTGCTGAGGGTACTGTTTTACTTCCAGGTTTCTGTCTGTTGTTTTTGCATGTCTGAGCCAATCATCATGCAAATAGCCCACCCCTTAACTCTCCCTGCCTGCCCAGAGTTTTAAAAAAGTGCCTCCATTCAGAATTGTTGTTGTATGGTGTTTCCTTTGCTTTGACCAATCTGCAGCTGGATTGCAGATTTATAAGGGTATCTGTTTACCAGTCAGTGAGTGGCAAGGAAGTACAAGGGAAAATGGAGTGCAGAGAAGATAGAAGAAATGTGGTATTGCTTATATTTAAATTGACAGCAAAGGGTGAATGGCAAAGAGGTCAATGGCAAAGCAGTAAACAAGATCCCAGTAAGTGGAACATAAGTAAATAGAAAAATGAAATGTCGATGAAGACATTGTCGAGTACCGTAGAGGTTCTAGATTCAGTCAAGATGGTATGAGGAACTGGGATTTCAATTCCTGTTTTTATGAAATCTCATTTCATCCCTATTTTCTATACTGCAGTTATACAGGGTAGGGCAGAAACTGGCGTTTATAATTTTATCCAGAGCAATGAAACTCTTCACCTGATGCTACCTCTTAACTAATATAGATATCCAGCTGGAATCATACCCCACCAAACAGTGGAGTCTGCTGCTACCAGGATATATCCTTCCAAGCAGGGGAGCATGAGTTTGGTAAGAAAAGCATGAAATTTGCTCTTACAAGTAATGTAAAGGTTAGGAAAAAAAATAATAATACCAAAGTGAAAGAGTGTTTACCTGTGAGGAGGGCTGACGCTGCAAAGGAACCAGAAATAGGTTTATTAGTGTGTAAAAGGGGACTTTTTAATTACCCTAAAAAGAAAATCAGAGATGAAGGGAGTAAGTGGGAGCAGCCAGGGGACATGGGGATTTGAGAGGGCTATAAGGGTGGGAGGGAGGAGCCAGAAAGGACTTTAGCAGAGTAACAGGGTGCTCTAGGGAAGGTCAGATGGAAGAATGGAAATTGCAGAGTGGGGGTAGTGAAGTAGAATATTTTCACACATGACAACGTACAGGATCTGGCATGGGCCAAGGAGGAGGCGGGGCAACATGTAGACATGGTCTGCGTGATCCTACTCCCTGCGCTGCTGAGTGCGGACCTCCCTGACGGGTGGTCGCGGCGGCCATTACACGTGACAGGCTGCTTTACTCTGATCCAGAGATGGTTTCCCCAGGCTGCGGTAGTGCTTAGTCTGGGCTGTGACTCGGCGATGGGCCCGAGTTACAGCTCAGGCTAAGAACTGCCACGGCCTGAGGAAACCCTGGGTTTTGCCCGGGGAAACTTCTGGCAGGCCGGTTCAGACATGAAGGCACCATGGGTGGCCACGCGGGTCAAAGCATGGCCACCCGTGGTACCACCACGTCTGAAAATATCCGTAGAGTGAATGGGATCAGCAACACCTCTGGGGACTGAGGGCAGAGCCTCACGTATTAGGGCATTCTGCCACATTCAGATACCTTGTTACATCCTTGGCAGTACATAATAGGTGCTTACCTCAGCTGGGAAGGGGTTGGAGGCAGGATAAATTGGTATCTGAAAACAATCCAGAAACAATGTATTTGTTTATAAAATAATGTAAGTTTAGAGTTTTTCTCCCAACCTCTAATTTTGAGGGAAGGCGGTATGTTTAATGGGAAGGTTATAAAGTGAAGATTTTCTCACCTATTGATTGTTTTCCAGGTAGGTAAGAGTTGACTAACAGTTCGAGCATGTAGGCAAATAGGGATCCTCCCCCAATTTGTGTATTTCCCAGTTTTTTCCAGGTGGAAGATAGTCAGAAAGTTTGTGGAAGAGAGGAAAATCTACAAATCCCATCCCTCTTAAAAATTTAGCTCCCGCCCCCCATACCTATATTTTTTCATTAATCTAAGGGGGGAAACTATATTTTCCAACAAAAACTATTTAACAACAGAAAACTTCTGCTTATTTTTTTAAGCTTTTTTAAAGACACAGTGATTTATCTATAAAGCAATCGCCATTCAACAAATGATTCCATAATGTTATAAATGAAGCTAGTGCATTTGATAACTGATTGCACAAGTACCAAGTCGCTGACAGACAGATTGAGGGGAAAAAACTCACGGGTGTAAATTGGAGTCACCCTTTTGATCTCAGTGGAACCACATCATTTAATTTAAATTTAATTTCAAAAGAAGACATACCCTTTGTACACCTTGTCCACTTGCGCTGCCTGACGAAACAGACTAGAAGGAAGAGAGAAGCCAAGTAATTGTATGTAAAATAGTTTGTTTAAATACATTAAATCTGGCATTCATTTTACAGGAGTCAGTGTGAGCTGCTAAGATCTCCAAGAAATGCTAGAACAAGCAGCAATTGGAAGGAATATGTTCATATAACAGATGAACCTCCTTTTGATGATGGTGTAAGACCTGGCTGTTCCGCCAGGCGTTTGGCAAGGGAGATGGGTAGAGTGAGGTGGGGGATTGGTGTTTTTTAACCTCCAGTGTTTTTACTGTGTTTTATAGTTTTATTATTGTTTTTAATCTTTTTGTAAATTGTAAGCTGCCTGTGGCAGGAGGGGCGGGGTATTACATTTTTAAAATAAATGAATATATATAAGGGGCAATTAATTAACAGGGCAGGATATTGAGAACTCTTTCCTGATGCAGTTGCTAACCAGTTTTTCTCAGTTTTACACATGTCTGTTTTTGGTGTTGAAAGAATAAATTCTAACAGCTGAATAACAAATTTGTTTGTGGAGCTACTGATGGAGTAAATGATTATGAGTTGAAATGGTAGCTGAAAATAATATGCTTATAGAAGAAAACTGCGCTATATTTCCTTGATCAGAGGCAGAAACATAGAATATATGTAAGGGAACAGAATATCTCAATATTAAACACACTTGACAGAGTTTAAATTGATTTCCAGAAATCTCCCACCTCACCAAATGCTCCCCAGGTGGAAGGAGGAGGAAGAGAATACTGCCCTATGAAAATCTTACTCTTGGTTCTCAGTGTGGACCAGAGAAAGTGCCTTTTTTTTGGTAAAAAATATTTTGTTTGCTTTAAGGGAATTCCAAATAGAGGGGAAAAAAAGAGAGTAGGGCTGTTCACTTATTAATTAGGACTGGAGTCTGTTAGATACCAACCAAGCACGCTCACCTGATCTCTAGCAACACCGGAACAGTTTGCTTACAATTCAGCATGTGTACAGTCCAAGGCCGTTTTCAGACGAGCGCGGCGGCACCTGCGCTTGTTTCTCAAAAAAGCCGGCAGCCTGTTCCACACGTGATGCTGCCGCTGAATACGCGCATGCGCGGGCGATGCGCTCCATTTCCGGGCGCGAACTGACCGGGTCGGCAATCGAGGCTGGTCATACGTGGCCAGAAATGGAAGCGCATCGCCCGCCCATGCGCATATTCGGCGGCAGCGTCACGTGTGGAACGGGCTGCCGGCTTTTTTGAAAACAAGCGCGGGCACCGCCGCGCTCGTCTAAAAATGGCCCAAGAAAGGCAATGAAACTACTCATATTTTTTAATGTCAGGCATCCTAAGGATAGTTTTTCTGGGTCTAACTAGAGTGCTTAGCCCCTTGCAGGATCATGTCTTTCTGAGTAGCAGTACAGACTGAAACTTTATAGTAAAGGAAGTGTACTTACCTGTCCATAAGAAATGCCACCATTACTGTAGGAGCCACCCTGTCAACAACACAGAACCACCATTATTTCTTCATAAAAACTCACTGGGTGGCCTTGGGGCAAGTCCCAAACTCAGCCTAGAGAGCCAGTGTGATGTAGTGGACAAGGTGCTGCGTTTGAACCTGGGAAACCAGGGTTCAAATCCCACCCTAGCAATGAACTCACTGGATGGCCTTAGCAAGTCTTAGCCTTAGTTCCTTATCTGTAAAATGGGAATGTGTGTGTGCCTGTGTTCCCCTCACCTGTGTCCATCTTAGATTGTAAGCCCACTGGGCAGGGACCTAAAGGAGGTTGTAGGCTCCCATCATTGGAGGTTTTTAAAAAGAGACTGGACAGCCATCTATTGGGGATGCTGTAGTGGTGGCATCCTGCTTCCAAGCAGAGGGTTGGACTAGCTGATCCTTAAGGTCCCTTCCAACTCTGACTTCTGTGAATCTAACTCCTTGGAAGTTCAGGCACATAGCAATGTGAAACAAAGAAATCTGGTTTGATAGTAAGCCAAAAGGAAAGAATCCTAATAACAAAGATCAAGATGACCATCCAGAACATGCATGTTATGCAATAAAATTCTGCAATAAAATGTATTAGATGGATCAACTGGTTGATTGACAGCTTGTTTTTCTCACTTGCTTGATCTTTGTTACTAGGATTCACAAAAGTTAGAATTGGAAGGAACCCTGAGGGTCAGCTAGTTGAACCCTCGGCTTGGAAGCAAGATTCTTACAACTACAACATCCCCAACGGATGTCTGTCCAGTCTCTTTTTGAAAATCTCCAATGATGGGAGCCTACAAACTCCCTAGGCAGGGGTCAATGTGAAACCTCCACAGGTTCTGCTTCTGTCAGTCATCTCTTAGCCTTTTCCTTTTCTAAACTTTCTGTACACTACTCTTTTGGGAGATGCTTACTGTCCATCTTGATCATATTGCTACCCATCTTTGCTGAGCTTAATCAATCTTGTTTTACCGCTAAACACACCTGATTTATTTAGTAATTTGATATCTGAAACATAGTCCTTCCACCTAATGCCAAAGATCTTGGTGTAAACAAAACACATAAGACTATTCTGTGAGATGGACATACCTCCTGCAGACAGTCTAAGACATTAGTAAGCCTACTCTTTGTGATCCAGTGTCTTTAGTTGACCAAAATAGTCGTTTTGTAGAGAGAGTTATTTATTTCTTGATGGATCATGATGATGCTTGACAGCCTTCTGCCTGGCTAGATGGTGAAGTTCTGGACAATCTATTTTGATACTTTGAGAGGTGTATTAGTGCTGAAATGAAGAGCAAGTTTGTATTCTCAGATATTATTTAGATTTTCGGATAGCCCTCCAAATATCCAAATAATATTTGCAGCCAAAACAGATATTCACATGTCTGGGTTTTTCAGCTATTTAGTTATTTATTAGATTTTTGGGGTAATTGTTTGTTTGGTCACTTCACTTTTGACTCAGCTATTTGTGAATGTTCAGTAAATGAATTAACGAAACAACAGAATAAAAAATTATCCAAACAAATGAAAAAATGACCCTCAAACCCAAAACAGATATTTAGAGACGATGGATCATTTCGTGGGTATGGCTTGAATTAGGCTAAATCGTTACATCTGATGTTCACCATGGATATTTGTTTCAGCCCTAAGTTGTACTGCTTTCCTGCTGTAGCTTAGTACATTACTTCAGTTTTCTTTATGTTAATAGCAAGACTATGGGTGTTTTCAGACAAGACACTCCCCACCCACCTACTATATATGTTACAGGTCACCCATAGGACAACACTACAGCGCTGCAACATGTATAGTGTGGTGGGTGGAAAGTGTCTTGTCTGAGGCCATTTTATACGAGCCGCAATGCAGGGAGGACCAGTGTGTGCCACGGCATCGGGGTGAGTGCGTGGGGCAGCGCACAAGGTTGCACACTGATCCCCCATGCATCCCCACTCATGGAGCAACCTCCATTTTTGCTAATTGCTCCATGAGTGGGGATGCGTGGGTTGCGAGAGCACGCACGCACCCCCCCACTCACCGGTCGCGGCATGTACACGGCCACCACCTACTCATGCTCACACAGTGAATCTGCGTGGGCATGAGTGGGACTGTCTCATGTAAAAATGGCCTGCAAATGCCCTATGTCATTTAGATGCTGAAAAGAAGCACTGAGTACATACATTGGAGATCCAGTTTAGTAAAAACCAGTTTGTTATTGGTAATTTGCACATATTTTGGTTCATTGCTTCATCTGTATGCTCTAGTAACCCAAGACCATCCCACTTCAATATAGACTCACTCCAGATCCCTCTATATTTTTTCCCCAGGTAATGTTAGTTACGTTAACCAGACAGCACGAATAATTGAGCAGTGCACTGGGACAAACCAAGCTGAGAAGCAAAAGAATGCTTACATCTTTACAGGCATGCTTGTTGAACACACCAGAAGTTCCACTCTAAAGAGAAAACAAACAAAAAAAATTGGTGACTGTTTGACTTATTAAAGGAAATTAGCACAAGTAAAAGAAATCTCAATTCTGACAGCTTTGTAGACAAGATTATGGGGTGCACGAGTAAAAGCTCCTTGTCCTCCACACCCAATATTGAGGCAGGTTTCCAACAATGTGTGGAAACAATAGAAAAATCATTTTAGCTAACTTTAAAAAAAACTTTCCCATTATGGATCCAATCCTAAACGCCTGCCCACATGGCTTATGCGTGTGTGCATATGTGCAGTTTACATGCAGTTAGCATGTGCCATAGGTGTGTGCAGGCTCTGTGAGGGGTTGTGCACAGGGGTTAGGATCAGTGTCTGTCTGCAGCTCAAAGAGAAGCATTTTCTTTGTGTTGGTAAATTGGAATTTATAAGCATATAGAAACTGTAACGGACATGGGGTGAGGGGTGTCTGGTTCGTAGGCAGATGTGGGGGCTGCAGGAACAGGATTGGGGTCAGGATGGTAAGACTACTGGGGAGCAGACAAAACCAAGGCTGGGAATAAAGCAGGCAAGACGACAGGGGGCCAGGAACCAGGAGTGAATTACTCAGAATTATTTGTAATTATTCGTAAAGGGATAGAGAATAAAACTGAAAATATCCTAATTCTAATTGTATGTTGTGTATGTTAACAATGGCCTACAGCCACGTTTAATAAATAAATTTGAAATTTAATTCTACTATATAGGTCTATGGTGCGACCGCACCTTGACTATTGTGTGCAGTTCTGGTCGCCCCATCTCAAAAAAGATATTGGGTGAAAACAGACATGGCACTAACCACCCTTTAACCACCCTTGGTAGTTATTTATACATGTTGCAGGGCTGTATTGGTGCCCTATGCAGCCCTGAAACATGCATAAATGACCACCAAGGGTGGTTAAAGGGTGGTTAGCGTCATGTCTGTTTTCACCCATTGTTGAAATAGAAAAGGTACAGAGGAGGGAAACAAATGATAAGGGGGTATGGAATGGCTTCCCTATGAAGAGAGGCTGGATAGGTTGGAGCTCTTCAGCTTGAAGAAAAGACGACAGAGTGGATATGATAGAAGTTTATAAAATCAAGAGTGGTGTGGAACACATTAATAGGGAAGAATTATTTACCCTCTCAAATAGTACTAGGACTAGGGGACAGTCCATGAAACTAACAGGTAGCAGATTTAAAACAAATAAAGTATTTTTTCCACTTAATGCATAATTAACTTGTGGAATTTGTTGCCAGAACACGTGGTCAAGACAGTAGTATAACTGGGTTTAAGAAAGGATTGGACAAGTTTCTGGAGGAAAGAACAATTAGCAGCTATTAGCTAGGTAAGTTTGGGGAATGTAACCTCTTACTGCTGGGAGTGAACAGCAGGGGATTGATTGCCCCATAGTGACCTGTTAGCTGCTTCAAACAACCAAGATTGGCCACTGTTGGAGACAGGTGCTGGGCTCAATCGACCATTGGTATGACCCAGTATGGCACTTCTTATGTTTTGATGAGTAAAAAGAGTGAAGTTCTGCCCAACTTCCTGGGGCTACCAGTAAGTCTTATATGCTGGCTGGCAGTCAACCAGGAAGCTGGGAGGCGTGATGGGCTGGACACAGACAGGAGAGGTGTGGCTAGGGACAAGGCAAGGAGGTTTCTTCGAAGGAGTGTCTGGTAAAAAAGCAAAGGATTCTTTTCCAAAATACAAATGAACCCTGAGTTTTTTCTCTACTGCATCCAGAATTCAAGTAAAAAAATTTTTTTTATTCCAAGTACAGGTCATCTGAATGGCTCGGATGCCTTCCAAGTGCCCAATACAGTGATAGGCCAAGTATCCTTCAGTGGAAATGAAAGGTGCTCTGCACCCCTCAGCAGGGCACCCTCGATGCCCCAGGTAATATACTTGTTGTCTAAGATTTTCAGCACATTCTTGTCCCTTTAATAGAGAAAGGAATGCAGTACTGAAGCAGCCATAAATTTGGTGGACTTTTAGATGCTTAATTCCAGGGAGAGCATCATGTCAAAATCCACAGATTTGCATCTTCACTCTTTTTGTTTGAGAACACTGGCTAAGTCATGTCCTAGCTCATTACATAATTTTTGCTATAAATCAAACTTTCACTTTACCCCTGATAGGCGAAATCTGATTGATGACTAAATATTTTAAGGAGAATATTTGTACTGGGACAGCATTCTAAATGTAGGCAGGAGAATGTGATTACCTGGATACACCCACTGCTGCTTCCTTGGTAAACTATTTTACCCTGGAAGAAAGAAAACACTAGTCACTTCAGGGTAAAACTGCATCATAAAATATACAAAAATAATGCAATGTACAGCACTGAAAGCCCACATTTTTGCAATCCATATAGGAATAGTCTAGACAATTTGGGAATATTGATGTCCTTTGGAGCAACTGGAAACAATTTGTTGTGTAAAAGAGGAGTGAACACCTAACAAGAAAAAAAAATCTTATTATACTTGTCTGCCTGATGTGGCTAAGGACAAGATCAATATACTACTGAAATAATTTTCAGACTACTGGAAGTTTAGTGTGGAAAGGCTTTTCTAAAATAGAAGCAAACTGGACAAATACATATAAGATATATTTTAAGATCACACTAGAGCAGACATGTTTTACTGGGGAAAGAGTCTTGTTTATCCATGTTCTTCAAAATGAAAAATGTTCATGTTGTAAAATAATACTAGGGCTGAAACAAGAAGCATTTTAGCTTCTTGCAAGAAATACCAAGAATCAGAGAAGTGGGACAGTCCTGGTACGAATTCTCACTATTTCTTGGAATAAATAAATAAATAAATAAATAAACATCGTGCATGTGGCCATTTTGCACGAATAGTGATTTAAAAAAAAAATGTTTCACTCTCATTGAGAATTAAACCAAGATGCTGCCAGTTCTTGATTCGTTCTCAGTTCCCTAAACAAACTGAGAACCAGCATTTTCGACGAGACCAAAACCAAAACAAAACCCGAGAATGAACTTTCAGCCCTAAATAATATAGTTGCAGTTAGATGTCTACACAAAATGTAAAGGGCTGGAAGATAAATTCTGGAGTCTGAGATGCAAGACATGGAAATTAGTTTGCAGGGAGAAAAATATAGTATTGTAGCTTTCAACAAAAAATTCTCTAATAAAAATAAAGGACTTTATTATTGTTGTTTTAT
>QEPC01001726.1:1091488-1114630 GCA_003113815.1 Sphenodon punctatus
CCCCCGGCACGTCTGATATGGCGTGACGGGGTGATCCCGGAGGAGAATGAATTGGGTGATTTCGGTACGGGGCCAACGGGCCCTGTAACGTCTGAAATCACCCAGAGTCCTTCCTGAAATGAGGCACTCAAAACTGGACACAGAACTTCAGGTGAGGTCTGACCAGTGCTGAATAGAGTGGAATTATTACCTCCACTGACCTGAAAACAAAGCTTCCGCTAAGACAGCCTAAAACTGCATTAGCCTCTTGCAGTCACACCACAACATTGCTGACTCATGTTCAGTTTGTGATCAACCACAGTCCCTAGATCCTTTTAATGTGCGTCACTACTAACGCTGCTTGTCCATGCTGCCTGGCCTGGCAAATTCCCGGTGCAGAATCTCCCCGCTGGGAATCTTATCTTTATCTCCAAATATGGGCATGGGGGGTAAAAATGTCATAAGCTGGGTCCTGCGGCATTTTCTCTTCCAAATGATAGGGCTCAAAATCCAGTCCTGTCATTCACAAGAGAAAATGCAGCAAGACCCAGTAGATGACGTTTTTACCCCATGCCCACGTTCGGAGATAAATGTAAGATTCCCAGCCAGGAGATTCCATGCTGGGAGTTTTGCTGGGCCAGGTAATGTGGGCAAGCAATCTAAGCCAGGTATCTTAGCCATCTTATATGTGTGCATTTGGTTTTTCTTCCCGAAATGCAGAATACATTTATCTCAGTTAAATTTCATTTGTTAATTTCAGCCCAGATATCCAATTTAAGATTTTTTTTAATTTTTGTTCTATCTTCCAGCGTGTTAGCTATCCCTCCGAGTTTGGTGTCATATAAAGTTTGTTGTATGACGAATTATGTTGGAAAGACTTTTGTAGGTTGAGGCAATTAGGGGCTTAAATTGGTTTCAGTCTAATATTCAAAATTTGTATGGTAGGATTTAGCTGGGCAAAAAAATTAGAGAGAGAAAGACTGAAAGCCATCTCTCAGCAAGACCTATGTGTCTCAGTGGGGTCCAGGAAGACTCTTGGTCATTACTCCCTGATGGCTAATAGGAGTGGTTCCCATATGCCTTACCTATATAGGCTTCTGGCACAGAATTAATGCCTATCCTTTGGCCCTGATTGAGGGAAGATATAGAGGCATTCCTCTGGCTGAGCGACTGTGTCACTGTTCACTTAAGTGTATTGATTCTATGGAGCATATTCTATTGGATTGTCCCAGTTTGCCGGGGCTCGAGGGAAGTATATATCCCCTCTTTTGACTCCTTTTCCAGGAAGATCTAATAAATTTTATGTTAGTCTACTCTTAGGGGATCGTTCCCCAGAAATCACCAAAAAAGTGATGCATTATTTAGTTATTGTTAACACCTTGAAATAAAATCAAAAGAGAACTGATGTCTTTTCTTTTAGGTAGACTGTTGTGTTTTTTTCTTGGGTAGATAAAGCGGGGCACGGGTGATGCTGGTTTTATCCTGGTGGATGCCAATGCATTGATTGGTATTTGCATATGTGCGTTAACCTTCATTATATGTTTCCACAATTATGGATCCAATACAATTTTTTTTAAAATGTTGAATTATCATGAGAATTCAACATTTTTGAATTTTCATTTTGAAAGAGTGCTTACCTCAGTACAGCTTACTTTTATAACCACGGCTGATGCAGACTGTAAAGAAAACAGAGGACCGTTACTTCTGTGCAAAATCACTGTCTGTTTCCACAACGGGAACTTTAAATAGCTGATAAAGTGAAGAATCTGGGGAAGACATTCACTCTTGACCAGATCATCAGCTAATCACCTGTATTGTTCCACTAAGTTCTATATTTATTTATTTTATTTATAAAAATGTTATACATTAAAAACATTGCATTCAAATATTCAGACAAAGGTATTTCAAAGGTACCTTCTTCCTACTTCTTTGTGTGCCATTAACTGCCTCTGAGTGTCTAGGTGAGATGGTTTTGCTGAGCACACCAGTCCAGAACGTAGTAGGATCTTGAACAATAGTTGCCCTAGAAAGAAATTAGAATCNGTTTTTCAAACAAAGCATTTACTGGTACAACACCCAGAATTTGCCTTTGCTGCCCTCATTCTAATTTCTTCTGTAATTTTCAGCACAAATTGCAGGGTAATAGTTTTACTTTTTCTCAAAAATAATGCAAGAAAAAAGACTGAATAAGATAATTTCCTCTTAATTCTTATGTTAACATCTGTCATCATTTTAGGTTAGGATTTTCAAAGACGCCTAAAGCTGACAGGTAGCATAATCCTACAATTCTGTTATATTTTTGACACAAGAGGAAGCTACCACAAATTATGAAGAATTTATGAATTATGAAGAAATTATGAAGAAATTATTGACTGTCTAGAGGTGGAGACAAATTAGTTCAGATGATACTTTCTATCAGACCACCGCCTGTTGATGAGAATGTGCAAGCTTTCATGCCACACAAGACCCTTTCTCAATGTACAAGTCAGAGCTATAGACTGAGCAAATGCAGCACAGGTTTATATAAGAAGGCAATGACTTGGGAGAGAGCAGCAAAGGGAAAACCATAGATTGCAAACAATTTAAAAGCGAACTTAAAAACCACTGATAATGGCATTAAAACTTAAGTATTAATAGATAACAGTAGATGCACATTAATAACTATGCAAGGGCAAACATTCAGGATAGGTAGGAGACAACTTTCCAGGGGAAGGAAACTCAAATATCAAAGGAACTGAAGGTGAGTATAAGCAGCAGTCTTGAGAAGCCCAAGTCTAAATTGAGTCCATTACTTTTTGTATCCAATAAAGTTAAGAATTTTACTTCCCTGGCCCCTCTACTTGAGGTGTTATACAGGTTCCCTATCAGAGATGGAGTAGCCACTCTGGGAGAAGTGAATACCCACTGCAGAATCAGTGCTTTTGTCCATGATCATTTTTCTGTGTGAGTTCATTCATTTATATAGGGATTGATGGGCTTCATCAACATAATTTCTATGTGGTTCATTTAGTGTACTGAGTGATGCATGCTACATTCTGGGAATTTCAATAGTGGGGACTGTGGTTCTAGTCTCGCCTTAGCCAGAAACTCACTGGGTGAACTTGGCCAGTCACAATATTCTTTCAGTCTATCCTACCTCACGGGGTTGTTGTGAGGATTAAACATTGTATTTATTAGTTATATGTAAAGCACTCCGAGTGCTATTTCAGGGGGGATGCTATATAAAATGATGATGATGATTTATGCCTCTTGTATTTTGAATGGGTTTTCCTGGAGAGTGCCGATGATGGTTGAGGTAGAGTATTGTGTTGGCAAATTCTGGCAGGATCTTGTTCCTGTTAGGGTTGGGGCATCTTGGGTAGTAGAAATTTTGCACCTGGTAATCTGAGAAGTCTCTAAGAGGTCACTGGCTATTTACTACCCCTACATGGTGGATATATCAGAAAGAAAGGTCACTGCAGATCTTTGGAAATATATGAAAATATCCCACAAATATAGAATACAAAAGCTCAACATACACAAACTGAATGCTATTGGTGCCAGAAGGTGCAATCCAAGTTGTTGTAACTTTCTGCTTCACATTGGGGTTTGTGTGACTTACTGCTGAATTCTGAAATTAGAAAGATACACATATGAAAATGAAAGCTCTGCACACTCAAGCGCACTTGCTTAAAGGAAGTTAAGGAAGTTGACAAAGTCAAAGGAAACAACCCTACTCTAGCAAAGCGTATCAAAAGACTCTGATGAACAGAATTACTACTGACTTCCGATTCATTTCTCATCCAATGGCACAGTACAGCAGTTGAGCATTATGTTCAGTCCTCATAATTTGTCCAGTGCATTACAAGTATCCTTCTTATTCTGTTTTTATACAAGTTGAAAGACCCTCTGATAATAATGATTATTATTATTATTATTATTTTATTTTTATAGTGTTCCCCTGCCTTTAAATGGCACTTGAGCACTTTACAGTAATAAAAATATAAAAACATAAAACAATATAAAATCAGTTTAAAACAATTTAAAATGCAAGGAAAGAAGAAAGACAAACTACATTAAGGGAAACCAGTTGTGGATCCTAAAAGCATCTAGAGAATTAATGAGTTTTCAGAAGTTTTTTAAAGGTAAGGAGGGAGGAACTAAGATGGACATAGTTTTCTATGGCAATTCAGAGTACTGATGTGCTCCTTTATAACTCCAAACTCATTTTTGGTATATTAAATTGCACTCCCTGTGAAGTCCAGGTTACTGTCTTAGGGTGTTTTTAGACGTGCACTTGAATCAGGCGCGGGAGTGATGAAACAGCCGCGGTGCTGTTTTAGACGAACCGGAAGCGGAAGTTGGGTGCGTGATTGGCGGCCGCACATTCTTTTCCGGCCGCGTATGTCCCCCCAGAGAAATCAGGCCGGTTCGATCACAGTCGGCAAAGAATGCGTGGCCGCCAATCACGCACACAACTTCCGCTTCTGGTTCGTGTAAAACAGCGCCACGGCTGTATCGCCGCTCCCGCGCCTGATCCCCGCTGCACGTCTAAAAGCGGCCTAAGTCAGCGAATGGGACTGAAAACCATTTGTTGGAATGAGGCAAATAAATCTAAAGATTTCTAAGTACAAAATAATGCTTTTTTCCCAAGGCAGGAAATTGTGACCGAGCTTCAAGAAACATACATTCCTCAGACACCAATTTGCGTGTACTGCATATTGTTAAATACAAGAGTGTTTCAACTACTATCAACAGATTCACTCTAAAGCAATGGACACATACCGAAATATTGTAACATGCAACACCTTGTGTGTTTGGGTCTGTGATGTTAAATGTACCAACAGCAACATCGCTTCCAACTTCTCGGGCTTGTAAATGAAACCCTTTAAAGCCAGACTTCGACATTCCTTCGAGATTTACTGTGAAAACAGACAGTTTGAGATTAATACGTTTCATGCACCATTTGCTCTGCTTAAGTAGAGCTAGACGCAACACATTTCCTGTGTACCAGAGCATCTCTTTGAGAGCTACCCAGTCTTCTGTTATGACTCTCAACAAGAAACTTCACTGTTAGGTCTCTGTGGCTGAGAGTTCAGTGTAAAGGATGTCTTAGCTAAGGTCTTCTAAGTCTTATTGGGAGGAATCTGTTCATAGAGTACCTCAGTCACCTGTTCTTGCAGAACCAGAGACATGGCTAAATGGTTAGAGGCTGCCTCTCATACAAACATAAGCTCTGCCACACTAATGATCCATTTTTTAGTCAAGTAGCCTATCTCCTACAGCACCTAGCACTGGATGCGTCCGAGGATGTGTACAAAAGCAGGGCATTTATGGACGTATTCATCTGTTGTTGCTCATTACCAGCTTCCAGGGATGAGAGGTTGTCTTCTAGAGCTAGCTAATAGCCCATCCAACTCTCTTTGTGACTGTAGTTATACTGCTGGCCCGTACCGCATTCTATGGTAATTAATGAGTGCTATAGGCTGCATGGAAAAGTACTGCTTTTTGTTGGTTGTAAACTTACTGCCAGTTAATTTCACTGGATGACCTGTAGTTTTAGTATTATGAGAAGTAATTAAACAGCAGCAACCTATTTGCTTTCTCTGGACCTTTAATGATTTTATAAACTTCTATCATACCCACTCATTTGTCTCTCTTCATTCCCTTGTCACAGAAGGCAGCCAGCAGTAATCAGAGTTCATCAGCCCATACTACTCAGCCAAGCAGTGCTTAATTCGTAAAAAAAAAAAAGAATTGCTGGGGCTCAGCCCTGCTCCAGAAGCCATACTCTCTGCCCTAGAAGCTACACCTTCCTCCCCAGTACTTGTCAGAAGTAAGAAAGTCATTAATGAAACCAAGCAAACCATCGAGGCTTGCATTATGAGAAAGGGCAGGGTGAACTCATACCAACATTTCCTTGAATTTAATTGCTAGGGCTGAGACCTGGCAAACTGCCCCCACAGATTAAGTCTTGCAGACAAGTAGCATGAATGAGGGACAAACAGAAATCTCCAAGTAAAGGCCGACAGGTCAGGACACCACTACGAAAAGGTATTCAGCTAGGGTCTAACTTAGCTCATGCATGATAGCCACCTCCAACTGATTGATGCCATCCTATAACAAAGAACAGCCAGCATAGGGGCTTATAACCTAGCCACAAACACGGTCCTCTAGCCAAGGACTTCACCTAAAGGGACCACTAGTGTTACTGCAGCCCAAGGAAATGGCAGAACTAATCAGGAACATAGTATTTCCTATGTTCCTAAACCTCATTCCACACTGTACAAATAAAATAAATAAATAAATAAAATTAAATAAATACAAAATCTAGGAATTGGGACATTTCCAGTCATTAATTTAAGTAAGTTAATGCATATCCATTAAGTGTACAATATATTAATTCATTTTAATAAAAAAATGGATTAAAAGTCTTAAATGTATGTCACCTGTATCCACAAAAATATATTAAAACCACTTTGTAGGTATGTTGTTTAGTTTTTCATCACATAATTATTAAAAGACATAGGCCTTATTCACACGAAAGCACACCTGACTCTTTCCCCCCATTTATTATTAGATGCAGAAGTTTGCATTCTCGCAGTTTTTAACCATTTACATGTTCCCCTCCCTCACTTTAAAAGTTCTCTCCCGCACGGTAGTGCAATGGCTGGTAATAGGTGTTCTACTACTTGGTATTTTTTTTCCTTATTAGCAATACATTGGATGCTTTTACATACACTCTACTTCAGCCTCAGGTTGACTGGTCTGTGTAGACATGCCTACCAGGTATGTAAAGCAGAGCAGACTGTCTCTGTTCTGGGGCAACCTTGCCTGCGGCAATCTGGAAGATCCTGGCTTCATGGAGCGGGCCAGCCAAATGCAGGGCAACAGCCAAAAGAGGAGCGGCTGTCTGTCTGGGTGGACCCATGCTTCAGCTCCACTCCCATCCAGTCATTGCCCTGGTCAGCACTATGGAGTCATGGCTGCCAGCCTAGAACATCGGGTGAGCGACTGCAATTCTATAGGGGTGCGGGGGGTGCACTGCACAGGCAAACTGCAGCCTGGGGACACCCGCCAGTCTGTCTAAAGTGAACTGAAGTGGAGCTGCAAGCATGTGTGTGTGTGTGTGTGTGTGTAGGGGATGCGGGGGTGCAGGCAGCCTCTGGGTCCATGTATTTACACCCCCTATTTGGTAGGCAGTGGGGATTCATCCCCATAGGCAGGGAAATCACCTCTAGTCTCCTACACAGCAATTAACGCTGAGTCTGACTGAGATATGTGAATTAATTCCATTCACACATTAAGGGGAATGTGGATGAAGGATTTAGACCAATTGTCAATTCTTACTTTTCTGGCTTAACTTTTAGCCCTTCTCCCATATTCTGGTGCATCTCCTATCATAAATCTTCTCCCATTGACAATATTTTTTCATTTTATTCTTGTTAGCTCTGGAGAGTTAACCTACCTATTACAATGGGTGTAAACAAACTGGCATGCAGGCTGCGTTGGTGGTGTACCCCTGTGTCAGCCTCCTTGCAGCCCCACCTGAGTCTATTTTAGACGTACTCGGCAGTTGGCCCAGCCTGCGGTCCACCCATGCAGCACCCTGCCCCCCGCACCATACAGTTGCAGGTGGATCACCCAATGCTCTAGGCTGGTGCTCACAACTGTATGGTCTTGCCCAGGCAATGGCTGGCCAAAAGCAAAGCTACAGCATGGATCTTCTGGGCAGATGGACAGTAGCTTCACTTTTGGGCCAGTGCCCTGGGTTTGGCCAGCCCGCTCTGGGATGTTCCAGAGTGCTGCAAGCTCTGCTTCTAATCTGGCAGAGCCCCTTTATGGATGGGCAGCCTGGGGGTGAAGCAGGCTAGCGCAGACAGCACCAAGGCAAGCCTGTCTGTTTAAAAGCACTTAATGAATGGAGACTTCTAATCTGATGGACATTTCATCAGTAGCTGATCCCATGCCCACAGAGCACATGTAGCATGCATGCACGTACGCACATGCAAGCCTCACACGCCTCTGTCACAGGGCCTACGGCGCGCAAGCAAACTGCGCATGGGAATCGGCCCCACTGTTAGCTAAGTTCTAATTGCATAGTGTTTTTGTGAAGTACACAAAACAGGTGATTCAGCTTGACTCTCAGGTCTGACTTTGAATATTCAGGCCTAACCAGGGGCATTGCCAGCTACTGAAAAGATTTGGGGCTCAGGCCCAAGAGATTACTAAGGGATATACTAAAACTAATGATGACATGGAATGTGCACTTGAAACAATGGAGGCAGTACTGATGTCAATGATAAAAATGTGCGAATACCAATAGCTTTAATTATAATGGGCTGTAAACCAATACAATGGAGCTGCATCCCAGACAGGAAGGGGGACTGGGGAGGGACAAAATGATAAAGAAGAAGGTAGGGAGAGCAGGAAGAATGACAAGAGACTGGATGAAATTATGGAGGAGTGGGTGGAATGACAAGGAGGAAGCTACAGGAAGAGGGTGGAAGGCAAAGAATTGGGTGAAATGACCAGGGAGGAGACCATGGAGGGGGAGAATGACAGGGAGGGGGTGGCACGGAACAGGTCAAATGACAGGACACTGGATAGAATGACAGGGAGGAGGTTACAGGGAGCTGATGGAATGATGAGTGACTGGGTGGACTGACAAGTGATAGAAAGACAAGGAATGACAAGGGACTGGGTGAAAACAGGACAGTATGGAGGATGGGTAGAATGACAAGAGTGGTCAGAACAAGGAGGTGGTTAAGGGATGATAAGGGACTTGGTAGAATGACAAGAAGAAGGTAGTATGGAGAGGATAGCTACATTGGGGTAAGGAGCCATCCAGGGCTCGCCCCACCTGACAGAGAGTGGGGGCTGGGAGCCACCCAGGGCTCGCCCCATTTTAGACCGGGGGCTGGGAGCCACCCAAGGCTCATCCCATCCCAGAGCAGGGACTGGGAACTACCTAGGGCTTGCCCCATCCCAGAGCGGAGGCTGGGAGCTACCTAGGGCTTGCCCTGCAACTGGTCAGACCTAGTCTTGCCGGAGCCCAGCCCCCCCATGTCCCAGTGGCAGAGGGAGAGGGGGGTGGGGCCATGGATACAGACCAGATTCCGGCAGGGCATCGGCCCTGACAGGGGCTATAAAACTGTGCGCCTGCTGGGGAAAGTCAGCTGCATTGGGGCCAGGAGCCATCCAGGGCTTGACCCACCTGACAGAGAGTGGGGGCTAGGAGCCACCCAGGGCTCGCCCCATTTTAGAGCGGGGGCTGGAAGCCACCCAGGGCTTGCCCCATTTTAGAGCGGGGGCTGGAAGCCACCCAAGACTCTCCCCATCCCAGAGCGGGGGCTGGGAGCCACCCAGGGCTTGCCCCACAGCTGGCCAGACCGGGTCTCGCCAGAGCCCACGCCCCTCCCTGCTCCCAGTGGCAGAGGGAGAGGGGTGAGTGGGACCATGGATATAAACCAGCTTCCGGCAGGGCGTCAGCCCTGACAGGGGCTATGAAGCTGCGCACCTGCCGGCAGTGCCTTAGGACGTACCTGGGAAGGCTGGGGCAGGGGACTGGACTGTGTATCATATCCCTGACTGGCAGAAGATTTTATGGGAGGACGTGGGCGGATACTGGATAGGGAGGTGAGGGGTGTGGTTGGGGGAGGTTATGTTATATATTATTTGGGGGGATAATGGGGTATTTGGGGGAAGAGTTGTTGGGAAGGGAGGAGAGGGGTAGAGTTGATGGGAGGGCTAGGGTGGGGGGGAGAGTATTGGGGTATATTTGGATATATAGGGATGTTTGGGATTGCTGAAAGGGTTAGGGAGGAGGAGAGGGTGGGAGGGTGATCTCCCCTGCCGCCAGGATGGAGCAGCCAGAGGGGGACTGGGGCTGGGGGGCCCTGCCGGGGGGAGGGCCACAGCCATTGGCGTCATGACAGGCCGGGGAAGATATGGTCCCGGTTGGAGGGGTGTAAGATCATTGAGGCGCGACAGGTGCTTAGTACAGGTCCCACTTACTAGCCCCCAGGCAGTTGGGCAGATGGGTCATGATCAGGGCCCCGATTCTTCCGCGGAATTTTTTTAAAAATTCCGCGGGAGTCAGGGGCCAATTCTGCGCCTCGGCGCGATTTACCATGGGGGGGGGGGGCTTGGTTTGCCTCCTCCTCCCCCCGCACTGGTAAACCCTCAGGGCCTCCACTCCCCAGCTGCCGGGGCTTGCCCTCCCCAGCTGCTGGGGCGTGCTTGACTCCCACCCCCCCCAAAAAAACCCAAAGGATTTGCTTACCAGGGATGGCAGCAGCAGCTGCTCCGTCCAGCGTGCTCTTTTCCTGCTCGTACTTCCTGGCCCCTCCCGACGGGGCTCTCAGGGCGACGCAGCCGGATGACGTCATCTGGCTGCGTCGCCCTGAGAGCCCCGTCGGGAGGGGCCAGGAAGTACGAGCAGGAAAAGAGCGCGCTGGACGGAGCAGCTGCTGCTGCCATCCCTGGTAAGCAAATTAAAGGGCCCTGGCAACTGGGGAGGCTGGGGAGGGGAAGCCCCGAGGGTTTGTTCATTCCCCTTCCCCCGTAGAATCTCCTGCCCCGCGTCCCCGCAGCGCAGGCTGGAAATTCTGCGCTGGGGTAAGCGGGGCAGGAGATTCCGCGGGGGGAGGGGAATTCCGCGGGAAATCTGCGATTCGCAGACCCGCGTTTCCCTCGGGGCCCTGGTCATGATCAGAGAGCCTCTGACCCTGTGCTGCTACTGCTGAATGCGAGGTCTGTGGCGATTAAAGCAACAACTATCCAGGAGTTGATCCTGGACTCAGCCACTGATCTCGTATGTATCACGGAAACCTGGCTGGACCTCGAGCTGGGACCTATTCTGGCATTCTGTGCAGCATCAGCCACGGTCAGAGGGAAGGGGGGGGGGAGGCAGTGTAGCAATGATTTTTACATTGGTCTGTGAGGAGGTATCCGGTGCAAACCATGGTTGGTACGGAGGTCCTTCACCTTGTGTTTGATTTGGCTGGGGACAGTTTAGGGGTGCTGCTTGTATACTGTGCTTGTATACTGTGCACCTACCTGTACAACAGCCTCTCTGCATTTTCTGATGGAGGTGGTATCAGGGGTGGTTTTGTGGTCCCCGAAGACATTAGTCTTAGGGGACTTCAACATTCACACTGACGCTACCCTTGGGTAGCATGGAACATGAGTTCATGGCTGCCATGGCAACCATGGGCCTGTCCCAGGTGGTTAGTGGCCCAACACATGGGGGGGGGGCATACTCTGGGTCTCATGTTTTGCACTGGCCTTGAGGCAGCTGTTCCGTTATTGGGGGAGATATCAGCAGTGCCCTTGTCATGGATGGATCATTGCCTCCTGCAGACCGCTCTTCTGGCGCATGTCTCCCCCCAGATGGATGCAGGACCAATTTGTATGGTTCGTCCCTGGAGATTGATGGAACCAGAGCAGCTCTGGAGGGCTCTGGGGGAGATACCCTCTGATTTTAACAACCGTCTCATTGATGACCTCGTGGCTTTCTGGAACACCTTGCTAACTGAGGCCATTGATCGGACGGCTCCTAGACATCCACTTCCCAGGCAACAGCACTGCAGGCCTCCTTGGTATTCGGAGGACCTGTTGATGCTGAAGTGGAATGGGCGGCGGTTGGAGCGATGGTGGCGCCACTCTCGCACTAAAGCTGACAAATTGCAGCATAGAGCTAGTTTACGAGCCTATGCTCTGGCTATGAGGACAGCAAAAAGAGATTCTTGCTGCCCTCATAGCATCCACTAAGTCCCATCCAACGAAGCTTTTCTAGGTGGTGCAGGAGTTGGTCAGTCCACCTAGGAGTGGAGTAATCTACAGCTCGCTGTGACATGTCTGTGGACTATTTTGTGGATAAAATCGCTCATATTCACCGTGACTTAGATGTTGCACTTATTACATTAGGAGAGCCGGAGGTTATGGAAGCCCCATCTTGTCCAGTTTTGTGGGATCAATTCCAGTCGGTGGTGCCCGCTGATGTGATCGGGGTCCTTGGGGTGGTTAGGGCCACTTCTTGTGAGTTAGACCTGTGCCGGTCCTGGCCAGTGAAATCTTGCAGGGAGACAATGGGGCCGTTGCTGGCGGGGGTGGTCAATGCCTCCCTTTGGGAGGACAGAGTGCTGGGCTGCCTCAAGGAGGTGGTGGTGCGGCCTCTGCTCAAGAAACTATTGCTTGACGTTTACTCCCTTGCCAGCTATTGGCCTGTCTCTAACCTTCCCTTTTTATGGAAGGTTATTGAATGGGTAGTGGCCCAGCAGCTGCAGGGCATCTGGATCGCATCAATTTCCTTGATCCCTCCAAGTCGGGATTTCGTCTGGGATATGGCACCGAGACTGCGCTCGTGACCTTGGTGGATGACCTGCGCTGAGAGTTAGACCGGGGTCGGTTGACCCTATTGGTGGTGTTACATCTTTCGGCTGCGTTTGATACCGTTGACCATGTGTTGTTGGTGACGTGCCTGCGGGACTGTGCAGGAGTGGGTGGGACTGTTCTTGAATGGTTCCGCTCATTCCTATCAGGAAGAACTCAGCAAGTGGTACTTGGGGAATGTTTTTCATTGTACCGAGACCTCTTGTGTGGTGTCTTGTCCCCTCTCCTGTTCAACGTGTATACGCAGCCACTCGGTGAGATGATTAAGAGGTTCGGCATGCACCGTCACCAATATGTGGATGACACCCAGCTGTACCTCTCTTTTACAACAGACCCAGGCCCTGCAGTCTCGGTGCTTACCCAGTGTCTGATGGCAGTCAGGGACTGGATGAGGGCCAACTGACTGAGGTTGAATCCTGACAAGACGGAGGTGATGCTGGTGCATAAGGTGATGTGGGTAATAGTCCCCATTGTGGACGGGGTCTGTCCCGCGTTGATTCCCCAGGTGCGGAGTCTGGGAGTGCTCCTCGATGTGTAGCTCTGCCTGGATGCCCAGATGGAGGCTGTGGCGAGGAGTGCCTTTTGCCAATTACATCTGGTGCGGCGGCTTCGGCCATATGTTTCAGATTCTGACCTGGCCACCCTCATTCATGCTTTCATCACCTCTAGACTAGACTATGGTAATGCGCTCTATGTGGGTCTACCCATGACAATGGCTCAGAGGCTGCAGCTAGTGCAGAATGTGGTGGCCCATCTCTTGGTGGGATTGGGCCACCAGGAGCACATAACACCAGTGCTCCGTGCTCTGCACTGGCTGCTGATAGCATTCCGGGCCCGCTTCAAGGTGTTGGTTTTGACCTATAAAGCCCTAAATGGTCTAGGCCCTGACTACCTGCGGGACTGCCTCACCTCTCGGGTGCTGAATCGACCCCTGCGGTCATCCAGGGGTGCCCTGCTTGAGGTCCCCTGAGTCTTCTGGGGGGCCACACAGGAGAGGGCATTCTCAGTGGCCACACTGCGGAACTACCTTCTGGTGGGGGTGTGGCTGGCCCCGGACCTCCCCTCTTTTTAGAAAAGTTGTAAGACCTGGCTGTTCCACCAGGTGTTTGGTGGTGGAGAGGGGTGGGTGGGGGGATGGGGGAGGGGTGTGTGTTAAATGTCACCCTCCTTTTGGCAATTTTTAAAATGTTTTATATTGGATTTTATTTGTGTTTTTATATTGTAAGCCGCCTCGGGCTGCCTAATGGCAGGAGGGGGCAGGATATTACATAAATAAATAAATAAATAAAATTAAATAATGGACTGGGTGGAATAACAAGGTGTGAGGCCCATTTGGGGGGTCCTTGGGTTGTGGTTCTGTGAGGGGGGCAGAGGCCGAAGAGAAGCAATTATTTTACACCAGGGCCTGTTCCAAGATACGCCCTTGTTTGGGACATTGGAGGGGCAAGCAGCTCAGATTTCTGATTGCATAGTCACTCTTCTCTGGGTTGGAGTGTGCTTTGTCATTCATTATGGTACGGTAGTTTGATAGTGCTCCAAATTTTTTTGTCCTGCATGGGGTGGAGGGGCATAACTCAAGTGGTAAGAGCTTGTGCTTTGCATGTATAAGGTCCCAGGTTCAATCCCCAAAATCTCCACTTCAGGACCTCTGGTAGCATGCCTGGGGAAGGCCTCTGATGGGGGTTTGGAGGGGTCTCAGGTAGTACGCTGGGATAGCCTCTGCTGGAGACCCTGGAAGAGCCAGATTTGGACCCGAATATGAAACCCCTGCTGCTGTGTCAGGTTGTGACAATACTGGGCTAAGATGGACCATTGGTCTGACCAGTTAGGCAGTTTAGTTTAGACTCTATTTTCAGACAAACATAATTCCACCATAATTCCAAAACCTTCCACCACTCCAGACTGCAACAAGGACAAAGTATACCAAATATCAATCAGGATCATACTTCACCAGTCCAGGTCCCCAAACAGGCCCCTCTCCCCCCAGTCTTCCCCTGCAGCAGCACTATCCAGGGCTCCAGATGATCCCCTGTTTTCCCCTCCCAGAAGAACCATCCAGGGCCCTTTTCTCCCTCCTCAACAGAACCAGCCCAGGACTCTAAATGGGCCCACCTCTTCCTCCACTAGAAGAGTCAGCCCAGGACCCCAAACCGGCCTCTTTCTCACTCCTTCACCAGAGGACCAGCCTTGGAGCCAGGTCACCACAGTCTCTTTCCCCTTCACAGCATGGGCTTTGGGGAGGTGAGGCAAAGCTATCGAGGGATTTAATTTGTGGCCTTGAAAGGAATCCGCAAGCGGAAATAGCGCGTGTATTGTCTCGTCTAAAATCACACACACACCCGGCACTTTTACCAGGCATGTGACTTTCCTGCGCGAGGTGTGCTGCTCGTCTAAAAGTGGCCTAAACCCCTGCTAGCAGCTGCAGTGTAGGAACTGGAGAGGTGGGTCAGTTCTGGTGGATGGGAAGAGGGAAGCCACAGCCCTGTTTTCTCACTATTCCACCCTTCCCATCCTCTCTTTTCTGAGCTGCAGCACAGTGGGGCCAGCTAGCTGCAGCACAGCACCGGGGGTGCGTGGAGGGGGACAAGGGAAGAATAGGTAGCTGTTTCAGCCTGGCTGCTCTGTCCTGACCCCTGAAATCCATGCCCTGTGGACCACCCCCTAGCAATGGCTCCTGCACCTGATGTCAGATTATACTTTGTTTTACTGCCAATCTGAATATATTTGACTTGGAAGCAAATTAGAGAAAATTCATGTGCACATAATGTAGGGTTGCCATACCTTCCCTTTAATCCAGGATGCTTATGAAAAATACACGGTGCAGAGCTGCATTGGTTCCAACCCTAGCACAGTGCACAATGAGAGTGTACCATGCACACACCATGTACACACCGTGAGCACACCATGCATGTGCAGTACACGCATGCATTGGTGTGCACAATGGCATGTATACGGAGCTTGGATCAGGACCTAACACAAATTTATGAGACTCCTTATGATGGTCACAGTGACCGGCTGTAAATCTTTGCAAGAATTTGCTCCCCACTGTCCAGTTGTCAGTCAACACCAGCTAATTGAGGCACCTACTGCTGGCCAGTCCAGTAGTGCGCTGAGCACACTGGGAGATGGCGAGAAAACATATTGCCAAATGGAAAAAAACAAAACCCAATAGATAGAAATTTGAGCACAACCTCTCTCCTAGAAAGAGACTTAAGTAGAAAGAAACAGAGGCGACCAAGGTCTGGAGAGGAGCAGATAGAGTTTGGTCTGTAGACAATGCAGAAAGATTGTTTATATAGAAATATTGCATTATCCATAAAAGATATATGTAAGTTACCTTGTATTTCATTTCCTGGGTCGTATTCATCATATGCTACAGAAATAATATAAGGCGGTGCAGATTTCTCTGGTTTACTTTCATAATCTGGTAACATAGAATCACAATCTATTGCAATATTGTCATATGGAAAGCCAAGGATTCTTGGAACAAAGACTCCGCAGAAAAGAAGTACAAAGGCGGCATGTCTCTCCATCTGAAGGGGGAAAAAAACAAACCTCATTATTAGAATCATATGGAATAGTGGAGGGAAAAGAGAGCTAGTTGTGGAAGGAAACAAATTTCTGCTGCTTCTATTACATAATACTTCATCATTTTTTGACAAACTTGAAAAATGGTTCCCTTATCAACTCCTGCAGAAATTAGGGCAGACTTAAAAATCTCAAATTCCGTTCAGTGTCCTTTATTTAACTGAAGAGAACTAATTAACATAATGTATAACGACTGAGAACAATTATTCTAAATATCATTTTATGTTTTAGCTCTGTTTCATAGTTTTCATGTAGACCTATCAAGATTAGTAAGAGATGTGAACCACAACTGCAGATCAATTTCACAACCTATGGTTTGTTCAGGATGTTTCTATTTTACTAGCCATTTAGAATATTCTGCTCTGTCACAGGTACAATTCTGCTGATCCACTGAAAAAACCCAGAAGCCTCTAACTTTATTTTTCACTTTGGTTGTTAAGGTTGTCTTGTGGTGACATGTTAGTATATTTCAAAGATCTGTGTCTGAAGATTTCTTCAGGGATTTCTAGCACTGTAATGTACAATGTGTTTGTGCTTTTTAATCAGCTGCATCTCTATTTAGAACAAAGGAATATTTAGTTTTATATGTGCTAGAAAAACATAATCAGAACCACCTAGTTGAGGATGGGAGAAAATGCAAGGGTATATGTATACACCAGGTTGATTTTGAACTGAAACCAAGTACAGTGCCAACCAGCTATCATGCCAACAACTAACAAAGGGGGTGATTGTGGGTGATATGTTGAAAGATCTGAATCATAATTCAATTCACACTGGGAGGATCATAATGGTTGTTAGCAAAATGTCACAATCAATAAATTAGCTGAGCAATCAAACTATGAAGTCTGCCCCTCTCAAAACTCTCCTGGAGAATACCATTTTACACAGGATTCTTATGTTCAGGTATCATGGGTGTGGTTGGTTACCCACTTGCCTGTGGGAATTTCAACTTACTTCACCTTAAGATTTTAAGTATAGCATGTGGCAGCCATTATATCAACTGCTGCACTAAACAGTGATTTAATATGAGGTAGTCTATCAGCCCAATCCTCAAACGTCTCCCTCAGCACCAGATCTATTTGAAGTGACCAGGGCTTGTGCTGGTGGTACACTTTGAAAATCAGGCTGTATGTGTCACATTCTTCGGGTGTGTTTAAACAAGCAAGGCTTGAGGGGAGGGCAGGGCCCATGGCTGCTGAGTGGCACAGCTGCAGAGCAGCCACTACGGTGGAGTGAGTGGGGAGGGATTCTAACGGGCTATTCATAGGGTGGCCACATGGGCAGTCTCCACCCCCCCCCACAACCACTGATCAGCCCTGCAAACAACTCACATGGGCAACAGTTCCCCCTCCCCCATGCCTGGCAACAAGCCCCACCCCACTACTCTCTGTCTGCCATGACGCACAGCTGCAGAAACCAGGGAAACAAGAAGTCGCAGCAGGCATTAACCCCATCCCACCCATGATTCAGGAGCTGGTGGAGCCTCTTGCAGTTCCAGCAGTCCACAGAGGTGTGGGACACACAGGAATCGCAACACACCACTCTCAGAATGCGTGTTTCTTTTAAGGGCTCCCAGTAGGGCTGGAGATAGAATGGGGGGCTGGCAGGGCTGTGGATGACTGCAGTGCCACTCAGGGCTTAGGGGCAGCGAGTCTCCATGATACTGCAGGTGTGGGTGGCTGCCCCAGTTGATATGGGGGCTGAATCTTCCAGCCCCTGGGCCCTGGATTGTGGCATTCTGCAAGATTCTATTCTGTCTCCATTATTGTTTAATGTATATATGCAGCCCTTGGGGGAGATCGTGAGAGGGTTTGGTGTGCTTGCCACCAATATGCTGATGACACCCAGCTTTATCTCTCCTTTTCAACTGACCCAGGTCCTGCTGTCTCAGTACTGTCCCAAAGTTTGGAGGCCGTGGCGGATTGGTTACGGCAGAGCAGACTGAAACTCAATCCCAATAAGATGGAGGTGATGGCGGTGGGTAGGGCGAGGGAGGTGTTGGCTCCCCTCGTAGAGGGGGTCCGCCCTCCTGTAGCCCAACAGGTTTGGAGTCTGGGAGTATTGCTGGATTCAGACCTCCACCTAGGTGGAGTTGGTGGCTAAGGCTGCCTTCCGTCAGCTATATCTGGTGTGGAGGCTGCGTCCATATATTTCCAAACTTCATCACCTCAAGGCTAAACTACTGCAACGCGCTCTACGTAGGGCTTCCCCTGATGTTGGTTCAGAGGTTGCAGCTGGTGCAGAACGCGGCGGCTCGTCTCCTGATGGAGATGGGAGCATATCACTCCCATGCTCCGCGCGCTGCACTGGCTGCCTATAGCGTACCGAGCCAGATTCAAGGTGCTGGTCTTGGCCTTTCATATCTCAGGGACCACCTCACCTTCCGCGCTCCAGAGTGACCCCTTCGGTCTGCTGGGGGCGCCTTCTTGGAGGTCCCCCGTGTAAAGCGGGGGGCCCGAGGGAGAGGGCGTTCTTGGTGGCCGGGCCACAACTATGGAACTCCCTCCCAGAGGAAGTCCGTCTGGCCCCAAATCTGTTGGCCTTCTGCTGGGCCTGCAAAACTTGGCTGTTCTCCCAGGCCTTCGGTGGAGGGGAGTGGGGATTGGGTTAATAGGTTGGGGGTGGGGGGTTAGGTGGGTTTTTAAATGTTTGAATTTTCCTTGCTGTTTTAAATTGTTGTTTTTTATGCTGTAAGCCACCCTGGGATGCCATGGCATGAGGGGGCAGCTAAGAAATATAAATAAATAATAATAATAATAAAAATATGGACAGGGAATGCATGGACACTCATTGTCAGACAGTTTTTTAGCTTGCTCTGGATGGTGCACTCAGAATTTCTCTGCAGTGCCCTGTGTGTGGCCATGATTGGGTGCTGCATGGCTTGCAGGAGCGCGCATCCCCCTGCACCACCTCCAAATGGGTGGATGGATGAGTGGCTTCTGGATGGCCACACGTGGTAGCATCTCGCTTAAAAATGCCCTTTCTGTCTGACTTGTATCCAGGCCTGATGAGCAGTGAGGAGTAGGGGGGTACAATTGCATGGCACCCCCAAGTTTAAGGTCTCCCATGAACGACAAGAATTTTCTTTCTTAATATTCATTAAAATATGATAAGGAAAGTTGTAATAAGTAAGTCACATACATGTAAATAAAATACTAGTAGGAGCTCCAGATATTGCTTTCAAAACTTGAGATGGTGTACAGGAGGGAGAGGATCAGTCTCCAGCAACCAGGATGTAGCAGGGCCCCAAATGTCTCAGAGAAAAAACTCTCATATCACCAATAGAAATTATTTCATTTCAAATTAGCAACACTCTTTTAAAACAAAGTATTCATGGCATTTAAATTAGCTGGAACTGAAAACTCACCCTATTTAATTAATTTATTAAGCAACAAGTCTTTTATTTTCCATCTTCCTTAGGGATAGGGAGATGGGCAAAGTAAAGCAACAGCCTGAATCATGAGGGCTGGCAACTTAGCTCTGGGTGAAAACAGACCTACACCTTAACTCTACTTTAACATTTCTTATGCATGTTGCAGTGCTGCAAAGGCACCAATACCAATACAATGTTAAAGGGATGTTAAAGCGGAGTTATGTGCATCTGTCTCAGCCCTCTGGCCTCAAGTAATGGTGAGAACTTCTGAAAGGAAGTTCAGACACGCATGGCATCCTAACATGCAATTATATTCCAAGAGTGGATTAAAGATAGCTGCAGACAGACCCTAACAGGAAGAATAATCCCTCAAATTACTATGGTTCCATGATGGTAAAGCTACAGTTTTCTCCATGAAACTTCCTTTGTTTCAGGCCCCAAAAGAAATGCCACATGGGAATATGGACAATTGGAAGAGAAAGAAATATATCAAACTTCGAAGAGGGCATTGTTCTCTTTACTGACGATGACCTTTTACAGAAGATTGAAGTTAATCCTGGTAATTTAACAAAAAGATAAATTCAGTGACCTGTACAAGAAACATCATAACTTCTTTTTTAACCCCATCCAATATATACGCTCAACGTGTTAATTATTTAAATGTTTAGTCTTCTCCTGCCTCCAATTTAGGATGACCAGATAGAAAGAATTTGATGACTTTATCCCTAAAATCTTGAGCAAAACTCAGAGCAGAGACCAAAGTTGCTTTCAAAGAATATATTTAACAATGTAACTTTAATGAAGTTCAAGCCTTGCCTTTTGATATTTAAAGACAGCCTGGATGAGCTCCACACCCTTTTTTTTGGTCTTCATTTTAGGGCACAATGGTGTAGCCTTCTTTCCCTGGCTCATTCCTTCCAAATACATTCTCCTCCTCCTTTAATTACCAAACCTTGTAGATTAGCCATAAAACACATTACAAAGCATTTGGAAACAAATGCATCCTGATCAAGTTGCATCTTCCCTGCAGTATTTCAGCACCATACCTTACTGGTTGAGTCCTAATCAGTGAATAACCCCTGGTTCCTCTGTAGTCAGCATGTAGCAGTGGCAGCCCTGGAGTGTAGGATGCTGAGCGAAGACACAGAATAAAATAAGGCAGGGGTGGGAAGATCCACCAATTAAAGGCAGGGTGGAGAAGGGAAAACAACCAATCAGCGACATGGACATCCCAACGTAAGAAATATGGAAACAACAGGCAGAATCCTCCATCCCAAATGTGGCAACAGCACAAGCATGGTTGAAAAGTGATTCATACCCTGCCTGATCTTAAAGCTACTTTGGTTGCTCTTGGGACTTGTAGGGGATGAGATGAGGGGAACATTTATTTCCCATAGGGGAAAAAAGCACACAAGAGACTCATGAGGATTTTTAGTGAGCAGCATTTTCTCTCATTGAATTTTAGCTCCATGTTTCTCTACCTCAGATTTTCACTGCTCCATACCAGTATTACAAAGGGAAAGGCAACAGAACTTTTAGACTAGGGGGAGACTATTAAAAATACCTTCCATCTCACCTCTTCCATTTGTAAAAAGCTGACCTGTCCATGATGCTGCAAGAGAGGGATATCCTGCCATGAAACATGGGGTTGGACTAGGTAGCCTCTGAATTTTCTTTGAACTAGAGCTGAAATGAATACCCGCAAAAACGGATATACCCAACACTTTCTGGTATCCAAATTGACCTGATGTCCTAGAATGCTGACTTCCAGTTCCAGAATGTTGATTTACGGTCCCAATTTTTCAACTTCTGACAACGATCTTTTTGGTTTTCCATTCTGGAAAGTCGACTTCAGATTCTGATTTTTTTTTTACTTCTGGTCCTAATTTTTTTTTATTCCCATTCTGATTTTGTCCTAATATACTGAACAGTAATTTTAAAATAAAAAAAATTGGTACTGGATGTTAACGATTTTTTGAGTATCTGGGTACCTAATCAGTAATCAAGTGTTCCATCGAGTACTCAATGTGGTACTCAAAAATGAGGGTATTACCCACGGATAGCAAATCAATCAGCTACCCATTTCAGCTCTACCTCCAAAATTCTACGACATGTGTTATATGACAGGATTTTAAAACATATTAGATTATTCCTTTTTAACACATTTTTATCAAGAGAGACTATACAGTAGACAATAGAGATACGATACCAATAAGCAGACAAAGGACTTCCAGAAAAAACAGCACTTGTACATATTGGAGTATGTGTGCTCAAGTGGTTCAGCACCACAGGGAAAACAAACTCTACTGCAAATACTTGAAAATGCTCTACAAATTCTACCTGAAAATATAGTGTCAAATGATTTCAGAGAGTGCATCTTGTCTAATTCGAATAGGGTTGGGTTCTGGAGACAGGACAGCAGAGAGGTTCCAGGGTGTCCTCGTTTGAGAAACGTCTTGGAAACACCTCCCTTTCATCACAGTCTCGCCCACATCCAGAGATGACACTTTCTTTTTCAGGAGTACTTGAGTGAGCTCCAGACATTTCTGATAAGACATTTCTGGCAGGGATGCTTTATCAGCACCCAGAAACATGGAATTGCTCTGACACCCCTTCAGTCTGAGTGTGAAGCTTTAACAAGAAACTGCCAGCATTTCTCAAAAACATAGCAAGTATGCAAAACCTTCATGGGATAAAGAATATTCCTAGGGTGTCAATCAATGGGATGACAGTCCCGTTTGCAAGCTTCGAGTTTTGTGCGCCGCTCACCCACATCCCATGAGGGGCAGCACTTGGATTAGGGAGGGTTTGTGTATGGGTTATTTTAATCTGGGGGTTTTAAGTTGTTTTAATTTTATTTTAGTTAGGTGTTTTAAAATGTTGTTAGCCACCCCAAGACGCTTGTAGTAGGAGGGGGCGGCATATAAATGTTAATAATAAATAAATAAATAAATAAATAAATAAATAATACACAGCAACGTGGGTGAGTGTCACAGGCTTGCAAATGGGGCTTTCATCCCTCAGGTTCCCATCCCACCCGGGTGCTCTTGTGTGCGCTGGCCAGGAAGGAAGTTTCACACATCAGCCACGAGTGGGGCTTGTGGTCAGAGTACGGAGCAGCCAGCTGGGAAAGAGGCTCCGCACACCAGCCATGAGCCCCTTCCTTCGTTTAACCCCCCCACCCCCCGGCTCTCAGATTGTAAGCCCTAGGGCAGGGACCGTGTCTATTCAATTAATTCGTAACGCGTCAGGTACATTGCTGGTGATATATAAATGCTTGATAATAATAATAATTTCCTTCCCACGAGTGGGGCTTGTGTCTCCTTCCCAGCTAGTGCTCCCCCACAACGGATAGCTCACCCATGTGTTGGACCACATGCCAACACATAGGCATGCATTAGCCACATGGCGTTCCCTGCTTGCCCTGGCAGGAGTCCGGACTCTGTAGGCACCAGGCTGAAAACGCATGTTCCTGCTCCAGGGGGAGTTAACAAACAGCCACGTGGACACTCACTTGTGGATGCCTACTGTGCCATTTGTTTCCACCTTTAGTTTACATTATTTAATCATAAACAGTGCTGAGAACCATTCGATTATAAGCTTCTTGAGGCATAGGCTTTATCCTCCCCATAGTACTGATCCTGGTATCACTGAAACCTAAGAGATAAATTAGATAAACAAAAAACCTACAGTTTTACAAACTTAGTTAAGGCAGATTCATACCAAGCAAACTTTAACAAACCTAGAAATTGTGTGTTAAGGCTCCTGCCTTAACTTCCACACCATGTAAGCAGTAAAGATGTTGTATGGCTTCGCATACTGTGCTC
>QEPC01001726.1:1116575-1129472 GCA_003113815.1 Sphenodon punctatus
CTTCTCCTCCCTCAGCCCCCTCCCTCACAGAGCCTGAGCTCCCCGTCCCTCAGCCCCCTCCCTGAGCCTCCTTCCTGCTCCCTCAGCCCCTCCCCCTAGAGCCCCCTCCTGCTCCCTCCTCCTGCTCCCTCTGCCTCTTCCCCTCACAGACCCCCCAGCCCCGCCACCTCATCCAGCTCCTCTTTCCTCCTGCTCCCTCAGCAAGCGCAAGCACTTTTTAAATGCCAGGGACATCTTGAAATATTGGACCAAAGAACATACTTAGCATACTCATTATCTGTCCTATGCAGCCATCTGTGACTATAAGTGTATGCTCACAGAGAAAACCCCATCAACTTCAGGGTTGCAAGCCAGAGGAATTTGCCCCAGGGAACTCCATTGAAGTCAATGGAATTCTCAATACAGAACGTTAGCTCCGCCTTAACTAATGGAGCCAGCGTGGCTCCATAACAACAATCAGAAATAGGTTGCGCTTCACTTCTCATGTAGTTAATATTGACTGAATATAAAAGAAATGGTGGAAAAAAGAAAACCAGCTGATTGTAATGGGATCTTATCAAACCCTATTAAGCAACTTTTATTAGATAATCAAAACACTGAATTTATAATACTACAGCTGAGCAATTTTTAAGTCAGCAAGGAA
The DNA here is from genome assembly GCA_003113815.1 of Sphenodon punctatus. Taxonomy (NCBI): domain Eukaryota; kingdom Metazoa; phylum Chordata; class Lepidosauria; order Sphenodontia; family Sphenodontidae; genus Sphenodon; species Sphenodon punctatus. The sequence goes on from QEPC01001726.1 coordinate 1,117,219, forward strand.
GATGCTGTTGACTTCAGGTGACCATGGATCAAGTCCCACATTAATCAAAAAGGGCAAAATCCTGGCATCACTGGTGTCAATGGCAAGATTCCCATAGACTTCATTGGATCCAGATGTTAGTTCTGATACCATTATTCCAGCTGAGTAGGAACTAACTTAAGAAGCGGCCCTATTGAAATAAATGGCGGTATTCACAGACTAAGCTATACCTCTGCGTGATAAAGGTAGTAGAACTGTAGTCAAAAGGAAGACCAAATGTGACAGATATTGGATGTTTTCAGACATGATGATAGCCCGCGTTTCCATGCTTTGTCCCACATGGAACTGCGAACCACCATCATTTCTGAAAGTGTTAGCCTGGACTGTTTCCCAGGTGGTGTTGGCACTTAGCCCAGGTTGTGACTCGGGAAAATCCCAGAGTCACAGCCAGGGCTAAGCACCAACATGGCCAGTAACTAGCTGCCTGGCTGGGAGTAAAGTGGGCTATCACATCTGATAGCCCACTTTATGTGAGTTCTGGCAGTTCTGGCCACCATGGTGGTTGTCATTGGTCGCCATGGATGCCCATCAGCTGGTGGGGGGTGGGGAGAGCAGTCTGTTTCATGCAGAGCTGGGCCAGGGCTGTATAGATGCATGTCAATGCGTCTCTCTCTGCTCCCTCCTAGACTCGGCCGCCATCACGTTTGTTCATCAGCTGGGCCAATTCCCAGCCAGAGTGATGGCTCCCACCACCACCCAGACACGTCCATGGCAGCGGTGGGAGCAGTCACATCAAAAAGCATCCATTGATGTCACCTAGCAGAGCATTTAACATTATATAGGACTTGGTAACTTCTTGTTTTCTTATTAACCAAGTATTATAGGAGCTGAGTACTCTGACTGTCAGGCTCTGGGAGTGGATATCAGAGAATGGGTCATTCCATATGGAACTGTTACGCACGTCTGTGAAATAACCAAAGCTTCCACTGACAGAGACAGAATGCTGGGCTAGACGGACCATTGGTCTGACCAAATATGTCATTCTTACGTTCTAGCCATAATAATGGACACTGTGCGAAGGTCTGGCCAGGCAGACAAACAGCAGAATTGCCATCTGCAAATGTTGAAAAATCAAGAGTCAAGCTTCCCAAATTATGAGATTTGTTTAAAGAATTATGGATTATTATTATTTTTTTAAAGTAACCAGTATTCATTCCTTTATATTTGTCGTTTGGTTTTGGAGCTTTCAGGGTATGCTCTGTTCAGGTTTTCATGCTGTTCTCTACAATCAGTTATCAATTTCAAGTGTTCTAAGCCTGATGTCTCAGGAATTATTGCTTTGATTTCCCCCTGATTTGTTGTGAAGAAACCTGTTATTAAAATTATTACGTATTTTATTGTGACTGCACCTGGGAGCCTAAGTCTTTTGTGCAAATACAGACTAAATAGGCAGGCTCTTTCCTGAAGAATTGTCAAACTGGAGTTTTGTCTTTGAAGTAGCCAGAGCTAATGATATTCGACTAACCTACCGTTGGCTGCATGATCGTGCTCCAGAATCTAAGCTTTTATTTCTTTAAAAATTGTGTTTGTTGCCCTCATATTTGTGAAAATAACCCAGAAAAACTGTACCTGTAACTTGTTAGTGCTGTGTTCCAGAGTATGACTCTCATGAAGCTGACTGGGTTGCTAACTTTGAAATCTGAAGATCAATTACATTCACATCAAACTCAGAAGTAGACTCCTAGCCAAAAGTGTTAATTATTTCACTGGTCACTTGAGAAGAAGCATCCACTTAATGTGATAGGATGCAATCTTCACCCATTAAAGTTAGTGGGATTTTTGCCATTGACGTCAATGGGTTCAGGACTGCAGCTATACTTTACAAGCCCACACCTGCCTAGATGCCAAAATCCCACCTGTATCCAACCTCCAAAGATGTTGGAGCTTCCACATTCTCTCCCAAATCTTGTATGAAGCAATCTTATATTATCAGTTTAAAACGTTCTTTGGCAAAGTTTAATGAAAATATAGCACAATATCATAGAAACCCAGACTAATATCAAGGTAAACAAATATGGTGGAAACCCAAGAATCGACCCTCTGCTAGTCTGAACCATTAAGTATTCAAGATCTGTGAATGTCTCCCATATAGTGGGGCACAGTGCAGGCTCGTACACATCACGGGGAGTAAACGCCTCTGAGTACCTCAGTGAATCACTGGGGCAGAACTAGTCAGGCTGTTGCAGCCTCCCTCCTCCTCCTCCTCCCTAACTGCAAGAATCAGCAGCAGCAGCAGATTCTATTGCCCTCTTGCTCAGTTGCCTGGCAAGTTTGGCTAAAGCTGTTGCTTCCACAAGGGTGAAGTCTCTGTGTGGTTCCCAGAAGGAGGCTATTGCAGTTCTAGATCGCCACAATTCCAGATAGTTGGGTGTCTTGGTTCAGAATTGAGTCAGTCAGTTTAAAAACTCTGTGTGAAACTACTGGAGAACGTCCAGCTTGTTGCACGGGGATGTCAGTGCTTGGAATTTATTGCGGATTTTTTTATCCTGGCTGCATTCAAACACTCATACATTTGTTTCTTCATAAAATAGCATCAAGAAATGAATTGGCTGTAGCACTTCTTGAAACCAACTCAGATATCACATGGCTGCACAGCTGATGTTTAACTCTGACCAACCCACACTAGTGGATCACAATCTTTTCCCAGAGAGATCAAAGTGTTTTGCTAAGCTATGATGCAGACACATGTTGCTGCTATGTAACTATTTATAATGTTCTTAGTAGAGACAACTGACATGAGTAGCATGTGTAACAAGGACAATACTGTTCCATCTCTCTCATGCATTGTGCAATATAGTGCAGGTCTTCACATGCTGTGGTCTCTGTGTACTCCTGAGCTGAGTACTTGGGCGTTACTGCTAACATGTGCAATATGTGATGTCAGGCAAAGTCACTTCCAATTAACTACCATTTATAGGTGATTTATGATATCCAGCCACTGTAGATTGCTATACACCCAGTCACACAAGCAGAATCTTAATTTACAAGAGATTGGGGATATGGTTGCAGGGTTATACCATAAACCAGAATGGAGTTGTGATGTTGATGTAGACATGACATGTTAACACAATCCTAAAACCAGACAGAGCTGAAGGGATCTTGAGATCTCATCTTGCCCATAGCCTTGTGCAGAGTCACAATTGTACCTAGGTCATCTCTGAATGATGTATACAGTCTCCCCCTTTAAACATTTCAATTGGGTCTCCGCTAGCTCCTTCCTTTAGTAATTTGTTCAGCTGACTTACTTAACCATTATTTTCACTGTCATAGCAAGCTACATGATGTATCAAACAAGATTTTTGCTAGAATCTCTTCACATTCATGTTTTCAAATAGGTCACCAATATTGTAACCACAGTGTTTGTATGGAAAAGGCCACTTGGACAATGTTCTGAGTTGTGCTGAATCAGCATAGTGGCTGAGACACTGTGTGTTTTTAGATGGATGCAGCGCCTGGCTGCCCCTGGACCTGTGCCAGGGGCAATTCTTATATAATTGGATATGCGAGCACCAGTTTTGGTTTCCAATAGTTTTTGTATAGTCAAAACTGAAAATGCAAATAATACCAGCGAATACTAAACTCATTCATTACCCTTTTCAGACCTACAGAAGGCACAGTTCCATCCCAATCCCTGGCTCTTCCAGCTGGGCCAGACTGGAAGATGGAGGATTCATCCGCCCACTACCAGCCCTGCCTGGGTCTTGTAATGTCCCCTGGCTGGGACACAGGAAGCTCTGTTGGGTCTCCTGCCTGGAGTTGGGGGCAGGATCAGGGTGAGGGGCTGATCAGGGCCCCCAGATACTCACAGACACCACCGAGCTGTATGCACACTTCTTTATTAGGCTTCAGGGCCTTCAGGAACAAGGTCTCACAAGCTGGGCCTCCTGCTGGACCACAGTCTGGCAGAGCTCCACACTGCTCTGGATGTAGCCTCAGACTGAGGCTGGGCAGGATCCGTCTGCTCAGCCTAGCTGTTCCCACGCGCGCTCTGTTGGCCCCTCCCACCAAAGTAGTGGGATGTGTGCAGGGCGCACATCGCCATATCCCCCCTATCCAAGTTCAAAGTTTATTCCTGTACACTAAACAAGAACCACAACAAGAAACAAAAGTAAGCACGTGCACCAGTGTACACAAAAACAGTACTCGGAGTCAGAGGTCACCAGTACATGAGTCACCGATGGGGGTCAGTCTTTACCACTGCCCCACATAGAAGTCTTTGAAGCGGGCAGGCAACCGAGTTTCCCGCTTGCCTCTCATGAGTTCATCAGCGGGGGTAGCGTCCTAAATGGGCAGAGGTTCAGGAGGTGTCAGAGATGGTGGGACTGGAGGGGGTTCCACTGGGGGCAGGGGTGCCGGTGCCATTGACAGAAGTGTATCAGGAGGATGTGAGGGTACCTCTGTGGCTGGCCAGGGTGGCATGGCCATAGGGGACACTGGCAGGCCTGTGTCAGAGGGAGGAGCAGCTTCCTGGGGCAAGCAGGATGCCTTGTGGAGATGGTGCCTGTTGCACCGATACGCGTTGTCTTGAGGCGTCTGCACCACATACGACAGGGGCTCTGGACGGTTAGCAATTACTGTGGACGGGACCCATCCTGAGGGTGTGTGCATGCGAACAGAGTCCCCAACAGTCGGGGGTAGGTGGGGCTGGAGTGTGTGAGCGAGAAGCCCCATGTGTTTGCAAACTGCTGCATCGCATTGCAGGCGAATGGGGAGGGATCACACACGATTTCTCTCGGGATGCCGTGGCGTGCAAAGACCATTTTCATGCGTTCAATGATGGTGGAGGCAGTCTTGTCAGGGAGCTGCAGTACCTCGGGGTATTGTCTGCTATGACTAGGAATGAGTGCCCATGGAGCTCGAAGATATCAGCCGCTACTTTGAACCACTGAAGGGAGGGGATATCGTGGGGTATCATGGGCTCTCGCTGATTAGAAGGACGCAGTTCCTGGCAGGAGTCACACCCAGCAACCCATTGCTCTATCTCCGTGGTCATGTTTGGCCAGTACATGAGTGCTCGTGCCCTGGCTTTAGACCTCTGGACCCCTTGGTGGGGGAGGTGAATGGCTCACAGCATGTCTTCACGAGATTCTTTCGGGATGAGGATTTTTGGGCCTACCATCACAAGTCTGTCTTCCACTCGGAGCATGATTCATAGGGGCCAGCATGGCTTGAGTTGTGGAGGGCACCGTCATGACCGGTCAGGCCAGCCTCGTTCCTGGATGGACTTCAGGAGCTGAAGATCCGGGTCGCGGGCCGTGTGATCCTGAAGCTGACGGAGTAGGGGTTCGCTCAGGGGCATGGTGCACCTGGTGCTGTAGATAACCTTCTCCTCAAGCACCGCTTCCATATGCCCTGCATCCCCTCCGATGAGGGCTCTTGAAAGGGTGTCGGCGATGTGGATGCTTTTACCTTTAGTGTATTCAAGTTCCAGTCATACTTCTGGAGCTGAAGAAGCATACACTGCAGCCAAGCTGGGGCTTTCCCTATGGGCTTGGTGATGATGGCCTCGAGCGGCTTGCGGTCGGATTGCACCCGCACTGTGTGGCCATATACATATTGGTGGAATTTGGCAGTGGTGAAGACAATGACTAGAAGCTCTTTCTCAATCTGTGTGTAGTTTTGCTCCGCTGAGGTGAGGGAGCAGGAGGCATAGGTTATGGGACGGCCTTGTTGCGAGAGGCAGGCCCCAAGCTCATCCTTGGAGGCATCCGCCTGGATCACTAGCTGTTCGGCAAGGTCAAAGTACCTCAGAACAGGAGCAGATGAGATGGCTTGCTTGAGAGCATTGAGGGCAGACTGATGGTGTGCGTCCCAGAACCATGTGGTGTCCTTGCGCAGCAGGTCTCGTAGGGGAGCAGTCAGGGTGGATTCATTGGGGATGTACTGGGCTAAGTACTGGATGGTGCCCAGAACGCATTGCAGTGCTTTTTTGTCCGGGGGGGGGCACATTGGAGATGGGTTCCACCTTTTCGTCATCGAGGCGGACTCCGTCACTCACGAAGATGTGCCCCACGTACCAGACACTCTGTACCATGTACTGGATATTGTCCTTATTGAACTTCACTCCATGGTCATGAGATCCCTGGAGAACTGCCTGTAGGGTCTGGTCATGCTCGTCTTTGCTAGAGGCAGCAATGAGCATGTCGTCTGCAATGATGTGAATGCCCAGGATGTCGCTGAAGCACTCATAGTTCTTATGCTGGAACACCTCATTTGCCGACTTGATCCCAAATGGGATCCTGTTGAAGTGATAGCGCCCCCAGGGGGTATTGAATGTGCACAGCTCTGCTGAGGGTTTATCCAGGGTGACTTGCCAGTAACTGTCCTTCTCATCCAGCATGGAGAAGAGGGATTTGCCTGCGAGGTTCCTCTGCACATCCTCTACTGTGGGAATGGAGAAGTGCTGGTGACAAATGGCTTTGTTCAGGTCTCGTGGGTCGAGACAGAGGTGCAGGGATCCATTCTTCTTCTGGGTGATCACCAGGCTGCTGACCCATGGTGTGGGCCTGGTGACCCTAGAGATGACTCCCGCTACTTCCAGGTCTGTGAGAGTCTTCTTCAGACCCTTCTGGACTGTGAAGGGTATTTACCTACACCCATGAATCACTGGGGCCACGTCAGGATCTACGTGGATGTGATGGAGGCCTGGGAAGCAACCGAGGCCCTCCATGACATCAGAGTACAGGGACAGGAGCTCCTCTTTTGTTGAAGGGTGGCGGGGAGTGACTTCGTGGATGTGACGGATGAGGTCAAGGACAATGCACACAGCCTTGCTGACCAGAGGGGGGTCGTGAGTGTCCCTGATGTAAAATGACAGGCGTGCCTCACCTGCGGTGGCACTGCACGGGGTTGTGACTAGTCCCTTTGGGGCAACTATGGAACCTCCGAAAGCAACCAGCATGACATTGGGCTTTGCCCAGGTGACCTGCCACAGTAGAGCCCTGGCCACCTTTAGGGGAATCGTGTTTGCCTCTGCTCCTGTGTCCAGCTTGAATGAGATGGGGATGCCTGCCACCCAAACTGTGTCAAACCATGCCTCACCTGGGTCAGCACATCAGGCAGGGCAGCTCGGGGTGACTGGGCCCAGGAATAACATGTGCGGGGGTCGCGCAACAGGGAACTTTGCTCTGCACACCTTGGCAAAATGGTTTCGCCCTTGACATTTGAGGCAGGTTTCCCTGAATGCTGGGCATTGGCAGGGTTCATGGGGCCATCCACATCTCCTTCAGGGAGCAGATGCAGCACCGAGCTGCTCTTGTGAACTGGGTGGGGAGGGGGGCTATTGACCAGGCATCATTGAGTTGGGGGAAGCTTGGGCTTGAGGGCGAGGACACGGACGTCAGCAGCCATAGTGGTGACATGGGCCCTCGTGATCGCCTTTTTCCTGCAGACATCAAGGGCTTACTGGAGGATGAGATCAGGCTTTTCAAGGAGCCGCTCTATCAACTTTGGATCCATGATGCTGAAGACTATCTTGTCTCCCAGCATAAGATCCACAGTGTGCCTGAACTCACAGTGTTGGGCCTTGTCTCGTAGGGCCGTGACGAAGGCATCGATGCCAGCGGCCTCGTCATAGGGCAGTCACCAGAAATGGAATCGTTCAAAGACGGGGTTCTTCCTGGGCTCACAGTAGCCTCTGAGTGCCATGAGCAACTCTTCTAGTGTTCTCCGGGTGGGGTTGGTGTAAACAATAGGGAGGGTCTTCTCCCCCAGGCAGTGCAAGGCAACCCCTATCTGGTAGCTCTGCAAGTCTTCCTGGGCCTTTGTTACCTCAAGGTAGATGCGGAGCTGCTCCCACTTTCACCAATTTTCCCCCAGGTTCCCTGTGAAGCTGAGAGCTAATGGTGGCTTGAAATGCTCCATGTCTGGCTGGGGGTGGGGGTGGCAGGAGAACTGCGATGCAGATGGGAACCACTCCTGACACCATGTAGTGTCCCCTGGACCTTGCTCGCGGCTTGGAAGACTCACCTGAGCCAAGAACTAGCTGGAGGAAGTGACGCGGCCAAACTCCACCCCACCATGGAGTCTCTGCAGTGGTGGCACAGAGGCGTAGACAGGCTTGAGGAGGAGCCCGATGGCGGCGGCAGCGGAGGCGGCGGCGGTGCAAACATTGGGTTGCAGCAAATGGCTACTAGCAAGTGAGGGAGAGGGAATTCCTTAGAGACTGCCCCCCCTAGGGCTAACTCTACCAAACAGCAGAAAATAGAGAACTACTTCCCTAGGTATGCGGCCGACTGTGCTGGGGCTCGGCTCTCGCATTCCCATACATTGGCGGCCGACCGGTCTCATTCGATCTTGGATATTTTAGACTCTGGGGCAAGTAGACAGGATGTCTCCCAGAATCTGACAATGCAGCAATCTTTTGTTTTGCACTCGAGGCAGGAGCCTCTGCCACAGTTTGATAGTTTGCCTGAGATTGCAAGTCCTCCAGCGGGGGGAAGGTTAGTGACTTTTTTGGCAGATCATCTTCTATTGACCTCAGACACTTTGAACTTTGTTTTGTGTCGGATAACAAATCTCCAGGTCGCTATGAACTCAATTAATGACTGGTTAGCAGGTGTTGGCAAAGGGTTGCTGAGAGTTATACCAAATGTGTTATCTTTTACTGTGTACCTAGAGGGGGGATGGCCCAAACCTAGATGGAATACAATACTTGATGTTGCAGAACATCTGAGATTTTTATTGAGATTAAGGATTACTAGATACGATCTTGTATCAGTAGATCAATTGCCAGCGGTCAAGGGCAGGCAAATTATTATGGTTACTTTTTCTACAGTCCCGCTGATCAAGGTAATTCTGGCACAGAGGGCTGTGTTAGAAAGTAGGGGTATTTTTATATCACAGGTGTTCCAGCCCTTTACGAGTCACGATGATGCACCAGCCCAGTTAGGTCCATGCCCAGGGGAGGTTCCTTTGGGAGGGCCAGGAGTGGTGCAGCCCCTACAAGCTCCTCCTTACGGGGGGAGAAAAGGATTGGAGGAGATCAGCGAGAACAGCTCGTGACCTCAGACCAGCAGGGTAGTGTGTTACAGGGAGCGTATAGTATGGAGGTCGAGGTAGTTAGTGAAAGAAAAGCCACTTTAGAGATCCAGGCCTCCAGGAACTTGACCCCTACAGGGGAACAGCCCCCTTTGTCTACACCAGTAAAATTGATAGAGAGGTTGGAAGTAGTCCAAAGGCAATTATTGTTTCCGAAATTTAAGGGTGGTGGCCCCATTAGGGATGGAAGGAAACATATAGTTAAACTTCCTACCCGAGAAGGGGCTCAAACCTCAGGATTTGGGGTAATGTGGCAGGATGAACAAGGTTCCAGGGGATTCCCCCAAAAGAAGTTAGGAGTATTAGCCTCGGTGTCACCAATTCCCTTGGGTCTCCATTGTAGGGGCCCTGGGAAGGGTCAGCCCGAGGGAGGGGGATTACCTGGATCTGCGTCCCAGGTCAATTGTCAGGGGGGTGGTTATCCCACATATTACCGGGAATCAGTTTTGTCTTGAGGGTGTGGAACAAGATCCTTAGAGTCCTGTGGGGATTCCTATACAGAGGGAAGTAAGTTTAATTGAGCAGCAGGATTTGTACCAACAGGAGAATCTTATGGGTGCCCCGTTTGCAGTGTCAAGTCCCAATAGGAACTGGAGTCAATTGCCATTACCTACTCAGGTTCTTTCCTCCAATACTTGACTAGGAGGGGAATCCCAGGGTGGTTTTACTATACTATCCTGGAATGTAGCAGGCTGGAGAGCCCGCTGCTTAGATTTTGACTTTCTGCTATTCCTGGGCCAGTTTGATTTACTTTTATTGCAAGAGACCTGGTTAGTAGGGGACACAAATGATACCCAGTTGAGTGGTTTTAAAACGTTTAGTTTGGGGGCTACCCCCTCGCTAGTGGGTGGTAGGCCCAGCAGGGGGTTAGCCTTGTTGGTGGCTCAAGATTTAAATATACGAATAAAAGTACTTGGAACGTATAATTCTAATTTTGTATTATATTATTGTACATTTCCGAATGGTACGAAGTTTCTCTTGGGAAATGTTAATGTACCCCCGTCATGCTCCAGTTATTATTTGGCAGCTATTTGGTTGGAAATGTCTGCCATATTGACTGGGGCTTTGACTGACCACCCTGAGGTCCCTCTTTATATGGCTGGAGACCTTAATGTTAGGTTGGGTAATTCTGCCTGTCCTAGGGGCGAGTTACGCCTGGAGGACTCTGGTTATAATTTGTTTGTTCCTCACCGAGTTTCTAAGGACGAATATGTGAGTCCTAAGAAAGATCTTATGGAATCCTTGATGGAAGATTTTGACCTAAGGATAGCCAATGGATGGGTCACAGGCAATATGAAGGGGAATTTTACCCTCCACACGCCGAATGGGTCCAGTGTCGTTGACTACTTTCTGGTGCCTAGCACGGCCTTTGATTCCATTAGAAGGATGGAGGTGATTCTAATATCTGATACTGTTCACCTCCCGATTTTGCTGGTGCTTGAGAAGGCAGGAAAAATGACAGCGAATCGATTGGGTCTGGGTTAGGACCATTGAGGGGACTCTGAGGGTAGGCCTAGAATTTGTAGAAGGTGGCCAGAGGAGCTTAAAGAAGTTTTTGAAGATCTAATTAATCAACAGAAAGTTAAGGAGCTTTATGCACAAGTTAACTTGGGTGAATATAAAAACCTTCCTTGGTATGATAAGCTCCTCCAGCTATTGAACCTGGTGGATGTTTATGGTAGGCCTATGAGACCCTCTTCCTGGTTTGATGGTATCTGCCAGGGTGTAAGATCTAAGTTCAGGGGTCTAATGAAAAAACTTGGGGCTTGTCCATCTGCCCATTATCAAGAACAGGTACAAGTTGTGCGGAGGCTTACCCAAAAGAAGGCTGCCTATAGTAAAGCTCAATGGCAGGCACTGCATATAGCAGCCCTGAGAAAGGATGCAGTGAAATTCTGGACCCTGATACGTTCCCTAAGTAAGGGTAGGGGTGTTGTACAAACCTCTTCAATTTCCACACAGACTTGGGAGATTTTTTATAGCACCCTATATGCAGCTATGCCTGCGGATGGCTGTTGCATTGCCATGGCGTCTTGTAACAGATTTGATCTCTGGCCTCCAGTTACCCCCGATGAAATTAAGATTCTTATCCAGACCTTAAAACTCGGTAAAGCTCCTGGCTCGGATGGAATTACGACTGAGTTGATAAAATCTTTCCCGGACTGGTGGGCAGCTTTACTGGCTCCGCTTTTTTCAGAGATCAACGAGACGGGGTCAGTCTTGTGAAGCCTCATGGCTTCAGAGCATATTAGTCCCTATTTTAAAAAGGGTGACCCCCCAACTCCCGGCAAATTGTCGTCTGATCAGCCTGCTCAGTACGATAGGTAAACTATATGCCCGTTTCCTATTGGGAAAACTGAAAGCTTGGATAGTTGAAACGGAGCAAATCTCTCCTGAGCAGGCTGGTTTCTGTGCAGGGAAGGCAATGTTGGATCATATTTTATTGCTATCAGCATTGACCCAGAAATATGCAGCCTAAAAGATTAAGCTGTATCTGGGATTTATGGACCTGGAGAAGGCCTTTGATTCTGTTAATAGGGAACGACTGTGGATGAAGCTTAGGGGTACTTCTATAGAACCAAGGCTCCTGTTTTTGAAAATCCAGTTACATCTGGATAATGCGCTACAAGTTAGATTGGATTCTTATGGGTCTTTATCCACCCCAATTTTAGTACAAAGAGTGGTCAGATAGGGTTGCCTGCTGGCCCTGGTGCTTTTTAACCTCTACTTGAATGATTTGGTTCAGTTTATGAACACCAAAGACACCCATGCTCCAGTGGTGGCTAAAAGGCCCCTTCGAATTATGCTTTACACGGATGACTGTGTGCTTTTGTCCCAAACAGCTATTGGTCTTAAGCGGCAATTGGAGTTGTTTGGGGACTACTGTGCTAGGGAAACATTGATTGTAAATTACTCTAAGTCCAAAATACCTGTGGTGGGCAATAAGAACAGGAAAAGATTACAGGTTTGGTCCATAAAAGGGAAAACTATAGAACAAGTCAACTTTTTCAAGTATTTAGGGGTCATTTTTTCTGCTACTGCTACTTGGAAAAGCCATTATTATTATTATTATTATTATTAAACATTTATAAAGCGCCAGTAACAACCTGGCGCTGTACAGAACATATAATCAGCTGCGGTCCCTACCTGTGGCTTACAATCTAAAAGACAAGGAG
>QEPC01001726.1:1152014-1174190 GCA_003113815.1 Sphenodon punctatus
ATATTTCAGATAAGCCCAAGCCATAACACACAAGAGATTTTCTTAAGAAAATGAGATTTCTCTGTTGAATACAGACTTTAAAATCTTTTCAAAAGCACTTAGTCACAGGTCTTGCAATATTTATTAATAAATTGGTCAAACCAGATCAGGTGGGTTTTATCCTACAGAGATTAGGGATAGACAACTTTTGAAAAACAATACATTTAATCCATCACGTCAAAAAACCAAAAAGCCATATCCATAACAATGGATACGGAGAAGGGCTTTGATAGAATCAAATTTGACTTTTTATTTAATACTCTAGCTCAAATGGGCTTCTCGTGGAATTTTTATGAATGGATAAAGTTGATTTATTTAAAACCCCAATCCCAGTTAATTATAAATAATGAGTTAACACATCCCCATACTTTTATATAAAGGCACAAGATGGGGCTGTCCATTATCCTCACTGCTTTTTAATATAGCTTAGGAACCTCTGGCATCCATGATTAGACAACACCCCAAAATAACTGGAATTCAGGTGGGGGAGAGAGAATACAAACTTTCATTATTACTCTGATGATATTTTGGTTCATATCAGTTATTCTATTCACTTAGTCCCCTTCTTAATACAACAGATTATTCAATTTAGTGCCATATCGGCAGTTATACAATTAATTTTGCAAAGTTAGCAGCGATGTTATTTGGACTAGACAAACAAGAAATTGAGAACTTACAAAAATTACCTGTTCAAATTGAACAATCAAAATCCAGATGTTTAGGGATTAATATCCCCAAGATTTTGGAACATTTATATCGAGACAATCATTTTCTGAAACGGAAAACATTGAAGAAAGAAACCTCGGGGTGGCAGGATTTAGCATGCTCATGGATGGGATGAATGAACTTATTTAAAATGTTTGTTTTACCAAATTTGCTTTATATTATGTATGTCCTACCTATTGAACTCCCTAATGGCTTCTTTGAGGAAATTAAATTCGCTTTTAAAAAAAATTGTATGGAAAGGGAAATGAACTAAGTTACGGCAACAGGTGTTGAAAACCAATAAGGAATACGGTAGTCTCCATTTTCTGGATTTTCACTTGTGTACTTGAGCATCTCGTTATGAGCAATTAAGCTCAGATTCCACAGATGTTTCTTGGGTTGATGTAGGGAAACAAATGCTTCAGATAAAAGACTAACGCAGGTGGGAATTGTGTAACGGGAATGGGTTCTTCACTCATTTGCAGGAGTGGCCTGGAACAATTGGAAAATATGTATGATCAAATTAGAAATGAGTTCAGAGGCTTCGCTGTATTACCCACTTGAAAATAAATGGATAAAAAACAGAGGAATAGCGGGTCCTCTGATAGAACAATTAAAAACAAAAGGTCTAGGTAAAGCCAGAGATTTTTTTTTTTTAAAAAAAAGGACCCATATTGAATTGGAGATGAAATTGCTGACTAAAATAAATATATTCCATTATACTAAATAAAAAAGTCTCCTCACTCACTCCCCCCAACAAATCTCATTTTAGTAGAAAACGAAACTTTTTGGAACAGTGTCTACTTGAAGGCACTTCATTCTGTGGTTTACTCTCCAAAACACAAAATTTTGAAGCACGTTTCATTGCCACTAGATGTGGGCTACATTTCTCAATGAGAAGAGAGATCTTTACATTTTTTATTTTTTTTAAAAAAGGGGAGTCCCATCGCACAATTAAGTGGTGGTACAATTGGCTGACAGACAGTGCCAGATGATGTGGTCAAGGGAAGTCCAGTTGTATAGCTGTGTTTAGGAAAGGGTTGGGAAATATTCTGGAAGATGGGTTCATGTATGTTTGGGGACTGTAATTTCTTACTGTTTGGGGGCTGGAAGTGGCAGGTGGCAGCAGCAGTCAACATAAGGGAATGAATCACCCCAATGCTGTATGGATGGGATGATTGCAAAATGGCCCTGAGGTGCCTGGAAAATTATTTATGATCGGTTGGTAAACATTCTATCCGCTCTCATTCCCTGGTGAACATACTAGACTTTCGCAGCAAGGGATCAGCTGCTGCAGATAGGGTTGTGTCACTTGTGTGTTTGGTCACTTCACTGATGAGTGTGGTGAGCGACAGGACATGAGTACGTCAGGGAGTGCTTGGAAATGGGAACATTTTCAATTGAGTAGGATACTACATGTACAGGTCAGACACAAAACTAAATAATGAGCAAAAATGCACATAAGTGAAAAACAACTATTTAACAGAAAAAATATTTTAAAACAAACTATTTTAAAAAATATAATTTTTGGAATATTTACATCATTTAACTTAAAACTTTGGTTTTATAAACATAAAAATTGGTACAAATCAGCTGTCAGCTCTCAAAAGTCCCTTCATTACTCGCACCTCCTGGAGTACTTCATCGAGCGACACACGTAGGGCTTGATTGTCCTCCCTCAAATTTTGCACCAATTCAGTCTGTGCCTCTAGTTGTTGTTCTGTAAAAATGGAATACAGTTAGTGTATGCATTCTTGAACAGCAGCAAAGTTATTTTTTTAGGGCAAGACTATTCACAAGGGTACTAGTAACTATGGATCTTAGAGAAATCATTACCAATTTTCTCCTGTCTGGACAATATGTTGTGCACTGCATCTGCGGTGTCCCATACCGTGGACCAAATTGCGGAAGCAATGTCCACCAGAATTTCCCCTGTATTGGGATTAAAAAATAAAACATATCAATGCACTATTAATGACAAAAGCCCTACTAATGTAAAGCATGGAATACACTGAGAGATCACATAAAGAAATAATTGTATTTAACTTACCAATTCTAATAAGGCCATCAAGGAATGAAGCAAACCCTGCCAAAGCCATTCTGTCAGTTTTGAATTGAGATAGATTTGACATGAAAACATGCACCACATGGCCAATGTGAAATAAAACCTGCCTCCCTGTGTTAAATGCTTGTGGCTGTCAGCTGTCAGTCACAGGGAAGGACTGTTCTTATTGGTGTGCATTCGTTGCTAATTAAATGATGAGGACGAGGTGGGGCAGGTCTGTCCAGCTATAGTGACAGCTCTAAGCCATCTCTGTCTATCTGTTGGGAGCATGGGACAGTCTTGGGTGGCGCCACGCACCTCAGTAAAAACACTAGAGACACAGAGTTATCATTCTTGTTTTAAGTTAACAACTTAAAACAAGAACTAGTAAGACTGACTCAACTTACAAAGCACTGTATGGACTTTATCATTCATGTCTTTGGCATTTCAAGTTAGAAATATAATTTTGAATTAAAAAGTAGAAGAGAACAGTATTTAATTTGAAGTAACATTCTGAGTGTGACCACATACACAGGTTTACTGCAATAAAGAAATTAGTCATGGCACACTAAAGAAGGCAACCTTTCAACTTACACATGACAGCTTGTTATAGCTAATACTTAATCAGAAGAGTTTGTAAAAGCATATATCAAAATACATAATTAACATTATTGACTAAGGGAATTTTAAGAAAAAGATGCATCTTCAGTATGAACTTGTAAATCAAAGAAAGTTTAAGGATGGAAGTCCATTCCATTTAATTTCCAGAATCAATTTGCATGATGATGTCAACAGGTTGTAAAGCTGTATTTAGTTCTGCCAACTTATCAATCACTTCAGATAGATTCCTCTGCAGGGATATATATTGATGTTCAAGGGTGAGGAATTGATTTTGAATGTAATGATCTGAAAATGTAGGGAATACAAAAGGGGTTATATTTTAACTTTTACAAACATATGTTATAAATCACATATGATAATTTATAATAATTTTGAAAGATAAACTGTACTGGAAAGTAAAGGTTTTTTATACTTACGTGTTGTCAACAATCAATATGATCTTGTATTATTATTACTTTGCAGTGGAAGGGGGTTGCAATTTTTTGTTTTTATAACAGTAATCAATAGTTATTATTAGATAGTGAAAGTTATTCTAAAACAATCGCAATCTATACATTTCTTAAAACAATTATGAAAAGTGAAAAGAGTTTATTCTTACCATGAGGACATTTCCCACCAAATCTCTGGAGTTCCACACGCACGCCCAGATCACAGAAGCAACATCAATCATACTTTCCCATAAAAGTTGCAAATTATGAAAATAAAATAAGAGTGTAATTAATAAGAAATGAATTTAGCATGTAAAATGTATGTGCTAGACATAGATAATTAGAATACAAGTGAATAAATAGTAAAGCTAATTACCAATTGTAATAATGGCATCTGCAATATTCTCCATGTATTCCAAGTAACAATTAAACAACACAGATTTTTCTAGTCACTGCCTCACTAGCTCAGAGTCAGAGCAAAGGGAGGACAGGTACGGTATGGTTAATTAATTATAGTGTTTGTGTTGTTAACAGGTGGGTTGTGGATGGGTCAGTGAGTGAAAAAAGAAAGTGTCCCCCAGGAGTCTGAAAAAAATTATAAACGTAAAATGCAACACTGTAGATTAGAACCGCCAGAAAAAAAACTACAGAATGCCAGCAGGGAACCTAAACCACTATGTTACCATGTCCTATTGGCTATGCATCACTTCAGACTTCATATGCATGCATACATGGATGGGATCCCGAGAGTGTTTTATAGGACTGGCCGGGACAAACTTTCCAGGTTTGGAACAGCACTGGATGGCAAGTTGGAAACACTCTCGGCCGGGGGGGGAAACGGGGAGGGGGGGAAACGGGGAGGGGGGGACTTATAGTTTCCTAACTCTTTGGGGGGTGGAGTTCATGTTCACTCCCAACCCTAGTTACTGCAGTTAGCTGTTTAGTGTTAACTGTTAATATAACAAAGAGGTAGGCATGGCAGCGGGTGTGTGAGTGAAAAAAGAAAGTGTCCCGCAGGAGCAGACAGCCAGCAAGACTGGGCACCACCCACCCCTCTCCCTGTCTGTTGCCGGCTGCCGCCCACCAGCACGTCTGCTCGCAATCAAACAGAGGAGACTCAGCAGCAGAACTGAGGTGTGGGGGGAAGGCAGTGAGCATGGGTGGTAAGGTGGAGTTAACTCTGGGGTCAGGGAAGGTGGGGGCATGTAAGGACAGGTGGGGGCAGGGCAGTCAGTGACGGCGTCGGTGAGTGAGTGTAACGCCGACGGCGCTACGGCTGCATAATAGGACTCACACCTGGCCTCGGCTACTCAGTCTTGGCTATTGGTTAATATAATAACTAAGCATATTTTTTTGGCATACAAAGTATGCCATGAGCAACACAACACAGCAATAATTTTATGATTAACATACAATAACAGTAATGTAAAAGTAATTTTTTTTTTTTTTAAAGTGACATGGAACAGTGGGGATTTGAACCCACAGAATGACAGCTTCAAATTGTACAGCAAGCGGGAACCTTAACAACTATGGCACCATGCTGTATTGGTTTTGCCACGGTTGATATTGCAGTTAGTTAGTTCACTACTGTTGTTGGTCACATTGGATCAAGAGATACTCCAACAGAGTTCTGTTGTTGTCCTTCTTCTAGACTGCGGAAGTGCGGAATGAGGAATGTAACACACTCTTCTGCATGGACTTCATTCCTTCAACTTTCTGTACTGGTCCAGTGAAGTAAAAAATGACTCAGTCAGCCAATACACAGGTCACCTTAAACTCCCACCAGGAGTTTTGCTCAAAAACCTTTAGTTTGGAGGTCAATTTATGATTATATAAAAGATCAATTTACCATTAAATAAAAACACCGTCCCTTGAACCCAGACCATGTGCATGTATGTATCTGAGAAGAATGGGCAGTGATTGCGGCACAGAGGGACAACACCAGCAGTCAGCAGCACACACATGCGCAGCGCTGTGTACTCCCTTCGCAGAACCGCGATAAACGCTCATGACTGTCTCTCATATATTAAATTGGCAGAAGGTGGAAAAAGGTCGCCGATTGTACGTGACAACGGTGACGATCGGAAAAAGCAATATAACAGGAAATGCGTTAAGTCATCCACACCTCCCTCCTTACACTCGCAAACTCAGAGTGCGTAGGGCTTGTTAATAAATCGTCCATAAAGCACGGCTGAAGTAAACAATTGGAAACGCAGTCTCGTGAAAGACTTTCGTTGGGTTGGATTTTCCAATTTGTCTAAAGATGTCTCAAAGCCAAAACATATTTTAATTTTCGGGAGAAGGGGTGCCACCCTCCATTGTGACAGTTGGGCCATATCCTCTTGCTTTGCGATGTCCTGCAGACGGACATCAATCATTGTTCTCTGTTGGAACGCACTCTTCCCCCAAAAACAAGATAAGGACCAACCTGCATTTTGTACATCAATCAGGGTCTGCCTCATCCAAGTATAGCTTTGGGGCCCCTGATACTCGAGCTGTTCTTGCAGGCAAAGAGAGGGTAATGAGGAATCTTCAAGGCTCAACAACTTGACCCAATACCTCAGCCTTTGCCTTTTCCCTAGGGTTGAAATTGCTGAGGTCCCTATCTCAGCCCTTAATACGGGTGCAGGAACACTCTGGGGAAGGCCCATTAAATTCCTCAAGAACTTATTTTATACCACTTCCAATATCTGGAATTTATTATCTGGTATGATTTCCGTACCAAAAGTCAGGAGAGTTTGGACCTTCATTCTATAAATGGATAATATGTCAGAAAGTCTCACTCCTCTAGCCTTTCTTGCCAATCTTAGGATTCCTTTGGTCATTGCTAGTGCTTTAATAGCAATTTGGTGCCTATGTTTCCCCCATATACTATTATTTGTGAAGGTCATACCCAGGTAAATGTAGGAATCAGTTTGTTGGAAGTCCATCCCTTTTATATGCCATTTATATTTCATCTTTCTCTTCCCCAGCATCATAATCTGGGACTTAGTTGGATTCACTACTAGTTCATTTTCCTTACAGTAATCCAGCAGCCTTTCAAGTTGTCGTACAAGGCCCTTTCTTGTTTGAGAAAGAATTACTATATCATCGGCATACATCAGGGCACCTATTTCTTCATCCCTGATTTTTGGAGGGCAGCTTTCTAGGGTGCTTAGCTGTCTCGGGAGATCACTCAAGAAAAGATTAAACAAAATAGGCGCCAGCACACATCCCTGCCGCATGCCTTTGCTTACGCGTATCAGCTGGGATAGTGCTCCATCATGATTCCCTCTAATTTTGGCACTATTCTCTGAGTGTATTGCTATTAATAGGTCCAAAAGATCCCTATCAATTCCAAGATGGAATAATTTAGTCCACAATTTGTTCCTCGGGATGGAGTCGAAAGCCTTCTGAAAATCTATAAATGCAAGGAAAAGATTCCTTGCCCTTATTCGGCCGGTACTTATCGAGAATATGGGAAAGAACAAAACAATTATCCAGTGTGGAGCGCTGTTTCTGGAAGTCAAATTGTTCTCGCGGTATAAGATGGTTAGAACCTATCCAGTCCTCCAGATGCCTCATTAGAAGTTTAGCATAAACTTTCCCCATAATGTGGAGGAGGCTAATATGTCGGTAACACCCAGGATCCATGGGGTTTCCTTTTTTGAAAATAGGGACTATAATGCTCACCCCCCAAGTTCGTGGTACCTTTTTATCGACATTAATCTGCGTAAAATATCACGCTAATAGAGGGTTTCACCAGGAAGGGGCAGCCTGCAAAACCTCAGCTATGAGGTAGTCATGACCAGGGGCTTTTGCTTTTTTCAGTGACCTAATCACCTCCAGCACATCCTTTTCCTTCACCCGTGGGTCAAAGCTCTTACCCATTAATTTGTGTTGGTGTACGGGGAGTGTATAATCTGTCCTCGGGGCATTAGAATACAATGCCCCAAAGAAACTTACCCAACTATCAGCACTTATATGGCCTTCTTTTTAAACAGATTTAGACTGCAATCCTTGATTTATTAAGGCCCAGAAGAGCCATGAATCTTTCTGGGATGCTGCTAATCTCACCCTCGCCCATATCAAATTTGTGGCATGCGCCTTCTTACACTTAATCAGAGCTTTATAAGTCCTCTTGGCTTCCAAAAAATCATTTTTTGATTGCTCCATATTTGTATAAATCCATAGAGCTCTCAAATGGACCAGGCTGCGTTTTGATTTCTTGCATTCCGCATCATTCCACACATTCATATAGGATCTACTTTCTTTCCATTCCCTGGAAAGAACTTCTCTTTCTAAGGTGGAAACAATCATATCATAATTTAAATTAAGTTTGTTGATATCCCCTTCACCTGCCCCAATCATCTCCTCTCTCACTTGTAACCACATGGGATCCCAAAGCATACCCATTACTAATACTGCATTTGTCCACTTTACTCTGGTTCTTAGTTCACCCCCGTTGTGCTCTAGGGGTGCAGTGGCACGTCTCAGTTCAACATCCACTGTCAGAGCTTGGTGGTCCAATTCTGGTCGCAGAAGTAGCCTAAAGTGGGAGAAATAATCTATCTGGGACGTATAGATGACTATATAAATTGATGGTACTTCTACCATTCTTGTTAATGAAAGTGAAGTCCCCTTCTAAATCTCCTACCCCTCTTCCATTTAATACCATCAGACCATTCTCTTGTAGGAAATTGGCCATACATTTCCCTGACTCATTACATATTAAGTCACGAGACCTTCTTCTATTTGCCCCCTTCTGATTATCTGTCAGTCCATTTATATTACATCCCTCTTGGGGACCCAGCCTCACATTCCAATCCCCCGCTATTAAAAAAATGGTGGAGGGAAATCGAGACATCAGTTGGTCTAATATTTCCCCAAAAGAGTCCCAGATCATTAGATCATGGAATACTGAGGAGCGTGGGAGCAGATACAAATTTAGCAGGAGGATACTATATCCAGGTTGTAATTCCCAAGGTACGGTTTGAGCCTCTGGTCTTTCTAAGCAGATGGTCTTCCACCTTGACCATATTTGCCAGCAAGCAATATAGTCAAACCACCAGAGACTCAGCCCCTTTGTTTAACTTTAGTTCCGGTTTTTGAGTACACATGGAACTTAGGAATCGCCAAAGTATCCTCCTTCTGGCACCACGTTTCCTGTACTAGAACTATATCAAACCCCTTTTAAAAAATGATCCAGTCTGGGTCATACAGCTTATTTTTAAAGCCTGCGATATTCCATGATAAAACCTTTAACTGCTGGGTGAACCTCCCAAGTTCGTAAGCCAAATATGTCCAGTTAGGAATCTCTTTTACAACCTCGTCCCTTGGGGAAAATACTTCAGGGGGATTCCAGAATCCTTCCCCCCCAACTCTAGCTTCCCCGGTCCATTGGCAACTGAACACACCTGGGGGACCTCCGAATGTCATCTCCTACTTTCCTTCCCGTGAACCTCCAATGGGTTAACCCCGGTATTGGCCTTGATCACTGGGGCTTCTTCCTCCCTTGCTGTTACCTTATCCCAAGGTAGAATTTGGGCTCTCTCTACTTCTTCCTTCACATTTGGACCTTGTTCCATATGAAATTCTAATTTGGTTTGCACCAAGGATTTCTCTTTTTCCTCTTGTGGCGTACCGATTTTTGGGGGGGACGCCTGGCCGAGTTCATTCTGGTCTAGGTATAGGGCAGCTGTCCATGCCTCAGGTGAACTCTTTGGGAAATAGGCAGACCCCATCGCTCACCTGTGACCTCCCTGATAGATTAGGCTTAAAGCCGGTAAATCCTTCCTAATATGATCCAATTTCTGTATGACAATATCCTGTTGAATAATAGATTCTCAAAAGCCTGCAACAAAAGCGGGGAGAACACCCCAATTTCATCATTCCCTAGATACCCCTGTATTTCCTCAGGTAAGGGTCTACATGAGTCAGCTATTCCCTCCCCCCCTACTGGGCATACAGTAGGTAAATAATTTGTCAATAATAAATCCTCCACCAGGGGTATTTTCTATAGCATTTGTTTCCATATCATCCCTTTCCTGGTTTAAATTTGCAGGAGGGTGAGCTATAGGACCATCTGGCCTTGGCTCCACTTGGCACCTTGGGTTAGAAATAGGGATCTGATTTGGGTTGCCCAGGTTTTCTCCTCCTTTTTAAAGCTTGTTTTCCTCCTTATTAACAAAGACTCGATCAATGAATATCTCATACCGCTTTAAATTTTTCCTTGCCAGGAAGAGTTTATCAGCTAACCAGGGGGAAGAGAAATAAACTGCCTAAGGCACTAACCCTAACCCTACTAAATCTGGTATTACTCAAAAGCTCCCAGTCCACCACATCCACCTTATCTTGTTTAATAGCTGTGAGAGCTGAGATATTTCTAGAAATCTCTTCAGTAGAGTCCCAACTTGGCATAATCCCAGGACTCAGGGGTCTAACCTTCATCCAAATAGCCGTATAATTTATACTATTGGCACACGACCACCTATTAGGGAAGCCTGGCTTATTACTAAAGTCTTGCTTACAAAAAGCTCTTTTCCCTGCTTCCCCTATATGTTGGTCCTGGGTTAAAGGGTTATTGCTTAATACATCAATTTGTGACTCATCACTTGGCTTGAGTCGATCTAGCTTCCCCAATAGGGTTTGCAATTGACCTTTCATCCCCACCAATGTACTTCTAATATCTGCAATGTTCTTAAATAAGAGTGCTATGGTCTTTGCAATCAGGTGGCATTGATAATTCAATGCATCCCCAGCCGTCTGGTCACACGAGGGCCTAGCTTGGTCGTCTCTTAACTCAGAAGAGTCGTTTGAAGTACCCTTATCTCCACTTCCCATAGGAGAGTGGAGCACCATACACTCCAAATCCCTCATCTCCCACAAGCCCCGGAAGCGGTTCGATGGTTCCAGGGAGGGGGTATAACAACTTGAGTTACCTACTTTTAAGTGTTTGGTTTTGGGGGTTCCCGCTGGCAGTGGGGAAGCTGACCGCAGCTGTCTTTTTCTCTCCATGCCTCACAGCTACTGATGGAAAAAGGAAATTGGCAACACAGAGCTTCCCTGCCCCGCCCAGCCAACGCCTAAGGTCACGCGCTCAAGGGCACACCCTTGCGCGTGCAGCCCTTAGGCGCGCACGCCCGAGGCGCTCACTCCTCAGTCTGAGTGGTGCTTTATTGATGCTTGAATATGCCAGCCACGCCCCCACCTCGGCTGTCACTCTCCGCCCCCTGCTCAGTCTCAGCTGGTGCTCTGCTTCAGATATCGGCTCTCTCCCTCCGTAACTTCTTGACCACAGGGCAGCCGGCTTGCGGGAACCCAGCCCACACCCTCAGCTTTCCCTCGGGCCACTCCTCACATCCTAAACAGCTGATACAGCAGAGCTATCTCATCTCAGGAATCAAGTGCCAGCAGTTATCACGCTTTTCTTTTTAAGCATGTGAACATCTCAAGCCTATTGGCTTCCTAAAGCCCTGCAACATGTGACACTGCATGTAGCCAAGTCCACCTGTCTCCTAGCACCCCCCATACAGCCCCCAACCTAACACCTTCTACACCCTGTCCCCCCTACCTATACTTCATGCCGGTGGCCTGACCAGTAGACTCCTGCTCCCGCAGTAGAAAGGCGATGTGGGGTAGATTCTGCGCCAGAGCATGCAGGCTCGCAGCTGCCAGAGCCAGGGCTCCCTTAAGGCCCTGGTGCCCCCCCATTTCCTCCTTGTCCCCCAGGGTCCACTTGTCCCCGGATCCCCCCTTCACAGAGTCGGTTATCACTACTACAACTCCGGATATTTTGCTCGGTAAAAGCGATTGAGACTTGCATGATTTACCCTGGGGGAGGGGGGCCTCCAGGGGCCACAGGTTAGCAGTTTAGGGGGACTCCGGGACCTGTCCATCCCAGCTCATGCAGACTGACTGCCTGTCTGTGTCTTGTTGGGTCGGTCGGGTTGGGGTCACTGCGAGGTGTGTGTGGGGGGTCAGGGCAGCTCTCCTCCCAGCGCACGAACCCACACAGTCAGACTCGCATGAGACTCACCTCAGCTCAGCCTCAGAGACTTCAAATCCCTGCCTGCCACTAGCTGCTGCCACCTGCCTGCCTCATGCGCCACCACTGCTTGAGGAGAAACTGAGTACAGGATGCCAATGCATGTGGAGTATGACTTCCGTAATTCCTGCATGGCCACGGCAGGCAGGGACAACCACGTTGGCATCAGGAGATGGGGCTTGAAGTTCAACCTACAAATCCATGCGGTGGCGTGGGCCTGGCAGGGGAGGAGTGCCCATGTTTCAGCCAGCGGGATGGCCCTCCGGGCGGACCGGGAAGAACTTAATTTTAACCCCCCCCCCAAACTCAGACACAGACAGGACAGGCGGCCAGGTGGCTTAGCTACCATAGGGATGGGCCCCCAGCCATGGTGGGCCCTGGGACAAAAGTCCTGGCTGTCCCTATGGTAGCTACGTTCTTGGGTGGCCCTGTATGCTAAGGACAGCATTGAGGCAAGTAGAATAAAAATTTTACAGGATGCAAACTGTTCCCTATGGATTGAAATTCCAGGTAAAAGAGTATAGCAGTGGATCTATACTATCACCCCCCCTGACCAGAATAGAGAGACTGATTATGTAATGCTAACAGAGATTAAACAGTCTACTAAAACTGGGAACGTAATAATAATGGGTGACTTCAACTACTCCAATATTGACTGGGTAAATGCCTCCTTGGGGCGGGATGTAGAGGTAAAATTTCTGGATGCCATAAATGACTGCTTTTTAGAGCAATTGGTTCTGGAACCAACGAGGGGAGGAGCTACTTTAAATCTAGTCCTAAGTGGCACACAGGAACTAGTGCAAGGAGTAACTGTGGCCGAGCCACTAGGCAATAGCGATCATAATATAATCAAATTTGACATAGTTGCTGGAGGGAGAAAGTTAATTAAAAGTACAGCACTGGCTTTTAACTTTAAAAAGGGAGACTATGCCAAAATGAGGAAGCTAGTTAGAAAGAAACTAAAAGGCACAGTTGAAAGGACTACATGTTTGCAAGAGGCATGGAGGCTGTTGAAAAGCACCATCTTGGAAGCCCAGATTACATGCATCCCACAAGTTTAAAAAGGTAGCAGGAGGACTAAACGTCTACCACTGTGGCTAAATGGAGACGCAAAGGAGGCTATTAGAGCCAAAAAGGCATCCTTTAAGAAATGGAAAGCTAGCCCCAATGAGGAAAATACAAAGGAGCATAAACACTGGCAACGTAACTGTAAGGTGCTAATAAGGCAGGCCAAGAAAGAATTTGAAAGGAGACTTGCTAAAGAGGCAAAAACAAATAATAAAACCTTTTTCAAGTATATCAGAGGCAAGAAGCCTGCTAGGGAGTCGGTTGGGCCATTAGATGACCAGGGAGTAAAAGGGGCACTCAGGGAGGACAAGGACATTGCAGAGAAGCTAAACGAGTTCTTTGCTTCGGTCTTCACTGCGGAGGATGTTGGGGAGATACCCACGCCGGAACCCTACTTTGTAGGTGATGAATTGGATGAACTGTCACAAATCAGCGTGACCCTGGAGGAGGTTCTAGAGCAAATTGACAAGCTTAATACGAACAAATCACCAGGGCCAGATGGTATTCACCCCAGAGTTCTGAAGGAACTCAAATGTGAAATTGCAAACCTACTAGTAGTAATTTGTAACCTAACGTTGGCATCTGGCACTGTACCTGAGGACTGGAGGGTGGCAAATGTAACCCCAATATTTAAAAAGGGTTCCAGAGGTGATCCTGGAAACTACAGACCGGTAAGCTTGACGTCTGTGCCGGGCAAAATGGTGGAAACTATCATTAAGAACAGAATCACTGGGCATATTGATAAACATGGCTTAATGGCAAAGAGTCAGCATGGATTTAGCAAAGGGAAGTCATGCCTCACTAATCTCTTGGAATTCTTTGAGGGCGTAAACAAGCATGTGGACAGGGGAGACCCAGCAGATATAGTGTACCTGGATTTCCAGAAAGCTTTTGATAAGGTCCCACATAAACGACTCTTGAGAAAATTAAAAAGTCATGGGATAGGAGGTAGTGTTTTGCTATGGATTGGTAACTGGTTAAAGGATAGGAAGCAAAGAGTGGGACTAAATGGCCAGTTTTCACAATGGAGGGATGTAAAAAGTGGTGTGCCCCAAGGATCTGTACTGGGACCAGTTCTTTTCAATGTATTCATTAATGATCTGGAAAAGGGTGTTAAGAGTGAGGTGATCAAATTTGCAGATGACACCAAGTTATTCAGAGTAGTCAGAACACGAGCAGACTGTGAGGAGCTGCAGCAAGATCTTACAAGACTGGGTGCCTGGGCATCTAAATGGCAGATGAGATTTAATGTGGACAAGTGCAAAGTGATGCACATTGGGAAAAATAATCCAAATTATGAGTACACAATGCTGGGTACTAAGCTAGGAGTTACCACTCAGGAAAAGGATCTGGGAGTGATTGTGGATAATACATTGAAATCCTCAGCCCAGTGTGCTGCAGCGGTCAAAAATGCAAATAGAATGTTAGGAATTATTCGCAAGGGAATAAAGAGTAAAACTGAGGATGTCATAATGCCTCTATACAAATCAATGTTGTGACCGCACCTTGAATATTGTGTGCAGTTCTGGTCACCCCATCTCAAAAAAGACATAGCGGAACTAGAAAAGGTGCAGAGGAGGGCAACAAAAATGATCCAGGGTATGGAACAGCACCCGTATGAGGAGAGG
The DNA here is from genome assembly GCA_003113815.1 of Sphenodon punctatus. NCBI lineage: Eukaryota > Metazoa > Chordata > Lepidosauria > Sphenodontia > Sphenodontidae > Sphenodon > Sphenodon punctatus. The sequence goes on from QEPC01001726.1 coordinate 1,166,574, forward strand.
CTTGATAGGTTGGGGCTCTTCAGCTTGGAAAAGAGATGACTGAGAGGAGATATGATAGAGGTCTATAAAAATATTAAGTAGTGTGGAACTTGTAAACAGGGAATGGTTATTTACCCTTTGAACTAGTACTAAAACTAGGGAACATTCCATGACACTCACAGGTGGCAGAGTAAAAACAAACAAAAGAAAGTATTTTTTCACTCAGTGTACAATTAGGTTGTGGAATTTACTGTCAGTGGAGGTGGTCAAGGCCAGTAGTATAGCTGAGTTTAAAAGAGGTTTGGACAGGTTTCTGGAAGATAGTTCCATTAGCAGCTATTAGCCAGATAGAATTGGGGAACAAAACACTTTACTGTCGGGAGCCTGGGGATGACCTATAGGGAATGGATAGCATGGTGACCTGTTGGGTGCTTCTCCCAGGCCCCGTGATTGGCCACTGTCTGAGACAGGATGCTGGTGTTGATGGACCATTGGTCTGACCCAGTATGGCACTTCTTATGTTCTTATGCTGGCGGGGAGGGTTGGGGTGGGGTGGAGGTCTCCATTATTGATGGGGTTCTCTCCTCTCTGGTTTCTGAGGTTCATAGTCCGGGTGTGTTCCTTGATTCGCAGCTCCACCTGGATGTCCAGATGGTGGCTGTGGCAAGGAGTGCCTTTGGCCAGTTACATCTGGTACAGTACCTTCGCCTGTATATTTCAGACTTGGACCTAGCCACCATCATCCATGCTTTCATCACCTCAAGACTGGACTACTGTAACGTGCTTTACATGGGGCTACCCTTGGTGACAGTCCAGAGACTTCAGCTGGTGCAGAATGCGGCGGCCTGCCTCCTACACAGGGATGGGTCACCATGCGCATATAACATCTGTACTTCACTCACTGCACTGGCTGCCTATTGTCTTCCGGGGTCGTTTCAAGGTGTTGGTTCTTACCTATAAAGCCCTAAACATCTGGGTCCAGCCTATCTGCAGGACCGCCTCACTCTCTGGGTTCTGGATCAACCCCTGCATTTGGTCAAGGACACCCTGTTGGAGGTCCCCCATGTGCGGCAGGAGGCCACATTTGAGAGCTCGTTCTCGGTGGTGGCACCATGGCTGTGGAACTCCCTGCCGGTTGAGGCCCATTTGTCCTCGGATCTCCCTCCTTCAGATGCCATGGCAAAACCTCTGTTTTACCAGACAGGGAGGAGATGGGTAGTGGGTGGGGGGGTTAATATTTTGTATGGACTCTTCCTTGTTAGTTTTACTGATGTTTTTATATTTTTTGTATTTTGTTATTTATTTATCATTAAAATTTATATGCCATCCCATCCCATTAATTAGAATGTTTGATTTTATTGTTGTTTTTATTGTTATTGTTATTGTGAGTCGCCCCAAGCTTCCAGAGGCAAGAGGGGGCAGCATCGAATTTGCAGTACAAATAAATAAATTAAATAAACCAACAAACTCAAATCACTGTTCTTAATAACAAAGGGTGAAAACAGACATGACGTTAACCACCCTTTAACCACCCTTGGTGGTTATTTATGCATGTTGCAGGGCTGTATTGGTGCCCTATGCAGCCCTGCAACATGCATAAATAACCACCAAGGGTGGTTAAGGGGTGGTTAGCGTCATGTCTGTTTTCACCCCAAGACAGCACAGTAAATCTTGATGCCCTCAGGTGCCCCACATTTCCCCTGGCAGTGAGATTTCTGACTGTCACAGCTAGACCCCTGGTGGCAAATTCTCTAACCATCACCTCCCGGATTCCTTGGCAGCAAGCTTTTTAACTGCCACTCCTTCCTAGATCCCGTGGCAGCAAACAAGCTCTCTTGCTGCCCCACCAGCAGTGTCCCCTCTTCTGTGAACCTCAGATAGTGGGTTCCCTCTCAATTGCCGAGACTCACCAGAACCTTCAGCTCATAAGGTTTCAACTTACAGAAGAAAATCCTTGCTTACTTGATCATAGCTCCCCATTCCTATCACAAAGTATCCACCTCATAGCCAGTAATGAGAAGGTGAAGTTGGAATGAACTGATTTTTATGGGGTTGCCATACCAATACAAATCTTCTCTTTTACTTGGTAAAATGATCAGGTGTTTGGTGGCTCAGGTAAGCACACTCCTCTGCCCCTGCCCCCTCCATCAGCTATTTGGTGACCAGGATGAGCTTGCTCCTACAGGTCCCCTGATCAGTGAACTCACTCCTTCAAAGCCACCCCATCAGCTGTTTGGAAGTCCAGGTGATCTGCTCCTCCAGGCCCCCCAACCAGCTGTTTGGCGGCCAAGGTGAGTGCACTCCTCTGGGCCCCGAATCAGCTGTTTGGTGGTCTCAGTGAGTGTGCTCCTCTGAGGCTCCCCGATCAGTTGTTTGGCTGCCCAAGTGAGCACACTCCTCGGGGGCCCCAATCAACTGCTTGGAAGCCTGGGTGAGCACACTCCTCCTGGCCCCCCAATGAGTTGTTTGGCAGTCCAGGTAAGCATGCTCCTCCAGGCCCAAACCTTGGACCTCGCCTTGCGATGGGGCTGGTCAGGGCTTAACAGATAGGAGGGCGCATGTTAGCCTGTGCCACATTGCCAACCTTCTCCAGACGACATTTCCAGTAGCAGCTGGCCACCTGCCCCGAGGTAGAGGTGGGTGAACATCTGTTGATCACCAAATTGAAGAGCAGGTAACTCATGAGCTACTATATACACCTGCGGGCTACTGTCTTGTTTGTTTTCACCCAAAGCATCATGTTTAAGTCTCACACTTTGGCTCCTCCATGGGAACACATGTCCCATTCTGACGCTTTCAGAGTGGTTTCCATTTCTACCACCATGCCAAGAAAAATAAGCATCTCTAAAGTTATTTCTTTGTGGAGCAAATCAAAGGAAAATGGATTTTAGATAATGAACTTGCCATGAGGAAATGTGGGTGGAATATATAATAATGGATTAATCCAGACTTTAATCAGTGAGAACAGAAGCCTGAAATGAGCCAAAGAATAAACCTCAGTGAAATGAGTTCAAAAAGTCAGAAGAGAAAATTCCTAAGCCCTAGAAAAACTTTCATCTAATTAAAAATGCCAACAAAATCAGAGAGAGAAAGAAAATATCTGATGGACTATTTTAAGGACTGAAAGAGTTTTTGGCTCTGAAACTCTCTAAAACCAAATTCCTGGAAATGGGATAACATCAACAGCAACACAGAGAGCACAAGCAACAAAATAATTAGTCTTTGTTTATGAGTATTTCTGACTCGTTCATCACATGGAAAGGAGCAGTGTTGGTTGGTTTCTCAGTATGGAGCAATGCTGCTGAGAGCCAGCTCCCTGTGTTTTGATAAAATGGAAACAACAGGGACCAGGATTCACATAGATGTGTAAAGAAGGAACGTATTGTAGAGGCCTGTGAAATGAAAAGTTGGGTGTGGCTGATTTGTGCTATAGCTTATCTTCCCATCGGTTGTCAGTCTACTCTGCAATTGCTCAGGTGATACCAGCTTATTGTTTCCAAGGGATTGTCACAGAGAGAACGCTTTTCCAGATGTGCCTTTCACTCTGTATCCAAGCCACATTTTCCTGTCTCCCAAAGTAGGCTCATCTTCAAGAGTAGAGCAGTTACACAAGGGAAAGACTTGTAGTTCTGAGAAGAGGCCCAAGGGCTGGGAGAGCAGTGGTGAGGAAGGTGTCATGAAAACGGAAAGGTGGACGCTAGCTACTTAGTAATAGTAGCAATAGCAGCTGAGCTGTTCCGGGTGGTGCAGCGGCTGGTCAGTCCGGCCTCCCTCTGCTTGGACATGGAATCTTCCAGGGCCCGCTGTGGCATGCTTGTCAACTACTTCACAGATAAGATCACTCGGATTCACCACGATTTCAGTGCTGCTTGTTGTGCAGAGGGAGGAGAGCCAGAGGCTGCAGTGTGGTCTGGTTTTATGAGATCTGTTTCAGTAGGTGATGCCAGCTGAGGCAGAGTATGTTCTGGGGTCTGTTAGGGCTACCTGTTATGAACTGGATCTGTGCCTGTCCTGGTTGGTGAAAGCCTGCTGGGAGACGTTAGGGCCACTGCTGGCGGGGGTGATCAACGCCTACCTTTGGGAGGGCAGGGTGCCGGAATGTTTGAAGGAGGCAGTGGTGCAGCCTCTGCTCAAGAAACCATCACTTGACATTGACTTGCTTGCCAGCTATTGGCCAGTCTCTAACCTTCCCTTTTTAGGGAAGGTTATTGAACGGGTGGTGGATCAGCAACTTCAGGGGCCTCTAGATCGGGTCAGTTTTCTTGATCTCTCACAGTCTGGTTTTCGTGCTGGGTTTGGCACAGAGACTGAACTTGTGGCTTTGATTGATGACCTGCGCCATGAATTAGCCCAGGGCAGTTCTTCTATTTTAATTCTATTTGTTTGATACCGTTGATCACGAGATGTTGGTGGCTCGACTGCGGGACTGGGCCAGGGTGGACGGAATTGTTCTTGAATGGTTCCACTTGTTCCTGACCGGGAGAACTCAGCATGTGCTTCTTGAGGAATATACCTCATCTCCGCGGGACCTCACTTGTGGAGTCCCGCAGGGTTCTATTCTGTCCCCCCTCCTGTTCAACATGTATATGCAGCCTTTGGGCGAGGTCGTGAGAAGGTTCGGTGTGTGTTGTCATCAGTACGCCGATGACACACAACTCTACCTCTCTTTTTCTACAGACCCAGACCCGGCAGTCTCAGTGCTTACCCAGTGCTTGGCAGCTATGGGGGACTGGATGAGGGCGAGCCATCTGAAGTTGAATCCCGACAAGATGGAGGTGATGTTGGTAGGTAGGGCTGTGGTGGTGGTGGCCCCCATCATCGATTGGGTCTGCCCCCCTTTGGTCACACAGGTCTGTAGTCTGTAGTCTGTAGTCGACTCACAGCTCCGCCTGGATCTCCAGGTGGAGGCTGTGGCGAGGGGAGCATTTTGCCAGTTACATCTGGTACGACTGCTGCGGCTGTATGTTTCGGACTCGAATCTGGTCACCATCATCCATGTCTTTATTACCACTAGACTAGACTACTGTAACGCACTCTATGTGGGGCTGCCCTTGGGGATGGTCTGGAGGTTTCAGCTGGTGCAGAATGTGGAGGCCCGTCTCTTAACGGGGACGGGTCGCTGTGAGCACGTTACACCAGTGCTCCATTCTCTGCACTGGTTGCCTATTATCTTCCAGGCCCAGTTCAAGGTGCTGGTAATGACCTATAAAGTCCTAAGCAGCCTGGGCCTGGCTTACCTGAGGGACTGCCTCAGGCCCCAGATTCCATTGTGGACCCTGCAGTCAGCCAGGGACGCCCAACTTGAAGTCCCCCGGGTTGCGACAATGGGGAGGACATTCTCACTGGCTGCTCCCAGGCTGTGGAATTCCCTCCCGATGGAGGCCCACCCGTCCCCAGACTGCCCCTCTTTTCGAAGACCGTGTAAGACCTGGCTGTTCTGCTGGGCCTTCAGAGAGGGAGACGCGTGGGGGGGGAGGTTTCCACCCTTGTAGTTTGTTTTTAGCATTTTAATATTTTTACTGATATTTTATGTGTTTCTTATTTTTATTATACTAGGTTTGTAATTTATGCACCTTGTAAGCCGCCCCGAGCTGCTCTGTGAGCAGGAGGGAGCGGGGTAGAAAAATGGTGAAATAAATAAATAAATAAATAAATAAATAAATAAAATAAGTTACATCTGGTTCAGACTTACCTCTCAGATTCTGACCTGGCCACTATCATTCATGCTTTTATTACCTCGAGGCTGGACTACTGTAATGCGCTGTATGTGGGGCTACCCTTGGTGATGGTCTGTAGACTACATCTGGTACAGAACACAGCGGCCCGGCTCCTTACGGGGTTGGACCGTCGGGAGCACATATTGCAGGTGTTCTGTCTTCTGCACTGGCTGCCTAACTGGAATCCAATCAAAAACAACCGGAAGGGCTTCCGGATCAATATTATCTTTAGGGGAGCCCATCCTGGCATTTCAATCACCAGCTATGACTAACAAAGCCCTGGGGAACTGCCTATCCAAATAATCAAGGTTATCCTCTAACGTCTGCCAAATCTTCACATCATAAAATTTTGAGGCGAACGGGGGTATATACACATTAATAAGTAGCAAATAAGGACCACCAAATGGTTTCCACATACCAGTCTGGAAGGCCTGATCCCCTCCCCCAATGATCTCAAATGATCTCACAAGATCGCTAGCTACTAATATGGCAAGTCCTCCTGAACATCTACCTTTTGGTTTTACATTTAACACCAGGTAAAAGAAAAGAGTCAAACCCTGGAACTAAAAAAGAAACAGGCTCTTGGAGTCATGTTTCCTGCAGCATAATAAAGTCAAAATCTCCCCAAAAGGAAGTAAAACCAGGGTCCAGGAGTTGAAACCTGCACCCTGATATATTCCAGGATAATAGCCTGTATTTCCTTTGGTCTATAATCCCAGATTGACAGACTGCGCCGCCACTATCACATTCGGCAGCCTCCACCATAGAAACTTCTTGCGTATATCCATTTGAATAAGGGTATACAGAATATTAGGTTAGCGTGGCTTTCCCCAATTTTGAATGGGAAAGAACATATTCCAACTGAATATAAAGTTTCTTATTTGCTCTCATCTAGTGATGTCTACTCATTATGAGGGAGCGTGTGCGACTGCTTTAGGATAAGCTGGTTTATAATTAATTTACCTGCCTGTTTTGATTCTTATCCTTTAATTTCTCTATGGTTATATGGTATTGCATCTGTCCTTTTTACTGTCTGTTCATTTTTGTGGTGCTGGTTGTATAGTTCTGGTGGAAGCTAATGTTTCCAACACCAAGACCCATTTATTAATGTAAAGAATTACACTCGAGAAGGAGGAATAAAGCTATATTAGAATATGAATCTCTGTAGTTGGCATAATAGAGGGTTTTTAGCTATTTATATTTAATTGTCTTGAACCAATAGTAAGGTATATGCCGCTGCTTTACATAAAGTATTGCTAATTGGAAAGGTGACTGATTTTAAATGGTTGTTTTAGAAATTAATTGTAAAGTTTTTAATTTTTAATTTTTAAGAAATTGGATTGTGATGTGGGATCAGGTAATGTTATGCAATGTTATGTGATGTCTTGTTTTATGTTGTTTGCTCGTTGTTTTTTGGCTATGACGAAAGTTGGTGCCGAATAATAAATTAAATTTAAAAAATACTCTACTGCCCACAGGGAGGAAGACGATAGGTTGTAAATGGACATTCGAAATAAAGTACAATGCACAGGGAAATATTGAATGGTACAAGGCCCGACATGTCATGAAAGGATACTCCCAGAAGTACGGAGAAGACTACGATGAAACATTTGCGCCTGTAGTTAAGCACACTACAATCAGAACATTGATAAGTATAGCTGCTGGAAGAGGAATGCAAGTCAAGCATATGGACGTAAAAACAACGTTCCTAAATGGTGAGTTGAAGGAAGATATTTACATGGACCAACCACCGGGGTTTGCAGACGCTGAAAGCCCAGATCTTGTATGCAAACTGCACAAAAGCATATATGGGTTTAAGCAGGCCGCCAGAGCGTGGAACACTAAAATAAACAAGGTGCTTTTGAGGGAAAATTTTACCAGGAGCAATGCAGATCCCTGCTTATACACAAAGAGACTAAGG
>QEPC01001726.1:1191250-1206886 GCA_003113815.1 Sphenodon punctatus
GGTTTTCGTGGAACCGGTAACCGGTAAATCCGGTAGCCGGTAATGGGCCTGGGGTCCCACCACTAACCGGATTTAATCCGGGAATCCGGTTTTCGTAGAACCGGTAACCGGTAAATCCGGTAGCCGGTAATGGGCCCGGGGTCCCACCACTACCGTCAACACAGTGTTCACTCCAAACACTGATTAAACTGTGAAGACCAGGCAGCATTCACTTTCAGTGTTTGGGGTGAACACTGTGTTGACGGTCTGTCTAAACACTGTAATGGTAGGACACTGTGTTACAGAACACTGAACAGCATTACGTCTAAAGACACCCAAAGAAGGGCAGTTCTGGCTTCAGTGCCACACAGATGCCTTCTTCCAGTGACTAATGCTGTGAGTGTGAGAATCTAGACTTGAACTGGAGCCCTTGCAGCCCTGGGCATAGCGGGCAGCTCTATAGTGCCGCTGATTTCTGCTGACCAGGGCCCAGTAGGTGTGGTCATTCACTTCGGATTTAGCCTGTAAATTCTTCTAGTGGGCAGTTATGGATTAATCCATACCAAAATGCAACAGTGGGCAACATGCCCATTGCAGTTTGGTTTAAATAATAAAAAAACCCTGCACATTCACTAAATGGCTGCCACACCATTCTGTGCATGCACTCACTTTTCAAAAATGGTGGCCGTAGCAGCATCACTGCCATTTTGGGAAATGGTGTGTGTGCGCAGAATGGCCTGGCAGCCATTTTGCGCATGTGCAATGGATTTTTATTTGTTTTATTATTTTCTATTATTTTATTGATTTAAATATGGATCTGTAATATGAATCTGTACTTAAATCTAGAAATTGCAGAAATGAAACCGTAAAACAGAACCGAACCACAATTTCCTCTGGCAGTCCACTCCTAGGGCCCAGTATTAGCTAGAAGTCTTCCTCCAGTGCAGGTCAAGCCACACCCCTCCTCAGCCTTGCTCTATCCCCCCAGCTTCCTGGTTGGCTGCTGATGGAGGACGTTTGGCAGGAGGGCTTCCCGAACTGCATGGGGTGATTGAGGGGAGCCATATTGTCACCATCTGCTCACCACACAGGATGACTATTTGAACTGCAAGGTGTTCCTCTCCATAGTTCTCCTGGCCATAGGGACCACTGTGTTCAGTTTGTTGATGTTCTGTCTGGGAGGAACCATGATGCCTGCATCTTCTGCACCGCCAATTCCCATTTCTTTGGCTGTATGCAGCATGGCTGTGGCTAAACTGCTTGGGACATCTGGATCCTTTTTCTAAGATTATTTCCTGTTATTTCAGGCATTGGTGTGTTTTGGTTGGTCCCAGTCTCTACTTGTAGCTGTTGGTGGGTTTTCTTTGTGCAGATGGTTGGGACATCATGGCAGGTCCTGTGGTGGTGCAGGGGACTGGACTAAATGACCCTTTAGGTAACTTTCAGCCTTATGACTCTATGGTTACCAGGGACTTTGGACCCAGCACTGAGACATGCATTGAGGGAATGCTCATGTGGCCAGAAGTCACAGGAATCTGCGTGGATCAGTCAGTCAACATCCTGGTTCATGTTTCTCCTTCGTGTGTCTTGCCATCTGTGTCCCCTCCTTGTTTCTCCACACATTTTGGATTGCCTCTGCACTCCCCAAACCTGGTGTGTCATTTGGGCCAGCTGAAGGTTGGCCCTTCCGATCTTCCCTCTTGGAATGTGATCCTTTTGCCCCCACTGATAAGTCACTCTGGCTACTTGGGTACTGTGGCTCAGCATCTGCTACAATGGGGGCTTGGCATCTATTATGATGGGGACCAGCATCTGCTTGATGTGTCCCCTATGCGACTGCTTGGGGAGCACTTTCCACCCAGCGCCAGCTCTGCTCCCATCCATCCTGCCTCATCTCATCCAGTTCAATCTTACCTCATCTCATCTGTCCCGGTCTGCATCTGATCTGTGTTTCTCTGTGTTGATCTGCATCTGTCCATCCAGCCTGTTCATCTGCCTGTTGTAACCCATGGTACATGTGCCGATTCCTGTTCCTGATCCTCTGGACCCAATCCTACACTGACTCACTGCACCAAGACCCTGGACCTGATCCTCCACCAACTCTCCATGCCCCAGCCCTTGGCCCATGACAGTGAAAGTGCAACTTATGTGTCCTGAGAGCAACTTGTCCAAAGACATGACTTCACGCATCAATGCCCTGTGCATGGCTGTACCCATCAAGAGGCTTCTCTTGGTGAAGTAGAAAAGCACAGACTGGTGGGAGAATATTCTGTCTTCATGGGGAGATGTAGAGTGGGTCACAAACTAAGGGTTCCTGTCACCTCATCCTGCAGATAGCAGAGATCTTCAGGCCTCCACTGAAGAAACAGAGCATGGTGATGCCGTCGCCAATCCCAGTGGAGATGCACGTGGCTATCACCATCTGGAAGCTGACCACTCAATGCTCCTGCTATTCTGTTGGCCACCAATTCAGCTTTGGAACCTGCATGCTGGGCACCATTTTGTCACAGCTGGGTCTTGAACCCTTGGCCTGGGGAGTTGGGTCTTGGGCCCTTGGGCTGAGGGGGTGCTGCCTTAGAGGCTGGTGCCACCTCAGGCCTTGCTGATCAGCCAGCTTCTCCTTTCTATGTTGTTTCTTGAGTCTCTGTTCCCCTGTGTTGCCACGCCCTTTCCTCAACTGTACCGTCTCCCTTGTTCTGGCTCCCAGCTTCCTGATTGGCCACTATTAGTATTTAAGCCAGGGTGTGGCCACAGGATGCTGTGGGAGCAAGTGCTGTGTTGGTGGATTGTAGTGGTCTCTTTGCGTATGCTTGTCCCCCTGTCTGTCGGTCTGCCTGTTTGTCTACTTGTTGTTGTCTCCCGTGCTAATACCTTGTGAACCCAGCTATTCCCTTGTGCTTATGGTATTGTGCCAGGTTTCCCCCGCCCCTGTATTGGGGACCCCGTTCTTCCTCTGTGTGACCCAGTGTAGGTCTTGTTGATTGTGTGTCATAATCTGGTTTCCCCCCTCTTGTCATAGTTCTTGCCCTCTTCAGTCTTGCTCTTTCCGTGGTCCTGTTCCCCTCTCTTGTGATTGCTCTGGTCCCCCATAGCCTTGACTCTGTTAGAGCTCCCATTGCCAGAGTCTTGCTCCCTAGCCTTGAGTCCCCCGCATAGTCAGTCTCACTTCTTAGCCCGGAGTTCCCTCACACCACCATAGTCTCACTCCCTAGTCTTGTGTTTCTCCCCTTTGCCCTGTCTTGTCTCCTTTGTTTAGGGTTCCTTGTCTCTCTGACCTTGCTTCCCCATAGTCGCACATTCTCCCTGAGCCTTGCCTTGTCATTCTCCCCTAACTTGCATCCCCTTCTCCCTCTTTGGCTTCGGTTGTCTCTCTCTCTTGTTTGGATAACCTCGATGAGCCACCTACTCTGAGACCGGGTTCCTCGATAGCACGAACGAGAACTGTCTCGGCATACTCAAGAGACCGGCTGAGAGGTTTTCCTTACTGGCACTTCCCTTTCCTGGGTACTCTGGACTCCTTCCCCTGTTGTCCTTCGGTTACAGCTTCCCTCGCCCCTACTCCTGTGACACATTCTCATTAAGATATGCATTGATTGTGGAGGTGCTGCTGGATTGGTTGGTGCAGTTGGCTGACCCTGCAGAGATGATGGAGAGCTTTTGACTGGAGGGCTTTCCAAACTATATAGGGACAATTGAGGGAAGCCATATCACCATCATCTGCTCACCCCCACAGCCAGGATGAATACCACAAGGGAATCTTCTCCATGGTTCTCCTGACCATAGTGGACCAATGTGCCCATTTTGTGGATGAGCTGGCCAGGTGGTGCATGAAGAACCATGACACCTGCATCTTCTGCTTGTCCCCCTTTTTGGCTGCATGGTCACTGGGGACTTTGGACCTGGTACGGAAACATGTATCAAGGGAGTGCTCATGTGGCCTGTTGTTCCAGGGGATGCTACCTACACCCAGAAGTTCTGGCTTATTATCACAATGGGGGGGGGGAGGGAGATGGAAAGGCCACACACTCAGTGACACGGACCTATGTCCGCCGGGGTGCCACAGCCCTCTCTTTCTTAGTTCACCCTGTGGTAACTATGGCCCCTCAGGATCTTAGGTGGGCTTTCCTCCTACAAGGAGGCAACCCAGATCAGCACGGGGGGAGGGAGAGGAGGTACTGTCCCCTGTCCTGGGAGCAGACTGCACACCACACACACACACATTGCCAGGGAGCCCAGGGGTAGGGGAAAACACACTCACAGTGTGTGTGTGTGTGTGTGTGAGACACAGGACCAGGGATTTAAAAAAAGGGGAGCACACATGCCATGTATGAGCCCAAGAAGATCACTATATAGTGTGGGGGTGGGTGAGGGTTAGTAAGGGGGGGGGGGAGGTACTTACCTAGCACCAGAATTCCACACGTGCACTCACTCATGTCCTTGCTCACAGTCTCTCTCTCTCTCTCTGTGTCTCCTAGGTTGCCAGAAATGGGGGTGGGGGCCAGGCTCTCCCCATGCGCCACCTGCATCTCTGGGGCTCCACCCAGGAGTGCTAAATGCCAGCACACTTCCAGCTACTCCGGGAGCTCCCCACTGTTGGAGCCTATGGTAAGCCTGGATGGTACCCCCCGCCTAGCTCCTAGTCCCCCACTACGAGGAGCCCCCGGTTTATCAGGGTGAAGATGGTGGAATGCTCGGAGGAGCTGAGGTGCATGGACGTTCTGAGCAGGTTCCCAAGATCTTTCTGCAGGTTCATACCTCTTCCAGTCTATCAGATAGAGGACTCGCCCATGGGAGAGCTTGGAATCTAGGATGTCATTCACCTCGTATTTCGGTTTGCCTTGAATTGATAACAGAGAGGGAGTTGGTGCTGTCCGTGGCGGAAGGAAGGAAGGGGTTCAGCACATCTCAACAAGGATACATGAAAAGTAGGGTGAAGATGTAATTGCGGGAGCCAGGCAAGGCTGTACGTGACATGTTGACCTTTTCGTAATGCGAAACAGGCCTATGAACCTATGATCTAATTTTGCAGAAGGTCTCAAATACAGATAATGCCAATCCAGCCACACTGAATCTCCTATTTGGAGGAGAGGAGGAGCCCTCCGATGTCGGTCAGCTTCAGTCAGGCTCTGACTAGAGCTAAGCCTAAAAAATACTCCTCCAAGGAACCTTAATGATGCTCATTATGGTTGCAACTGCCAGCTCAACTCAAGCCAGAGCTGTGCTAATGGAGAATTTTATGGAGCCATTAATGTGACGCTTAAAACTTATGATGTGATTTACAATGTATTATGTGGGCACTTTCCCTTCCATTTCCAATTGCATGGAGCATGTAGAAGCTAAAGCAATTGTTTACATGGAAAAATAACATTAGGGAAACATTTAATGCATCTTTAATTAGATTTACTTAACCAAAAAACCTTTCAGTTTCTGATAAAAAACTTCCAATTTTTTTTTAAAAAAAGTTAAAGGCAGGATAATTCCTGCTAACCTCTATCTAAATACATCCAGTATAACCAAACTTACATGCCAAAAAGCATGGAAATGAATGGTTAAAGTTTTTCAAAATAGACTCACATAAAAATCAGAATTCATCCACCCCTTAACTCTGCCTTTTATTTATCATGTAATGTTTGAGATTATAGAATTTATTTTAAAATTAAAAGTTAGATTACTAAGAAAATGAAAAAACTGATAAAATGGAAAAAGTAGGATGTGTTCACAGAGGTGGGCTGAGAATCTGCTTATAATAGTGTTAACATGCTTTCTAGCAGTAATATGTTGTATTGTCTATTTAAGGGACAGAGACTTAAGCTATAGTATACCTATGGTATAGTATACAAGTAGTATATAAGAAGCAGATGAGTTATAGTATATCTGGTTCTTTGTCTCTGCAATAATTAGTCTATAAGACAATCTAATGGAATTAATTAAAACCTAATATCATATAATACAAAATCTAATGGCAACATTATTTCATTGTTTTCATAAGAACCATATATTTATTTATTTATTTCATTAAATTTATTAGCCGCCCCCTCATGCCCACGGCAGGTACAATTCACAATACAAGAACTAGATACAGTAACACAAAATATAACTGAAATTGTATTTCAATGTTTCAACAAGGGGAAACTGAAAGCATGATCACCAACTCCTACTATCTTGCTTAGTCTAGCTCTAACTCCTGACTTGCCTGGTGAAGGACCATATGAGGTCTAAAAGCTACCTCCACCAACTGTAGTTGGTCCAATAAAAGATATTGCTGTACTACTTTATCTGATTGTACTACTTTAATTGATGCCTCAATTAAATGTGGTGCATTTCCAAAGTAGGTTAAAAACGTAGACTAGAAATATGTGAGCTCCAATTAGGAACTGCTGGCCAAGCTGGGGTATGCAAGCCTGCAGGGGAGTCCATGCCATGCCCATGCTGACTGAGGAGCTTGCAGCTTCCAGCACAATAGCTCTACCTGCAGCACTGATTACCTCACCATGCCCTGTCGTCCCTGCTCAACTGCACATGCACAAGAATCAATTTTAAAAAGTTTAATAATTCTTTTTATACATCACTAAACACTATCAATCCATCCAAAGCGACTGAAGCACTGCGGTTACATGCCTGCCTATTTATGAGTCACAACTCGCAAAAAAGGAGAAATATCAGCTGGCAAAAAAAAGGGCAATCCTGGTAAGAAATCTACCTCTAGTAATTAACTTTCCAATCATTATAACTTTAGAATGGTTTAATTGATTTGCTTCAAATTTTGTGTTATCACCTTATTCTCTAAAAGAGCACAAAGTGAAAGTTTCAGAATGAAAGATCAAGCTGTTTAGTTCTAAAAGCATTTTAAAGTTTCAGTGTTTATAATGGATTAGCATCCTGCCTTTAAATATATAGTGCATCCCGGCTGTCTATACTTTAGCAACTGGCAGTGGGTTGAAGGACCATCTATTCAGGGATCATCAACAATTGCTCTGTGTAGAGTTATCTTAACATCATGATATGAGAGAAGAGAAATAAGGCACAGATGTGTGCATATTCTTAGCCAGGGTCGAAGGACAGTCTGACCTCCAGTTCTGACGTCTCACAGTTTACAGAGTTCCTCCTGGTTCTATCTAAAGGGAGGACCAAGAATTCCAACAATTTCATTTGACCCCAACGTTCTGTTACGTGTCTGTGGCTGATGGATCACAATGCGAGAACCTCCCTTTTGAAATAATCTAACAACATATGTTTACCACATTTTCTCTAACAAAATAGCATTGTTAGTTGAACCCCTGCATTAAAGGATGTCTCAACATGGTTTAAAGGTACATATTATCAAAAGGTCAGAAAGTGGTAACGTGCAACATTTAGAATAGAATTAGATGATAATGTGATAGGTGCAGGATAGTGTAGTGACTTACTTCAAATATCGTACTGCAAAGGAGAAAGCACTTATATCTGTTCTCATGTTGTTCTGGGACTGAGAATAGGGACATGACAAATACATCTATACAGTAAAAAGCTGGGCTAAATTTCTGGATGTAGAACTTTCTTTCAAAACAGCCATACAGAGTTCTTAAAAAAATAAATTAATTAATGAAACATATTTCTGCAGCCCAGTAAGAAAGATGGAGTAATAATGACTCCAAATAGCATACTTCGGGAATTCCTGAGAATTCAGTTCTAGGATCAATTTAATTAATTTGAGATTTGGGTTTGGTTAAGGCCTCTTCTTGCCTTTCCTCATGCAAGTTGGAAGTAAAAAGAAGTCATTTTATGATCATTAAAAATTTTTTTATATCCTTGGAACTCAAATTAGTAGCATCTGAGCTACACTCCATAGAACTCATCTGTAAGCATTTGGACACACAAACAGATTATATCTGGCTACAAGAGTAATATGATTATATACAGGGATAATATTTCTTTTAGGTGTTGACAAGAAATTAGCTCACTAGAGTCCGGGGTTGCTCTATGAAGCTCACAGGCAACGGCCACTTAGTTTCCACACAACAAACGAGACAGACAGGCATTCCCCTCGCTGTGATCTGCCTCCCTTTGCACCACTGAGACATGGTTATTCCCCGAACCACTCTAGTTGTTCTGCCCAAGACTCTATGGTCCTGGTGGACCTGAACACGGGTGGAGGTTGCACGCACCCTTAGAGATGGGAGACATCCCCATGGGTGCACATTCACTTGCATCAGTCAGCATTTGCCCAGACAGCAGGCTCCACATTCGCTGGGTGAGTGGGGCTGCGGGGCAGGCAGGCGAACATCTGACGAACATCTGGCAGCCGCCTAACAGAAGGGCAGGTGCCCAGTCTGGACTATTGTCTCCTCTGTTTTAACCCTTTATTTCAGTAGTGACAAAAGGAGTGATGTGCAGTTTCTTTAATTTATTTATTTTTTGGAGTACAGCGATAGCTAAGCTCCTAATAAAGGTATTATTATTATTATTATTAATAATTTATTTAATTAATTAATTAAAATTCCTACCCCACCCTACGGCTCAGGCTGGCTTACATAATAAAAACATATGTCATAAAAATACAATAAAGCTCCATTTTAAAAACTCATTAAAAAACCCATCCTGACCTCTAACCCCTCCCACCTTGTATGCATTCCGAACATTATAGAATATATATACTTGGCAAGATGACATTTTCATCTAAGTGTGTATTGCACCATCATCAATGGTCACCGCGCTGGCTGAAGTGTGGCGTTGGTGAAGCTGAGAGTAGTAAAAACTAGAGATGGGAATTTCAGTTCTGGATAGAGCCGAGATGGCCTGAAAATTGCTGTTTCAGTTTTAAAACCGAAACCCCGAAATTCCAGTTTAATTTCGGTTCCAGCGGCATTGTTTCTTTACACTGATTTTTTTTTTCTGGTTTGTTCTCATTGACTTGAATGGGAGAAGTCAATGAGAAAAAACAGGGTGAGGGTGGGGGGGGATCAACACACAAACAAAAAACAACCCCACCTCAAACCCTGAAACTGAAATTAGATCTGAAAATCATGAAGAACCAAAACAAAACAAAAATCAAAGCTGAAATCCCCCCCCCACCCCAGTCCCATCCCTAGTAAAAACACATTAAGAATGGTGAGAGATTTATGGCTGGTTGCTTGGAGAACTCCCTGCCTTCCTTGCTTGACCTCTCTCCTTCTGCAGGAGGGAGGGCCTGCCTCACCTTTTTTCTCTCGCTTCCCTGTTCTTGGGGCATGTCCACACTCAGTCCCTCCCTTCCCTGCTACCAACAGCTCAGGTGAAGGATTCAAAGGTCTGACCGACGAGCAGGAAGCAAGGAAAGAAAACTCTGCTATGATAAGGGATAAAATGTCAGAAGCTTGTTTGAGGTGTCAGAGACTATTTGACAGCCCACTCAGTGTGTCTAGTGGTTGGGTTGTCCTGCCTGAGGTTGTAAGAGCACTGGGGTTTCTAGGCAGCTCGTGGAGAGTCAGAAGGAGTATATGGCTCTGCGGGCAGTCCTTTTAAATGCCTATTAGTCTCGGCTAGGCTCCCGTGCCTAGTTGTGGTCCCTTTGGAATGGTTCCCCCATCCCTCACTGGGGAGGGGTAAGGAGGTCAAGGGCCGTGGGAGCCATTGGGAGTGGAGTGACAGGCAGATGCCAGATTAAGCAGCGAAACGGGGCCCTGCATAGCACTCTGTTGGTAGGTGGGTCCTGCTCCAGCCACTTGTAGAGTGCTTCAGCGGTATTGTCAGGTTTTGCTCCTGACCTTTCCCACCCTGGTAACCCCACAAACCTTGACCCCTACGGTCTCTTTATTCCGGTCCCTGAGGCCTGGATCACCAATGAAACAGAGACCCTTTCCCATGTTACCAGCGTGGGGGAGGGGCTTCCATCAGAACTGCAGCTCCTATGATGGGAATTTGCGCATGTGTGAATGCACTATTCTGATTTTATGCCACGAGAACACTCACACATGGGAAGATCCCCAAATTGTATTTTTACAATGGCAGGTGTTCTTGCAGCATAAAAGCAGAATAGTGCATTAACACATGCACTAAATTTCTATAATAAGAGAGCCACAACTTGCTCTGATGGAAATTTCTCCCCGCCTCCCAAGTAACGCGTGAAAGTGGCCTGAATTGTCATTCAACTCTGTCTTGTCAGGTGGGGGCTTCCCCTCCCCTTTCAGTCCCAGGACCTTGGAACTCTCCAACTCAACCTCCCCTGATAGTACACAGAACTGCCTCAGTCCTTGACAGGGCAAGGAAGCTACTGAAGGGATTTCTAACTAGGTTTTGACCAACAATGGGAAACACAATGCAAGAAACTCAAAACACTGAACAGTTATACAGGGCATAGCACCCTGAGCGCAGTCGCCTGACTGGACAAGAAAGCAGCTCTTGGTCATGCCGAGTGTATCTCACCCATGTTCTTGAATGCTGCGTTGCAGCAAGCTCATCAATGATGATGTCCCTCCTCCAGCCCAGACTGTGGAGTCACGATGAAGAACTTATTTAAATTTCTCTGTCAGCCCCATGTCCTTGAATGGTTTCCTCATAGTACCAAGAGCAGGTAGACTTCTCTCTCTTTCTCTGCTGGGCACAGAGGTTGGCTAGGTTACTCTAATCAGAATAGCTGGCTCACAGTTGTGCCATCTGACTTTTCTTCCAGGTGGGATGCAAGGAACTGCCAAGGGCCTGTCTGCCCCAGCAGGCAACCCTCCTCGTCCATTGCCCAGTCTGGTGCAACGGCTTCAGCCGTATGCCTCCGACTCTGACCTGACCACTGTCATCCATGCCTTCATCACCTCAAGATTAGACTATTGTAACGCACTCTACATGGACCTACCTTTGGTGACGGTCCGGAGACTGCAGTTGGTGCAAAATGCGGAGGCCCATCTCCTCATAGGGACGGGTCTCCGTGAGCACATTACACCAGTGCTCCGAGCCCTGTACTGGCTGCCAATAGTCTTCCGAGCCTGATTCACAGTGTTGGTGCTTACCTATAAACCCCTATATAGTCTGGGCCCCATCTATTTGCAAGACCGCCTCATTCTCCATGCCCTGCATCGACCCCCGTTGTCCGCCGGGAGTGCCCGTCTTGATGTCCCCGAGGTGGTGCGGGGGGCTACAATGGGGAGGGCATTCTCTGTGGTGGTGCTCACACTGTGGAACTCCCTTCCTGTGGAGGCCTAGGTGGCCCCGGACCTCACCTCATTTCGGTGATGGCGCAAGACCTGACTGTTCCGCCAGGCCTTTGGTGAGGGAGGTGGGTGAAGGGTGGGTGAGGAGGATGGGTTTTTTTCTTTTCTTGCCTCCCTTTTATGTATTTTATATACATTTTTAAATATTTAAATTTTTGTAAGCTGCCTCGAGCTGCCTAAACAGGAGAGGCGGGATATAAATGGTGAAAATAAATAAATAATCACGTCCCTTCCCCTGTTCAAACTTTCTTACATCACACAGCCAACAAGGAAGCAGGAACAGGCTAGGTTGTTCTACCATGGGGGTGGGCAGAGAGAATGTTCCGGGGAAGAGGGAATCTCCCCCCCCCACTCCCAATCCCTACATGGAACATTCTGTGGAAGGGACAGGGGAACTACCCTTTCCCATCCCTAGTTTCATCAAAACTGGACTGGTTGGGTGAATCCGCAGGATAAAAAAAATTCATTCAGAAAATCTGTTTCAACCCTACTGTTACTGGGTTAATAGGTTCCAAGACAATCTGACTCACCCTTGGTTTAAGACTACAGAGCAATGGTGCAGATTAACTCCCCCACTTGCAAAATCAGGTGAGGTATATAGGGCCAGAATTTGACCCGACATGTTTGCATGTGAATATGCACTTAAATGCCAGACACATCCCTAATATTAAAAAATGACATTACAGATGCTCTATCTCAGTCAGGTCGGCCTGCCTGCATTGGGACCTGGCCCCACTGGTTACTGACAGCAGTGGGACTAGTGTAAAACTCCCTTGCCCCAGGGACACTGACAGTTCAAAAAACAAGGTCCTGAGTCTTGCAGATGTTAGGGCACATCTGAGGGAACCTCATGAGAAATGCAAGTAGTTCGGTTTGTGATAGTAGTTCAGCAAGGATTGAATGTCATCTACCATTGTAGGCTGACTAGCAGGAATGTATGAAGGTAGGAGGATTTCCTAAATGGGGTTCCTGGTTTTCAGGTTACTGACTGTGTGACTGGAAGGCTAGTCACACTCAGCCCTAGGACAGATTGTAGGTTAGGACTATAAGTCACTATCTAAATCCTAAGAGAGATGTTCTGTTCACTTGTATGGTCCTTCCTATGATCTCTACTAGTAGCAAAAGGTGGTGTTTCAGTGGCATTTTTGATCCATTACAACAGCATCTCTACGACACCCCTGTTTATTGGAACTCTTATTTCCAGGCTAGTGAAGATAATCCAAAAGGCTTTTTGGGGGTCCAAAAATCTCTGACGACTTCTTGGTTACTCTCACAAGATATGTCATGGACTACCCTCATCCCATCTCTCCTATTGCCGGTGTGTAATGGAAAAATGTAGTGTGGAACTCTAGCTTTTGGAGTCCCCTAGCAAAGATGGGGGAGGGATGGTGTGACACATTGGAGATTGTTTCAATTGAGATTCATGTTAGAAGAAATCGGTGAGGTGGTTTGGGAAGGCGTATGCTGGCTAGTTAATTAATAGCAAAAGCTGCAATCTCCTGTTAGTCACCTTATGAGGACTGCTCATTTTTCTTAAGTCTGCATTAAAGGTCATGCTAATAGTAGTGAGGGTGGGGCTAGGAACAGTAAGGGTGTGAGATATCCAACAGGGTGCAAGTAAATGTATGGTAGGCAGGTTGGAGGAGAGTTTCTTGTGCCCCATATGTGACCTTTTCTCTCTTCTAGCAAGTGAAGAAGACCATCTGCCCCCCTCTGCTTCTGTGCATGTTCTGCTGCTGGTTGGGAGGGGGGAAAAAAATCACATGGTGCTTGAGATCAGGGCAGTGGAGAGGGAAATTGCTTCTTGGAGAGGGGAACCACTGCAGACTTCCGGTTTCAGCCCCATAATCTACAGTGCTGGATCCCAGTGATGACAGGGCTAGATGCTGATAGCTGGAGGCCAGAAAGGAGAATTGGTCACCTACCTCGGTGAATTCCTTTTTCCTCTGTCGATGGATAATCCTCTGCACTGGTAGCTCTGTGGATGGCCGCCGGGAGGCATAAGAAGAAAGATTCCAATGTGCATGCATGCAGAACTAGCCCCGACTCTCATCAGTTCATATCCAAGCCAAGGGCTGGCCTCTGTATCATCTAGAACACTTCCAACTCACAACAGGTTAATCCACACACATGCTAACTCGATCTTCTCTTTTCTTTTCTTTTTTAAAACACACTTTCCCCGAAAAACCATTAAACTCTAGGGACTCAACTAACCATTCCTGAATCCTTTTGACCTATCCAAAATTGCAGAACTTATAGCCTCTTGCACTGTTTGCCAGGGAGGGCCAGAGGATTATCCGTCGACAGAGGAGAAAGGAATTCACCAAAGCAGGTGACCAATTCTCCTTTCTCCGGCTAATCCTCCGCACGGGATGTACCCAAGCCCTTAAGATCCCTCAGGGTGGGAGCAAACAGTGCTAGGAGAGTCCAGCATTGCCTGCAGCGCCCTTCTGCCAAACGCCACTTCTGCGGACTTGAACACATTCAGCTTGTAATGCCTGACAAAGGTGTGCAGGGATGACCACATTGCTGCTCTGCATATCTCTTCATAGGAAGCCCTTGCCTTAAAGGCGTAGGAAGTGGCTGCACTCCTTACCGAGTGTGTCCAAATCTGAATGGGTGGAACCCTATTCTTAGCCTTATATGCCTCTATGACCCATTTCGACAGGAGCGTTTTAGAAGCCTTCGATCCTCCTCTACCCGGTCTGATATTTATAAGTAGAGCCGTAGTAGACCTGAGACCCTGAGTCCTATTCAGGTAAATCTTTAGCGCTCTCCTGACATCTAACGTGTGCCATACCTTCTCCTTTGGGTGAGAAGGTTTGGGACAAAAGGAGGGCAGAATTATTTCCTGGCCCCTATGGAAAGACGAGTTTACCTTAGGAATAAAGGTCTGGTTTACCTGGAGGACCACCGATTGCTCCTGGAAGGAACAGAAGTTCTCCTCCATAGATAGGGCCCCCAATTCTGATACCCTTCTGGCTGAGGTAACTGCCACTAAGAATACCACCGTAAGGGATAGTATGTATAAGGAAACATGTCTTAAAGGTTCAAAAGGGGGTCTGGTTAGGGCATCCAGAACAAGGCTCAAACTCCATGAGGGACATCTATGAATAACTGGGGGGATATCTCCCTTGCTGCCTTCAAGAACTGTTTGACATGCCTGTGTGATGAGACCTGCCTATTTGTTACTACTCTAAGCACTGAGTCGACTGCCGCTGCCTGCCTAGCCAGGGTGTTGGATTTTAGACCCTTGTCTAGACCCTCTTGCAGAAATTGTAGGATGGATGCAATCTCCCCTCTACAGGGATTGTAGCCCTTCTCTGGTGCCCATAGAGTGAAGGTTTTCCAGGTAGACCATATGACCTCCTGATTGCAGGTCGTCTGGACTGCTGCAGGGTTGAGAGGACTGCTTCTGAGTATCCTTTCTTCTTCAGGGCTGAACGCTCAAGAGCCACGCTGTCAGCCTTAAACTGTGAAGGTTTTCGCATGTTAGAGGGCCCTGGGTGAGTAGGTCCGGTCTCAAAAATGGTAGAATCTCTTGTTGTGTGTGGCTGAGCTCTATCAAGTCCGAAAACCATGGTCTTCTGGGCCACCATGGAGTTATCAGAATAATCTGGGCCTGTTCCTTGATGCATTTTGCCACCGTTCTCGCTATCAGCGGGATGGGCAGGAACTCGTTAGGCAGCCCTCTTGGCCATGGTTGATTCAGTGTGTCCGCTGCTACCACTGCCCTGCAAGGACACTTGGTCATGAAGCTCCATACCTGCGCGCTTTCTTGACTGGCGAATAGGTCCATTATCAGAAGTCCAAATCTCACCACCAGAAGACCTCCTTGTGTAGAGTCCATTCATGTGGGTCTATCGTTCTGTGGCTGAGCCAGTCTGCTTATCTGTTGTCTTGTCCTTTGATGTGTATGGCCTTCAGGGAGTGTAGGTTCTTCTGCGCCCAGGTAAATAGTTTCCCTGCTTCTTTGTGTAGGGAGGGAGTTCTGAACCTGCCCTGGTGATTCACATAGGCCTTGGCTGTTGTGTTCTCTGTGTAGACTAGGATGTGGTGATTGGTGAAGCTCTGTGATAGTTGTTTCAGTGCCAGCGCGATAGCCCTGAGTTCCAGGAAGTTTATACTGCAACCTCACTCCCTCTTGCTCCAGAGCCCCTGGACCGACCGGGTCCCGGAGTGAGCTCCCATCCCGTGAGGCTGGCATCTGTTGTGACCACCTCTCGAGTTGGTTCCGCCAGTGGTGTTCCTGTGGTGAAAGTTTCTGTTCTTGACCACCAAGACATGAATTGTCCGAACCCCTGGGGGATTGTCACCCATGGGTTGAGTCCTAGTGTGAGCTCTGTTTGCATAGGATGCAGCAGCTGCTGCAAGGGTCTGAGGTGGAACGGACCCCACTGTACTTGCCTGGTGCATGATATCAGCAAACCTAGGAGTTGGGCCAGTGTCTTGAGCCTCATTCTTCTGCGATGGTGTAGAAGTAGTATCAGCAGGTGTA
>QEPC01001726.1:1209545-1232835 GCA_003113815.1 Sphenodon punctatus
CAGGGGAACGAGGATTTTGGTAAAGGTTCTCTGTGCCGATGACAGGCGGAATGGAAGGGCTCTGAACTGGTAGCATTTGTGTTGATAACAAAAGTGGAGCCACCTCCTATGCTGTTGCCAAATAGGGATATGGAGGTATGCTTCCCTGAGGTCGAGCGAGACCATCCAGTCCCCCTTCCTTAGACTTTGGCAAATGGACGCTACCGTTTTCATTTTGAATTTCTGAGCCCTCTCCGTGTTGTTTAGGAGTTTCAGATCAAGCACCGCCCTCCAGGATCCTAATTTCTTGGGTACTAGAAATATAATTGAGTACAACCCCTGTTCCTCCTGCGCTGGAGTAACTGGTTCTATGGCCCTGATGTTTAAAAGTCTCTGAATTTCATCTATCATGGCTATATGCTTTCTGGGGTTTCCTGCTACCGGGGAGGCAACGAATCTCTGCCTGGGACAGGATGTTACCTCTATGCGGTAGCCCTGGGCCACGCAGCCCCGCACCCATGCGTTTGAGACTGACTCTTCCCAGCGCCCTGAGAAAAGCTGCAGCCTGCTCTCTACTTCCGGAAGCTCCAGATAGTCAGGAGTCCTGCTTATGCTGGGTTGGAGGAGTGCCTCTTGGTTTCTGCTTATCGAACCCAGGGGCATGTCTATTGTTTCTATTGCGAAAGGGGAAATTTCCTGTTGCCTCCCCGGATTGTCCCTGAAATCTCCTAAATGCGTGGAATCCACCCCTAGGCCTGAACGAGGAGCCTCGAAAAAAATCTCTTCTTTGTCCCCACTTGCTGTAGGGTCTTGTGTTTGGATTTGTCGCTAGCGTCCACTAGTACCTTATCCAGACACACTTCAAACAGTTTCAGTCCTTTATAGGGAGCTGAGACTAACAGATTTTTGGCCGTGACATCCCCCTGCCACGATCTGAGCCACAGTCTCCTTCTTGCTGAGACCAAGCTTGCTAGGGCACGTGCTGACCAGCTCATGGCGTCCATAGTGGTGTCTGCCAAAAAGGCTGTTGCCACTGCCAGCATAATGCATGACGAAATGACTTGAGCTCTTTTATCTGAGATTTCTGGGCTCTGAGCCTCCTGCATTCAGGAGAGTCGAGCCCGTGCTACGTAAGAGGCTATAATGTTCACCTTTAACGAGGAAGCCGAAAAATCCAACCCCCTGTGAAGGGCTGCATCTATAGCCCTATCTGTGGGGTCTTTAGGATAGCAATCCCCCTCTGTGGGGAAGAGTTTTGCCTTGCAAGGGAGACTGCCGCTGCCTCTTCCTTTGGATTTTTAAATATTGGTTCCTTATTCCTCGAGAAGGTATACAGGGAGGACTGCGTCCTGTTCATCCTATGGGCCTTGTCAGGGTGTTTCCACTCCTCTAGGACTAGTTTTTCAAAAACTTTATCTAGAGGTTACCCTGCCTCTTTCCCATGGAGGGATGGAATGTAGTCTCTCTCCTCTTCCTCCTGTGAGTCAGTCGTCCTCTTTTATTGGCCTTTCTTTTAACTGGAGGGTCTTGGTCACCTGTGCTAAGAACTCCTCCCTGTAGGAGAAAGGGAACTGTCTATCCCTTTCCCTGGGGTCTGAGCGAGGATCCTGGAAACTCGAGCCTTCCCCTTCACCCCACTCCTGCCCCGACTCTTGTTCCAAGTTAGAGGCTAACTCTGTCTGCGTCTGATCTCTGCGCTTTTTGGTGTGTGTCTCCTGAGCACTGTCCTCAGAAGAGGGGAAGGATTCCAACAGCCTTGCTATGGCGCCCCCTTGTGGGGTCTTTGCTCTTTTGCGTCCCGCCTTGTGAGGAGCTTTTCCAGCGCTTCCTCTGGGTGACTTCGGGGAGGGGTTGTTATGGGGCCCCCTTCTCTGCAAATCACATAGCTTGTCTAGGGATTGCAGTATATTTCCCATTGTTACAGCCAGAAATGGCATGTCTACTTGTGCGCTCTCCTGGACTGCTGCCACTTGCTGCACTCCGCTCCCTTGAGTCTCCTCCATAGCTGCCCGCTGCTGCTAGGGGGACGTGCTGCGGCTGGGATCGGCTCCTGCTGTGCAGTGCTGTTCCCCGGGAGGGGGGAGACTATTGCTGGCCTCACTCCGGTCAGGCGGGGGCGGGGGGAAGAGAGGGAAGATGCTGGAGTCGCCGTCCCCTGCTCCCCCGTTCCCATGCGCCGTGCAAGGGAACTGGCCGGGCTTCTGCGGTTGGCCAAAGTTTGGGGATTCCGCTGCCCTTAATGCCCCGTCTGCTCGCTGCCACTCGCCCTGATCTCGTGCGGGCTGACCTCTTTCTAACTGTTGTTTTCCTCTTCTTTCTCTCTCTAGGTTCGGGGAGAACCAGATGCGATCCCGATGGCCCGAAGGCAGAAGACGGACTGATGAGTGTCGGGGCTAGCTCTGCACGCATACACATTGGAAATCTTTCTTCTTCTGCCTCCCGGCGGCCATCCGCAGAGCTACCCGTGCAGAGGATTAGCCAGAGACAGAGGGAGAAGGGGATTTTCCCAAAAAAGTACCACATGGCAAAGCTATTATGGGTTTTTCACCCTCCAGCTGGCATTTTGGATGTTTGGTTTGTGGCGGTTAATGCATGTTTGTCAGAACTTTGTCAGGCTCCAAAGGGGTTTGGGGTTAGTAAAGGTGCAGTTGCGAGCCTGAAAACCCCAGAACTAGCTTGTGATCCTGGGTTCACATGGCATGGAGTACAGCATAGGGTTCCCATAGTCTCTTCTCTCCCACTGCCAGTAGGGTAAAAAGGAGGATGTGTTGGGCCCATAGCAGACCCCAGGGTGCAAAGGGACATGAAATCCAATCTCACCCCCAAACTTCTGGAATTGGAGAAGGAATTGGTATAGGTTTCATTTTTAAAATGGTAACTTTCTAGTGAATTGCACATAACATTTCCAAACAAATATCCTGGGATAAGCCTTAGTGAAACTAGCAGGACAGCATATGTGCCAATGGAGAGCAAGATTTGGGCCACAAGTATAGCCTTCTAGCAGACAGTCACAGAGGATAACTGAATACAGTGGCAGGTTTGGGCACTTTTATTATGTAAAAGGCATATCTGAATCTAGAGCTGTACCAGGTTGAAACCTGTAAACAGCTGAGCTTCCAATGCAAGTTTTTCTGAAGGCTCCATCCTCTGCCGCACCCCCTTTAGACAAACCCACCAGACTCAGTCTCTTCATCTTGGTGCAAGTTTACTTTTACAGTGACATCCAGAACCTTCTTGAGTGTCCTTACATCATAGACTGCTCCAGCTGTTCTCTCTCTTGGTGCCTTCCCAGTCCAGGTTTCCAGCTTTTCACCTCAACCCTGATAGCACAGGGTTACCACCTAATTGGCCACCCCAAACCCCTTCCTTGGTGGTTGCTCTGCTTTGGTATTGGTAAGCTAGCCAGCCTTGGTAATACAACAATTACCTTTTCAGACTTATCTACCTGAACTTCCTTCTTAGTAGTCCCATCTCCCCTGAGATTCAGCTCAGCTTTATATTCCTGGTGACTGTCCACACCTGGCCTTCCTTCTGTTCCCAGCTGAACCCCATCACCATCTCCCACTTTGGGCACACACTAACCACTCAGCTCCTTTATGGCACAGACACTTGCCTTTGCTTGGCCTGCTCCTCAGAGGGTTGCATGTATTATTTTAAACCTAAAGTGGAGGTAGTTCTGAGCAACTGAAAGCAGAGGATTGGCATGGAAATCTTAGTGAGCCCAACTAGAGTGGGCACTGCCAGGCATGGACTACAGCAGAACTTTCCACATGTTCAAGAGCCCATGTGTGGTCACACCTGATTGGCAGCCGATATGTTTTGCATATCTGGGCTGATGCCTGGAGTTGTGGGATTGTATTGGAGTCTCAAAATAGGATCAAAAAGCTTGGGAACCACTGGACTTACAGTTTCAATCCTGCACTGGGAGTGTTTTGCTTACAGCTTGGTTGGGCCAGCGCAGTTGCAGGACTATCCCTCCAGCAATGGAACTGTAATTTAGATCAGACAAATGACCAAATACCCACTATTTTTCTTTCAGTGCATATGTAAATCCTATCTAGCTTAAAATAGAAACTTCTATACGGATTAAAAGAGAGGCAGTAAAAACCCTTTGTTAACTAACTTGTATATTTCTTTGTATCAGAAACAATTCCTATAGCGTATATAATAGATATTTTAAAGAAGTAATCCATGGACACTCTTGTGTGATGTTATTCATTTCTTTTGTAGAAACAGATAATGAAATGATTGGAGTATTTAAACATTTACAAAATTAAATCTGATAAATCTTACATTCATCACTCATGTTATTTTGAATTTATGGCAGAAAGGGTCAAGGTAAGAGATCTTCATTCTTCCATGATAAATCCTTCTGATTTTATGATTGCCCAATTCCTAACAGCAGTGCTATTAAAATTGCCACATTTCCAGATGTGTATATTAAAAGTAGAACCATTTCGATTTTTATCTGAAAAAAGAAATTATTTAAAAATTAAATTCCTTTTTAAAAGTAACTTGATTATGAAGTTCTCTTTATAAATCAGTTTTAGTTATGCACAAAGAAGCTCTGACACACCAGTATTCTATCTAGTGTTAGTTAAAGTAAAACACAAGCAGGACAACCCTCTGCCATTAAAATTAATGGGAGTTTTGCAACTGTCTTTAATAGTGGAGGATGGCAACCAAGGTGTAGATGCAATGTGTATCTGGCAGCACTGGAGTGAGTTTAAGGAATGAGTAGAGTGAAGAAAGGGGAAGGAACAGAGCAGATAGTGGGAGGTATTTATCTAATTTGAAATATACAACGATTTCAATAAATGAGACTGCAATCAACCAAGTTCAGATTTGGACAGGACACCAGAGTTAAAAGTTGTATTTGGCAGAAGTTTGAGGGGAAGTGTAGTGTTCACTTGCAATTAAAACTCATAAGAACGTTAAGTGTCATACTGGGTCTGACCCATAGTTCTTTGAGCCCAGCATCCTGCCTCTTACAGCGGCCATGGAGGCCAATTCTGATCATGGAGGTGTGACCCATCTCCTGCTACCACTTCCAACTACCAGTAGCCAGGGGGTTAAGCCCCAGCTAGGAAGCATTTATAGCTCTATCCTTTAATAATTTCTCTCGTTACGGTACTGGCTTTCAATGACTCCTCTGACAATGAGTTCCACAACTTTATTGTCCACTGAGCCAAAAGGTACTTCCTTTTGTTCGTTTTAAACCTGCTGCCATTTAACTTCCGTGTCCCCCCTCGTTCTCTTATTGTGAGAAAGGGAAACAACAGTTCCCTATTGACTATTTCCACAATGTTCATGAATTTATAAACTTCTATCATATCCCCCTCTTAATCACCTCTTCTCCAAGCCAAACAGCCCTAACCAGTTGAGTCTCTCCTCATACAGAAGTCGATCCATCCCTTCCATCATCCTTGTTGCCCTTCTCTGAACTTTTTCCAATTCTTATAACTTTCCTAAAGACTTCTACAGTGACATTATATTTCCCCTTTTATTTTCTATTCCTTTCACAATAATGCCTCACATTTGTTTTGGCTTTTTGACTGCAGTTGCACACCGAGCTGATGTCTTCAAGGCAGGAGTAACGGTGGGTGGAGTGGGTCTTTTTTTCTCCCTGTTATGATTATTATATTTTAAAGTGTTTTAAAATTGTTTTATATTTATATTTTTTATTGTTGTTAGCTGCTCTGGGCTGCCTGTGGCAGGAAGAGTGGGGTATAAATTTTGTAAAATAAATAAATAAAGGAACTATCCACAATTCAATCCTAAGCCCCATGGATCCTGCCCATGTGCACATGTGCATGACTTCCGCACAGCACAATGTGTACACAACGGAAGTCTGCACTGTTTGTGAGCAGCTGCGCACAGGATTCACAAGGCTTGAGATCAGCCTCACTGACTACAAGATCCTTCTCCTGAGTGGTTACACCCAGATCAGATCCTAGCATAGTTTATGTAAAGTGAGGATTATTTTTCCCTATGTGCATCACCTTTCACTTATCAACACTGAATTTCAGTTGCCATTTTATTGTCCATTCACCTAGTCATGCGAGGTCCCTCTGTAGTTCCTCAGTGTCCCAGAACAAAACAAGAGAATGCCTTTTAGATCCTATTCCAGATCTGTCCCTGTCAAATTTGTCCATGAAGATGATCGTGGATTGAAACATGTTGGACATGGACATTGTTGATATCTGATCTTTTCACATGTATTAATCTTGGATATACGATTTGACTACTATGTTGGAACACACCATTTGATATTTGACATATATTGTCCTTTTTGACACTTTATGGTATCCCATGTGTTCTATTGTTTTGCTCTGCGATTCTGGCATTCTGTGGCAGGTACCCTTATCCCCACTTGTTGCCAGATTAGTTCCTCAGCATCTGCCTGGGTCCTAACTATCTTGAATAATTTGGTGTCATCTGCAGATTTAGCCACCTCAATCTTTACTCCTTTTTCCAGATAATAAATGAATACGTCAAACAATAGTGGTCCCAATGGCACCCTGCTGTTTACTTATCTCCCAACTTGAAAAATTACCATTTATTCCTACCCTTTGTTTCCTATCTTTTAACCAGCTATCAATCCATGACAAGACTCTTCCTCTTATCCCGTGACTATTTAGTTTGCTCATGAGTCTCTAATGAGGGACTATGTCAAAAATGTTTTTAAAATCCAAATATACTATATCAACTGGATATAGTAGAACCCCTATCCACATACTTATTAACAATCTCATAACATTCTAATAGGTTAGTGAGGCATGATTTCCCTTCGCTATAGCGATGCTAGTTTTACCCATCAATTCATGCTTGTCAATATGCCTAGTAATTCTGTTTTTAACAATGGTCTCCTCCAGTTTGCCCAGTACTGATGTCAGACTTACCAGGTCACCTCTGGGATCCTTACAATTGGGGTTACGTTTGCTAATCTCCAATTCTCTGGCACAGAGGATTTTCTCTCATCTAAAAGCCAGCACCTCCAGCAAACTAATATCTCCTACTCTCATGTTAATTCAGGAGAGGATGTCACTTTCTAAATCATCACCCAATATTCTTCAGTACCTTGCCTTTTGTTTTGGATCTCCTACTGGAGTAGTGACTCAGCCCGATTCTGTGTAGGCTGTGAGATGGGGTGAGATCATAGCCCAACGTTTAAACAGGTGTGACAAATAATCTGTAGCTCTCAGATTCCCCCCCCCCCCCTTAAAGTAGGATGTCAAGAGAGGAATGCATTACCTTCCCTTGTAAATCTTCATACATCTCTGAAAAACATAACAAGTCCAGTTACTAATCTTAATTTTACCTCTTTCCTGGGTTAAAAACGACAAAAGCATTTCCTCCCACTGCTTCTTACCTTTCTTTTTCAACCAATACTCTGCTTCCAGCACAACAAACAGGAGTGCCTCCCAGCCTACTAAACCTCCCAGTGTTTTGACCATCCATTGACTAGAAGATGTGTCAATGTGCTGCAGACCCAGAAATAGTGCGGCAACTAAAGAACAGAAAAAACAAGAGATGACCAACTCGCATTAGGCACAAAGCCCGGATTGAACATTTCAGAGTCAAATGTTTAAAACTGAAACTGATATTTTGAAAGTGTTATTGTTTGATTTGCAAATTGCATTCAGAAAGCTGGGAAACAGAACTAAATACTGGCGATTTTCTAGGAAAGCAGATACTTATTTCTTCACATTTTTATCCTGCCCTTTCCAGTAAGATTTGGGGCACTCGACATCAGTGCCTAGATCCTATGGAAACTGGCGTGTCCTTGATAAAGCCTCACTGTGATGGGGTCTCAGTGATAGGGCAACTAAGTTTGGGAGGAAAGTAAGAACTGGTGAGACACTCTTCATGAAAGCATCCGACTTCAGGGCAGCATATGCTTAACTTTAAGCATATGTTTAAAGCTCATTCAAATTAATGGGAACACACATGCAAATGCTTTCCTTAGTGCAGGGACTGTGATTTCTACTGCTGAAACAGGAACTCCCTTCCGGGGACAGAAACAACAAAAACAGTAGCACCAACAGTGCATGACGCCTTTTGGGACCCACATCAGTCTGGCTTTCATCCTGGGTATGGTACTGGCTGTCTTGGTCGCACAAATCAGTAACTAGGGCAAAGTATTGGTTAAAAATCCAAAACAAACAAACAAACAAGTACAAGTACAAGTCAATGGTGGTTCCACTCTCAGCTGTGATTTCTCAACCAAGCCCTTGAATTTGGTGACCAGGGCACTGGGATGTGCGGTATTCTAGTAGTACTTGTAATGTCAATGAAAAATATTTGTTGGTTGGATCAGTAGTGGGATAGGAGTGACTAGAAAAGGAACCAAAGCACTGTTTGTCAGGCCTGTATTAAACTCCTGCATGCATTCAGGGACACAGGGGACTTTCAGAATAGGCTTGTAGTCATGAAGACAGAGTGCTCAGCAAACCTGGTTCTCCATGACACTAAGTACATGGTTAAGGGGTTAGCCACAGTGCTCTGAGGCCCTCCACACTGTGGCCTGACAGCCACTCTGCTGATGTGCTGGTCCAGCATTGGAACACGTTGCTGGGGGAAGCTGTTGACAGGGTGGCTCTGAGACGTCCTCTGCCTCCGTCTCATCACCGCAGGGCCCCTTGGTTTACTGAGGGGCTGCGGTGTATGAAACAGGTAGGGAGGAGACTGGAGCGACGCTGGTGTCGGACTCGCTCTGAATCTGATCAACTTTTCAATAGGGCCCATTTGCGGTCCTACGTTGAGGCTGTGAGGGAAGCAAAGAAAGAGTCCTTTGCTGCCCTCATAGCGTCTGCAAAGTCGCGTCCAGCGGAGCTGTTCCGGGTGGTGCGGGGACTGGTCAGTCCGGCCTCCCTCCGCCTGGACGGGGACTTGTCCCAGGCCCGCTGTGAGGCCTGGGACAAGCCATCTACTTTGTAGACAAGATTGCTCAGTTCTGGAGTAACTTTGACACCGGGTTGGAAGCAGGAGGTGAGGAGCACGAGGTTATGGAGGCACCGTCTGGTCGATCTTTCTGGGAGGAGTTTCGGGAAGTGACGCTGGCCGATGTGGTGGATGTCCTGGGGTCTGTTAGAGCCACTAGTTGTGAACTAGATCCATGCCCGTCCTGATTGGTGAAAGCCTCCAGGGAGACATTGGGGACGGTGCTGGCGAGGGTGGTCAACACGTCCCTCCAGCAGGGGAGGTTGTCGCCCAGTCTCAAGGAGGCTGTGGTGCGTCCCCTTCTGAAGAAGCCTTAGTTGGATGTGGACGCACTTGCCAGCTACCACCCCATCTCTAATCTTCCCTTTTTAGGGAAGGTTATTGAACGGGCAGTGGCACTGTAGTTCCAGGTGTATCTAGATAGTATCGGTTTCCTTGACCCTTTTCAGCCTGAGTTCTGCCCCGGCTATGGTACTGAGACGGCGTTGGTGGCCTTGGTGGACGATCTCCGCCGGGAGATGGACGCAGGATGTTCAACATTTCTGATCCTGCTAGATCTCTTGGCTGCTTTTGATACTGTGGTCCATGGGCTGCTGCTGAGACGGCTGCATGACCTGGGGGGTCTGGACAGGACTGTCCTTGGGTGGTTCCGCTCATTCCTCTCGGGGAGAAGCCAGCGGGTGGTGTTGGAGGATGAAACATCAAGCCCCTGGGCCTTGACCTGTGGCATTCTGCAGGGTTCGATTTTATCTCCATTACTATTTATTGTGTATATGCAGCCCCTGGGGGAAATCGTGAGAGGTTTCGAGGTACGATTTCACCAATATGCTGATGATACTCACCTGTATCTCTCATTTTCAACTGACCTAGGTCCTGCTGTCTCGATACTTTCCCAATGTTTAGAGGCCGTGGCAGATTGGATGTGGTGGAGCAGACAAACGTAATCCCGATAAGACGGAGGTAACGGTGGTGGGAAGGGCAGGGGGGTGTTGGCTCCTCCAGTGGGGGGAGGGGGGTTGCCCTCCTGTAGCCCAGCAGGTTTGGAGTCTGGGGGTGCTGTTGGATTCTGACCTCCGTCTGGATCGTCAGGTGGAGGTGCTGGCTAAAGCTGTCTTTCGCCAGCTGTATCTAGTACGGAGGCTCCGTCCATACATCTCCGGGCCTGACCTGGCCACTCTCATCCATGCCTTCCTTACCTCGAGGCTAGACTACTGCAATGCGCTCTACATGGGGCTTCCTCTGTTTCTGGTCTGGAGGCTGCAGCTAGTGCAGAACGCGGTGGCCCGTCTCCTTACAGGGACGGGTCGGCGGGAGCACATAACACCTGTGCTCTGCACTGGTTGCCTATAGTGTACCGGGCCAGATTCAAGGTGTTAGTTTTGATCTATAAAGCCCTACACAGTCTGGGCCCCTCATACCTCGAGGACCGCCTTGCCCTCCGCGTCTCAGAGCGATCCCTGCGGTCTACGGGGGGCGCCTTCCTGGAGGTCCCCCGTGTTAAGCGGGGGACCACAATGGAAAGGGCGTTCTCAGTGACCGGGCCGCAACTCTGGAATTCCCTCCCGAAGCTCACCTGACCCTGGGTCTGCTGGCGTTCTGCCAAGCCTGCAAGACCTGGCTGTTCACCCAGGCCTTCGGACGGGAGGGTGGGGCAGGTGGGGGTTGGATTTGGGGGTTGTTCTAAAATGTGTTAAAATTGATAAATTTTATGATTATTGTTTGTTTTTATTTGTTGTAAGCTGCTCCGAGATGCTGTAGACATGAGGGGGCGGCTAATAAATATGACAAAATAAATAAATAAAATAAGTTATAGAGTCACTCCTGTGGCTCTATAATTAAGGCGGCTGAATTACTGGCCTTTTTCACATGGGTACCACCCCCCTTTGCACACCTGTGAGGTGGGGGAGGGGCACCCGTGTGAATGCCGCGGCAGATGTGGGGGGGATGTGGGGGAGCCCATGGGAACACTGTGGGTGGGGTGCATGCGTGCTCCCGCCATCTCCTCCCACATCCACCCAATCACTCACAAATAGAGCAGTGGGCTCCGATGCTGGTTGCTCCGTGTGTGGAGGTGGGTATGCGCCTGTGGGAACGAGCACACACCTACCTGCAACCACCGCAGGCACACACCCATCCCCCTACCCACTGCGGCCCGTTTGAAAAGGGCCACTGTGTTAAAATTACAAAATATTCTATTCATTATAAAATCTTTCCTCGTATCACTGTGAAAGTATTTAGGGAGGATTGCTTGAGGGGTAGGAATTGTCCACATTTCAAGTAAACTGAAAGAAAAACAACAAAGTTACAGGTGT
Source organism: Sphenodon punctatus (assembly GCA_003113815.1). Taxonomy (NCBI): domain Eukaryota; kingdom Metazoa; phylum Chordata; class Lepidosauria; order Sphenodontia; family Sphenodontidae; genus Sphenodon; species Sphenodon punctatus. The sequence goes on from QEPC01001726.1 coordinate 1,220,780, forward strand.
TTGAATTTTGGGGGCAGAATGACATTTTCTTCTCATACAACATTTTTTTTGCTCATGAATACTTGGTTATGGGAACAGTATTATGAAATTTAGCAGTGCTCGAAAACGCAGGTGTGACCTGAATGGATTTTGTGTTTTTTGTTTCTGAAAATTCATTGTTTGAAGTTCTAATGTTTTCATGTGCTCATTTTGGCAAATAGAGAGAGTGAGAAACAGCAGCTTCCTACTGTCTGTTTCACTAATGTTAAATTGAATGTGAGGAGATGACCTTTCATGAAGACTATTGTTTTACGGACATGAGTGGCATTTATTGCAGGCTGTTGCATTGACATGAGTGGCATTTATTTTACCCTACTGTTGTATGGATGCCTGGGGAGTTTATTGCACACTTATGGGGATGCAATAAACTAGGACTGAAATAATAAACGAGCTGGGACTGAAAGGGAAATACCAATTGGAAATAATGAGGCTTTGTGAATACCAGACGCTCTTACTGGGAAGTAAACCAATACAATGACAGGTGCTTAACTGAAACAAAGAGAGTGTGGGAGGATCTAGGATACCAAAGAAAGTGGGGAGGGGTGGGGGACACTAAGAAAGGTCAGGAGAGGAAAAAAGGGAGGAAACCACGCAGAGGAAATGGAAAGATTGTGAGGGGACCTTGGTGGAATGACGAGTAGGAGATTAGAGTATCTAGAATTATGGGGGATGGGGGGGACTGGGTTGGATGATGGATATGAGACCACTGGGAGTGGCAAGGGGCTGTGTGGAATGATGGGTAGGATGACACTGGAATGGCTGGAAGACTGAGTCTGAAAGGCCAAGGCAAAGTGTGGGTGCATAGAGCCTAAGTTGTAAGCGAGCACAATATGTGAGACTCTACAAAGTCTTTACCACTTACATGGTGCACTAGAAATGAATTATAACAAATTCCAGGTACTGGTGGTAGGGAATAAAACTGATAGTTATGACTGGAAATTAAATGATCATCATCTGCAACAAGTTACCTCCTATGTCTATCTGGGCATCACATTTATGAATACTGGTCAATAGGAAGTGAATATCCCTGAAGATATCAGACATAGGAAGAAAATATCCTCAAAGGGAACTCCTCAAAGGGAATTTTGAAATTGGTAGCTATGTCAGTTCTCTCTAAAATATCTGCAGCCTTAAGGATTTACAAGACTAAGTCACAGGTGCAGTTAATATATGGAGTGGAGATTATGCATTTCCCCCCCTCCCCCGCCTGCATGAATGATATCTTGGAAACTGTACAAAATAAATCTTTGAGGAAATTGATAGCAGTTCCGCAGAGTGTTCCAGGCAGAAACGGGGCTAGATTCGATATACTGCTCGAGTACCTCTGCTATTTTAAGGTACTCAGTCAAACTTTGCTCTTCAAATGCAGGATCTCTGCTGTGTATGTGCTTGGACAGAGCAACTTGGGCATCAAGGTGTCCACAGGTATTTTTGGATTAAACAGGTATTTGAACTCTTATCCAGGATAGGGCTCCCAAATGGTCTTTTATGGGGAAAGGAGAATTGGTCACCTACCTCGGTGAATTCCTTTCTCCTCTGTCTCCGGATGATCCTCCGCACGGGTAGCTCTGCGGATGGCTGCCAGGAGGCAGAAGAAGAAATGAAGCTCTTTGCGCATGCATGCAGAGTTATCCCGCTTGGATCCTCAGTCCATATCATAGCCGAGGTCAGCATCACTAAATAAACTTGAAACTTGTCAATAACACAACTTAGAACTTGTAAAAGCACTATTCAGTTGTCTGAGATACAAAAAAGAAACCTCCATTGGTTAATTTTTCACCTGTTCCCACCTAGGTCTCTATCCCGACCCCTAACTTAAGTAATTAGATATTAGGCACTGCTCTTTTGGCAGGGTGGGTCGGAGGATTATCTGGAGACAGAGGAGAAAGGAATTCACCGAGGTAGGTGACCAATTCTCCTTTCTCCCTCTGTCTCCGGGCTAATCCTCCGCATGGGAAACACCCGAGCCCTTATATTCCTTCAGGGTGGAAGCCAGCGGCGCTTGGAGCTTCCAGCACCGCCTGCAGCACCCTTCTGCCAAATGCCGCATCCGCGGACTTAAACACCTGCAGCTTATAATGTTTTATGAAGGTGTGCAGAGAGGACCAAATGGCCGCTCTGCAAATCTCTTTGTAGGAGGCTCTCTGTTTAAACGCATAAGAAACAGCTGCCCCTCTAACAGAGTGTGCCCAAATCTGAAGGGGACGAACTCTGTGTTTTGCCTTATAGGCTTCTATGAAGTACTGCTTCATCCACTTGGAAATTAGCGTTTTGGAAGCTTTAGACCCCGCCTGACCAAGCCTGATACTAATAAACAGAGCTTGATACTAAAACAGAGCTGTGGAGGCTTTTATTCCCTGTGTCCTGGCCAGATATATCTTTAAAGCTCCTCTAGCATCTAAGGTGTGCCAGGTTCTCTCCTTAGGGTGAGAAGGTTTAGGGCAAAAGGAGGGTAGAATGATTTCCTGTGATATATGAAAAATGGAGTTAACCTTAGGTAGAAATGCCTGGTCTACTCTGAGTGTCACTGATTGGTCCTGAAAAATAAAAAAATTCTCTTCCATAGAGAGAGCCCCTAACTCTGAGACCCTCCTAGCTGATGTGACAGCGACCAGGAATACCACCTTCAGAGTTAGCATGTATAGGGATACATGCCGTAGTGGTTCAAACGGAGGCCTAGTTAAGGCGTCCAAGACTAGAGAGAGACTCTACGAGGGGCATCTGTGGACTACGGGTGGAGATATTGACCTGGTCGCCCTCAGAAACTGTCTCACATGCTTGTGGGAGGATACTCTTCTATTGGAAACTGTACGAAGCCCTGAATCTATTGCTGCTGATTGTCTCACTAGAGTGTTAGGTTTTAGACCCTTCTCCAAACCATCCTGCAAAAAAATGCAAGATGACGTGGATTTCTGCAGCACAGGGATCATGACCCCTTTGGGTTGCCCAGAGGGCTAAGGTTTTCCATGTCGCTCCATAGGTCTTTCTGGTGTATGGGCGTTTGGATTGTTGTAGGGTTGTCAATACCGCTCCTGAATAGCCTTTTCTCCTCAAAGCTGAGCATTCAAGAGCCACGCTGTCAGTCTCAGCACCTGTAAATTCTCATGAAATAGGGGGCCCTGTAGTAGTAAGTCTGGTCTCATTGGTAATTTCACGTGGACGGTGCTGAGTTCTATTATGTCCAAAAACCATGGTCTCCTTGGCCACCAAGGTGTTATCAAGAGAAGAAGAGCTTGTTCTTTGATCAGTTTCGTCACCGTCCTCGCGATTAGTGGGAAGGGAGGAAACGCGTACAGTAGCCCTGATGGCCATGTCTGGTTCAGCGCATCTGATGCGATCTCTGCTCCACAGGGGGTTCTGGACATGAATTTTGGAACCTGTGCGTTGTTTCTGTTGGCAAAGAGGTCCACCTCCGGGCAGCCGAATGTTCTCGTCAGGTCCCTGAACACCTCCTTGTGTAAGGTCCACTCGTGGGGGTCCAGAACAGTCCGACTGAGCCAGTCTGCCTGCGTGTTGTCCTGACCCCTGATATGTAAGGCCTTGAGGGAGAGAAGGTTCTTCTGTGCCCATGTAAACAGCTTTGATCACCTCCCTGTGTAATTCTGGTGATCTGGATCTGCCCTGATGGTTTATGTAAGTCTTTGCTGTGACATTGTCTGTGTAGACTAGCACGTGTTTGTTGAGCAAGCTGTGGTGGAGTTGTCGAAGGGCTAGTCTGATAGCCTTCAGCTCCAAGAAGTTGATGCTGCGTGTTTTGTCCCTGTCGTTCCATAAGCCCTGCACCGCTGATGTTCCGGAGTGCGCCCCCCACCCCGAGAGGCTGGCGTCTGTTGTTAGGATCTCCTGGTTGGGCTCGGTCAGCAGTGTCCCTGTGGTGAATGTTTCTGGTTTTAGCCACCAGGACATGGAGTGTGCAAATCCTGGCAGAATGTTCACCCAGGGATTGGCGCCTCTTGTCAGCTCTAGCTGCATGGGACGCAGCAGCCGCGGCAAGGCTCTCAGGTGTAGCTGACCCCACTGGATCTGACCTGTGCATGATACTAGTAGTCCTAGGAGTTGTGCTAAAGACTTTAGCCGTGCCCTGTTCTGGTGGAAGAGAAGGTAAATCAGAGTTCTTATTTTCTGTTGTCTGGGGAGAGGGATGAAGGCGACTCCTAAGGTTGTATCCAGAATTAGACCAAGGTGCTCCAATCTGTGTGTTGGAGACAGAGAGCTCTTCTCTCGGTTGATTAGAAATCCGTGAGTGTTGAGGTAGTTCATAGTTCTCTCGAGGTCCCATAGAATCTTCTCGTGTGAGTGAGCTCTGATCAGGAGGTTGTCCAAGTAAGGGTAGAGATGGATACCCTCCCGTCTTAGGTTCGCTACCAGGGGGATCAGGATTTTTGTGAAGGTCCTGGGGGCAGATGATAGGACAAACGGTAGGTACCTGAATTGGTAGTTTGTCTTGGTAAGCAAAACTTAGCCATTTCCGGTGAGGCTGCCAGATGGGGACATGTAGGTATGCTTCCCGGAGATCTAGAGAGGCTAGCCAGTCATTCAACCCCAGGGTCTGGCATATAGAGCCCACTGTTTCCATTTTGAAATTCTGGGCCTTTACTGCCTTGGTTCAACTGTTTGAGGTCTAATACTGCTCTCCAATATCCCGTCTTCTTCAGCACTAAGAAGATTATGGAATAAAGACCCTGGCCTGCCTGTTCCGTGGGGACTGGTTTTATTGCTTTGATGGATAGGAGCCTCTGGATCTCCCCTGTCATTGCTCTGTGCTTTTCTGTGGAGTTTGATACGGGAGATGCAAGGAATCTTGGGCGAGGGGGTGGATTAATTCTATACGATAGCCGTGGGCTACCGTGTCCTTTACCCAGGCGTCGGATACCAACTCTTCCCAGGATTCCGAGAAGAGCTGTAGCCTGCCCCCTACCTCCGGGATCCCTATACAGTCATGCATCTTGTTTGTGTGCATTGGGATTGGGATTCTTTTGCTTTTGTCTATCGAATCTGGGGGGCGGCTTGTTGTTTCTGCTATGAAAGGAAAAATTTGCCTGGGATTCCCTCGACTGGCCCTGAAATCTTCTGAATGGAAGAAAGCCCCCTTTTTGTCTGTATGGTGGGTTGCGAAAAAAATCTCTTTTTTGTCCCCACCTGTTGGAGATTCTTGCTCTTAGATTTATCGTTCGCGTCAGCGAGTACTTTGTCCAGACATACCCCTAACAGCTTTAGCCCCTTATAAGGGGCTGAGACCAGCAGGTTCTTTGCTGTGGGGTCCCCCTGCCATGATCTGAGCCACAGTCTCCTTCTGGCTGCCACGCTGCTAGCTAGAGCCCGTGCCGTCCAGCCCATGGCATCCGTGGTAGCGTCCGTCATAAAAGCTGTGGCCAGAGAAATTCGAGAGGAGATGATCTGTGCTCTATTTTCAGAAATATTTGGGTCTTGGGCCTCCTGCATCCATGCCATGAGGGCCCTAGCCATGTAGGAGGATATGATGTTAACCCTTAAAGCAGACACGGATAGGTCTAGGCCCCTGCGTAAGGATGCATCGATGGCCCTGTCCGTGGGATCCCTAGGAGAACAGTCCCCTTCAGTGGGGAAGACCGTCTGCTGGGCTAGAGATACTGCCGCGGCATCTACTTTCGGGTTCCTAAACATAGGCTCCTTCTTCCTAGAGAAAGAGTACAACGAGGCCTGAGTCTTGTTCATCCTGATAGTTTTATCTGGATGTTTCCGATCTTGTATGAACACTCTATCTAGGGGTACCCCTGATTCCTTGCCATGCAGGGAAGGGATATAATCCCTCTGATCCTCCTCCTGAGAGTCAGAGGATTCCTCCTTACTCTGCCTCTCTGCTAATTGAAGGGTCTTTATTACCTGAGACAGGAATTGCTCCCTATAAACTAGTGGGAACTGTCTGTCACTGTCTCGAGGTTCTTGGGGAGCTTCCTGAGAAGCTGTACCCTCCAGGTCCCCCCACTCCTGCTCGGAGTCTATGTCAGAGGCAGAGATGATTTGTCCCTCCTCTGCTTCTCTGTGCTTTTTAGGCTGAGGCTCAGCAGTGCTTTCGTCGGAGGATCTGTAACAGTCCAATAGTTTGGCTCTGGCTCCCCCTTGTGGGCCTTTTCGCCTACTGCTGCCTGCCCTCTGAGAGGATTTTTCCGCTCTGGGTTTCTTAGCCCTGGGGGTGGGGGGCTTTCCGTGGGGATCCCTGTTTTGTAGCTCGCAGATCCTGTCCAGGGATTGTAGAATTTTGCTCATAGTATTTGCTAGGAAGGGCATGTCTACTTGCCTCTCTTCCTGGGGGGCTGCTGCTTGTTGCACTCTCTCCTCAGAGGTTCCCTCCATTTTGTTTGGCGCGTTTGACGCTACTGTAGGGGAAATGCACCGCGGCTGGAATGGCTCCTGCTTGCGGTGCCTTTCCGAGGCGGGAGGAGGCTTCTGCTGTTTTCGGATCCCTGGTGTTCTGCTCCCCTGTTCCCTGGCGATTTGCGGGGGAACCGGCTGGGCCTCTCACGTGTCCCCCCAGCCGGGGGAAGAACGCCGCCCTTTATGCCCTGCCTGCTCGCTTAAAAAACACCCCTCTTGTTTACCGGGCTGCGAGCTGCAGGTGTTGACCTTAGGGTTTAAATTCTTTCTTTTCGATTTCTTTAAATTTTGTTCCTCTTTCCTTTTCAGGTTCCGGAGAGGAACTGAGGCACCTGACGGCCCGAAGGCAGAAGATGGACTGAGGATCCAAGCGGGATAGCTCTGCACGCATGCGCAAATAGCTTCATTTCTTCTTCTGCTTCCCGGTGGCCATCCGCAGAGCTAACCATGCGGAGGATTAGCCCGGAGACAGAGGGAGAAAACACCAGCCCAACAAAAGTCCATAATCAAATTAAGGATGAGGGATATTTCATGCCACAAAGATCTGGCTAATGTGGCTACCTGGAGAGTGACCGCATGGTATACTAGGCTTTAGATAGTCTTCAAACTTGAAGACTATCTAGAGATATTAATTGACCCAGTTTTATTTATTTATTTAATATATTTATATCCCGCCCCTCCTGCAAGCAGCTCGGAGGAGTTACACTTTATTGCACTTTCAAATGTTTGACTCAGCTGTAACTCAAGGTAGATATGAGCAGAGGCCCTATAACCATTGTTTATACCCATGTAAATCTGGAAAGATTGAATGTTTGGAACATGTAATTTTGGACTGTTCAATTCATGAAGAAATATGGCAGCAATGGATCACTCCATTGCTGGCTGGGAAGGCATATTATTCAACACAACTAAAATTTGAAATATTAATGTAATCTTCATCAGAATTAGTCATCAAGTTGGTACCAACGTTTGCTCTCCTAGCAACAAAATTACACAGGAAATGGACTGAATAGCTCAGAAAGCCAATATTTTAGTGCAAAAATTGAGTTTTTGCTTGACAAACTGCAGGCAAATAATATAATAGAACCCCTCGTCTGGCCAATTGTTTTTAGTCAGAGAGTAAGGCAAGGGGTTGCCTTTGCCTCTTCCTGATGTTACTGTATACTCAAGAAAGTTATTTGTAATTTATTATTGTTTTATGACTGATGTACTTATTCTGTATTATGTGGTTGGATCATGGTTGGACTATGGTGAGTAGCTAGAGTCCTTAATAAATCTGAATTGAATTTGAATACATGGTGCACAAGTATAGGCGGGAGCCTTTAACTTACAATTTTCATGCTTTTTGGAGAATGACTGAATTTGTGAGCCGTAACTCCTCTCTTAAACCGAAAGTTTTATGATCTAAGGATAATTATTAACATTTCATGACACTTCCAGATAGTGTAGTGAGTTCATACAAGCTATCTGTGGGAGAGCTAAGAATGGAAACAAAAAATTGTGGCTCCCCTCCCACTAGACACATTTCTTCTAAAAATTAATATTTTTAAAAATGATAAATTCAGTTCAGATGAAAATATTTGGGACATCCAAGAATTTGTGTTATAAATGCATTACTAACATTAACTTACCTGCTAGAACCTTGATGACTAATGCGTTTAGACCATGAAACCAATTAAAAATAAACCTCCTGTTGATAAAATAGAAATTTTGTTAGATATGGCAGGATAAAAAACCTCGCACCATTAAATTGTTCTTTTAGATGACAGAAGTGTGAGGTAACAGAATTTTATTGCAAAAGTACAGAAAGTAGTAACAGACTTGTTTGTCAAAACTCCTTCGGGGTAATACTGCTGAGAGGAACATGTTTCCTAAAACTATTGAATTTCACTAAATTCTTTCAAGTGAATGCCAGGAAGCTGTGGCTGATGTGCTATATAGAAGGGATGTTCACGGACTTAGAAAATTGTAAAAACCACCTTTCCTAAACTGCTTTTGCAGGGTCATCAAATCTCCAGGATTGTTCTACATTTCCGGGACATTATTGTGAGCAGCCTGAGGGGAAAATCCTAGGGAATTTTCACAATGAATGTTGACCAGTGAATCCTGTTATCAACTCCTGTTATTTCTTGTATCGCGAGGGCCTGAAAGGTTTTGATTTAATTTATTGTTTGTTTTTTTACTTTCCAATGATCTAAATGTGCCGTTTCGTGGATGAGTTCCAAGCATCTTAATGAAACATGCCCTTTCCCAAAGCAGTGAGATAAGTTACAAAGGCTGTTTGGATGTTGCCTAAAGTTTGGAAGCCTGACTAAACTTCCCTTTCTTTCTCAGTTGCTCCACTCTCAACTCTTGTGATAACAACCTTACACTAGTTCTCCATTCAAAATCTTCCAGGGTCTGACTTAAAGCTATCCTTAAAACCAGCTTAAAAGTGGCAGGGAGCAATAGTGACTACAGATATTTGTAGTTTATGGAAAAGCGCCTATATAAATCCCAGGACTGAGAAGCTGAACAGAAAGGGCCTGCTCTCCAGACTTGTTTACTCAACCACCTTGCAGCATGTGACTACGGTTCCCAAACCTCCTCTTTAATCCAGAACACTTAGGAAAAATACATGGTGCAGAGCTGCACTGGAACCAAAGCTCAGTCATTCACTTGCTTGTACAGCCCTGCACCATGTATTTTTCATAAGCATCCTGGATTAAAGGGGGAAGTATGGCAACCCTACATGTAACTAGTTCTTTGGTCTCACTTTGAAAACTCTATGGGTATTTTCAGACGTTACGAGATCACAGTGAACCACGGTCAATACCCACATGGAGCCAAAGCGCCCTGAACGTCTGTTTGGCGGCCGCCAGATGTTCACCACGGTCAATTCCCACATGGGGTCAATTTCAACCACGCTTCCGGGGCTCCCCGCCGGAAAATCTCCGAAAGCGTGGTCAAAGATTCCCGGCGGGAACCAACAAAAAGTAACGTCTGGCCAGCAACCATGGCCCGGAATCCCCGGCGGGATTCCGGGCCATGGTCAAATCGGGCGGGCGCTGCAGCCGCATTGGCTGCAGCGCCCGCCCATCTCTCCAGAGGGCAGGTGGCGGGGGAGCGTGGGGGGCAGGGCCATGCCGCCACACGTTGCACTGTGTGGCCCCACCCCCTCCCCAAATCCCCGCCGGGATCAGCTGGCACGTCTGTTGGACGTGCCTGAGTGATCCCGGCGGGGAATCATTTGGGTGGTTCCGGAACGGGGCGAATGCCGTCCCGTCTCGTCTGAAATCACCCTATGTAAAATGTATGCTCCCACTTGAAAGAGCTGCAATATGATGACTTTGTATGTAAAGCTGATCAAAAACCAACCAATCATTTTCATGAAGTATTTTAAAAATGATGACTATTTGAAACTTAAAATTTTGAATTTGTTTCAATGTTTTAAAGGGAGAAATGTCAAACTTATGTTTTAACACTGTTTCCATGTTATATTAGTGGTATCCAAAAGAAAATATCAAAATTAATGTCATGTGGCACTGCTAAAAGTTCAAAGCATCTTGCAAAGTTTTGAAAAATCTGAAAAGTCAACAAAACCTTTTAAAAATTTGGAGGAGGTTCAAACAGAATTTTTGGCTGACTGCTTACTTCAATAAAAGTTTTGGAACCAGCTATATTTGTAAATAATCTAGGTATAAAAACCCTGGTGTACTAAGTCTTTTGGACATACTGACCTCTTATTCTGAAGAGAAGGCCGAAAAAAGGCTATCAGTGGTTGAAAGAAAGAAAGAATCATGACAATGCATCCAATGATTGCATGGGCTTCCGCATACTGTGAATGAGAATAGCACAATTTTATGTATTGGTTTGTTAAAACATTGAAAGCACAGCTTTTTACAAATGCATCTTTATTATGGATCAAATCCTGTGCTAGCTTTACATCGGAGTAAATCTAGACAGCTGTTCTGAACATAAGCAATAGCAGGGGCTATTTCTGGCAGCACTTGAGTTGGTGCACTAGGAAGTAAAACTGGAGTTATGCGTTACAGTATGTTGCTTGTACAGATAAGAAAAATATTGAGAGATAGGGAATTTGGTCAAAACCAAGAAAACAACCACCACCACCGTAACTCTGATCCTGTAAAGAGAGCCAGAAGCTGGAGCCCTTAAGCAACAGGTGCCAATACCTCTGCAGATGAGAAATTTTCTTTAGGGTGTTCGGAAATGAAATGTTAGACCACACCAGGTGTGTGTTCACCTGTCCATTTATTAGGTGTTCACACCCACCGGTCATGTGGCCTCCACCCACCAGAACCACAGCCCCCACTCATGGCAGGTCTCGGAGAATGTTGAGCCTGCCATGCGGGCGAATGCAGGCGAATGCAGTCTAGAATCATAGAGTTGGAAGGTACGTCAGAAGTAATCTAGTCCAACCCCCTGCTCAGTGCAGGAAATCCACAACTACAGTATCCCTGACAGATGTGTGCCCGGCCTATGTTTGAAAACCTCCACCACCTCTCTAGGCAATTTGTTCCATTGTTGAACAGCTCTTACCGTTAGGAAGTTCTTCCTAACGTTTAACCAAAATCTGCTTTCTTGTAATATGAGCCCATTATTTCTAGTCTTGTCTTCAGGAGCAACAGAGAACAAATCTTTGCCATCTTCTGTGTGACAGCCCTTTGGGTGTTTGAAGACTGCTATCATGTCTCCCCGTAGCCTTCTCTAGGCTAAGCATACCCAGCTCTTTCAACTTTTTCTCATAGGACTTAGTCTCCAGACCTTTGCCCATCTTTGTTGCAACAAACTGTTCCAAATTTGTTGATGTCCTTCTTAAATTGAGGTGCCCAGAACTGGACACATTACTCTAGGTGAGGTCTGACCAGCACAGAATAGAATGGAACTATTATTTCTAATGTCTTGGAAACTATGCTTCTGTTAATTCAACCTAAAATTGCATTAGCCTTTTTTGCAACTGCATTACACTGCTGATTTATGTTCAGCTTGTGGTCAACTACAATCCCCATACCCTTTTGCTGCCAAACCAGGTATCCCCCACCCTATATTTGTGCATTTGATTTTTCTTACCTAAATGCATAACTTTACATTTGTTTCTGTTAAGCTTCATTTTGTTAGTTTCAGTCTCGTTTTCCAACTTATCAAAATCATTTTGAATTTTATTTCTGTCTTCTATGTTGTCAGCTATTCCTCCAACTTTTGATAAGCATTCCCTCCACTCCTTCATTTAAGTCATTAATAAAGATGTTGAACAGTACCAGGCCCAGGAGAGCCTTGCAGCACATTGCTCGATACCTCCCAGTTTGATGGGGAGCCACGGATGAGCACTATTTGAGAACAATTCTTCAACCAGCTGTAAATCCAACTACTGGTAGTATCATTTAGTCCATGCTTTACCAGCTTGTCGGGGACTTTGTCAAATGTTTTGCTGAAATCAAGATATGCTATGTCCACGGTGTTCCCATGATCCACTAAACTAGTAACTTAATCAAAAAAGGAGATAAGATTAGTCTGGCATGACTTATTCTTGACAAACCCATGCTGGCTTCTAGTAATCACTAGGGATGGGAATTCCGGATCTACCGGTATCCGATAATGCCGGTATCGGGCGTACCGGCATTATCGGATTCGGCCCGGTAATCCGGCCCCCGGTACCGGATTTC
>QEPC01001726.1:1237543-1251404 GCA_003113815.1 Sphenodon punctatus
TGCAGAATGCTCGGCGACTCGGGAATTGGAATACGAAGAGATCAGTCTTTGTGTTGGCTGGTGATGTGAACAGGTCGATCTCTGGCTGTCCGAATGTCTTGACAATAGTCTCAAATGCTGCCGGGTGGAGTGCCCACTCTCCCGGGTCGATCTTTTCCCTGCTTAGCCAATCCGCTTGAGTGTTTGGTTTCCCTGTGATGTGAACAACCTGGATGAATGTCAGATTGTTTTCCGCCCACTTGAGGAGGACGGTTGCCTGTTGGTGGAGAGATTTGGAGCGAGATCCTCCTTCGTGGTTGACGTATGCCTTTGCCACTGTGTTGTCAGTGTATACAAGGACATGTTTTCCTTGAAGGGCCGGGACTAGGGCTCATAGGGCTAGGAAGATCGCACGCAGTTCCAGCCAGTTGATGTGGTGACGTTGTTTCCAGGAGAGCCACTTGCCTTGTGCTGTCTTGCCCTGTAAGTGCGCTCCCCAGCCTCGGAGGCTCATGTCTGTTGTCACTGTCATCCTGTAGGGGTCTGAGAGTGGGAAGCCTGGTTGGAATCGGTCTCCCCTTGTCCACCAATGGAAAGAGTTCTTCAGCGGTGCTGGGACTGTGATCCACGGGTTTTCTCCCTGTACCAGGGAGTCTTGCCATGGTTGCAGGAACTGTTGTAATGGTCTGGAGTGGAATCTGGCTCAATGCAGGATTCCCAGGCAGTAGATCATGGCACCCAGTAGGCTGGCAAGTGTCTTGAGTCTGGCCTTGCGGGCCTTCGAGATTTGATCGATGAGGCCTCGTAGTTTCTCTTGCAGCTGTGGGTTAAGAAAGACTTTGTACCTGTTGGTGTTGAGGATCACCCCCAGGTGTTCCAGGGTTTGGGAGGGGGTCAGGTGGCTCTTCTTCAGGTTGATAACAAAGCTGTGGTTCTGCAGGTATTCAATGGTTCTGTGGACATCCGTCAATGCTTGTTTGTAGGAGGGAGATTGTATGAGGATGTCATCGAGGTATGGATGGATCCTGATGCTTTCCTTCCGTGGATTCGCGATGAGAGGGATCAGGACCTTCGTGAATGTTCTGGGTGAGGTGGCGAGGCTGAAGGGTAGGGCTGTGTATTGCCTGTGTTGTTGGGCGTACATAAATCTGAGCCATTGCCTGTGTGATGGGAGGATGGGAACGTGAAGGTACTTCTTTGCTTCTTTGAGGTCGAGGGAGGTCAGCCATTTGCCTTGGATGATTGTTATGCGGATGGATTGGTTCCCATCTTGAACTTTCGTACTTGGAATAGGATGGAGTAGAGTCCGGATCCCTTGTTGCCGGGTGGTACAGGTTCTATGCTCCGATGGATTGGAGTCTGGTTATTTCCGTTTGCATCGCCGATTGCTTGTCCGGATTGTGAGAGCGAGACACAGTAGGAGTTTCGAGGGAAGTGCAAGAACTCGATGGCATATGCCCTCTGAATGGTTTGGAGGACCCATGCATCTGCTGTGGAGTCTAGCCATCTCTCCACCAAGAGCTGCAGCCTGCCTCCTAGGGTTGCAGGGTTCTGAGGGGGGCAGGCTCCATAGTCACGCGTCCGCTTTGGGGCGTCCAGAACCCTGCGAGTGCTGGGCTCTGTTTCATGGTCCCTTCTGCTTGTTCCATCTGGGCTTGTATTTTTGCTGGTTTCCTCTATGTGGGTAGAATGGTCATCTGGTGCCACCTGCTGGCGAGTATCCTGTACTGAAGGGACGAAAGGGCTTTTTTGAAATCCCGAAGCTTTGTAAAGTTTGCCTTTTGGACTTATCTGCAGCATCTGCGAGGACCCTGTCCAGGCAGGCCCCGAAGAGTTTGGCCCCTTGAAAAGGTCCCACCACCACTAGGGTATTTTTGGCTGTGGAGTCCCCTTTCCAGGACCTAAGTCAGAGGCAGCGGCAGGCTGTTATGTTGGATGCCGCTGCACGAGAAGCCCAGCATAGGATAACCGTGGAGGAGTCTGCGATAAAGGCATAGAGAGGTGGAGGGGATCCTTGTCATTTTCATAGAGACCTGAGGATCCCTGGCTCGTTTTATCCAAGTCATAAGGGCTCTTGAGAAGTGCAAGGTGACGGTGGCCATTTTTATGATTGAGGTTACTTCCTCAAAATTCCTCCTTAGGCTACTCTCTATTCCCTTGTCATTAGGGTCCCTGGGGTAGTTCTCACCCTCTGTGGGGAAAATGGAGTTTCTAGCGAGGGATATTGCTGCGGCATCCACTTAAGGATGGGGAGGAGGGCCTCCTTGCTCTTAGTGAGCATGTAGATGGATTCCTGTGTTTTATTCATCCTGAGAGCCTTGTTGGGGAGCTTCCATTCCTTTTTGATAATTTTCTCGTAAGCCTTATCTAGAATCATCCCCGTCTCTGGCTCTAGCTCATGGAATATATTCTCTCCTCCTCCTCTTTGGAGGAGTTGCGCTTGTCTTTTCTCTCCCTGAGGTGAAGGGCCTTCATGACCAGCTCGAAGATCTGGTCTCAGTATTTACTAGGGATCTGCCTGTCTGGGACAGAGGAGGCTTCAATGCCCAGCTCCTCTAGCTCACCCTCCTCGAGGGACGGGTGACTGATCTCTTCCCTCAGACGGTTCGAGATTCCCTGAGGCATGGGACTCTGATGCCTCTTCCTCCCCTTCACTTTCTGCTCAGGGTAGGGGGAGCCTTTTTCCTTTCCCCTAGCTGAAGACTCTTACTCTGGAGAGACCTCATCTCCTCAGAGGCTGACCCTGATGAGGAGGGGGAGTCCAGGGGTCGAGGAGCATTGCGTGGCTTTTTGGGCAGGGGGAGCTTCCCTTTGCCAGCGCCCTTGGAGCGACCCTTGTAGGGGAAGGCTTTCTTGGGCTTAATAGGAGATCTTTTGCGCTTGTTGCACTTTAACTCCCATAACATCTCCTTAAGGACCTCCATGTGAGGATCTGGGGCTGGGGCATGCAGGGGGCTTACTGTTGGTGCAGGCGCCTGGTCTGTTGCTGCGCTCGTGTCTGCTGCTGCTGCCGCCTTGCTCCTGGTAGTGGCCATCTCATGCTGGCTGCTGCTCCTTTTAGTTTCGTTTTCCCTGCCACCGCTTGTCTGGGCAGCCTGGGGGGAAGGAGCAAGCCGGGGCTTTGCCTGCTGCTGCGCGTCAGGCTGCTAGAGCTGGCAGCAGGTTTCGTTTCGTCCCCTGTGCTCGGGCAGGGGAGGGGAGAGAGCTGGCTCAGCCGCTGTTGCGCTCAGGAGGCGAGCCCTCCTGCGGTCGGAAGGAGGGATTCACTGCACTGCCAGGCCCCCTGCTGGGGGTTAGGGGCTGGGGTCTCGCCTGGAGACTGTGCTCTGTTGGATGGCGGCTCCGCTGCTGTTGGGGCGGCCAGTCTCCTTTTCAGCCCTTTCGGGCTCTAGCGGGGGGAGGGGTTCCAGGGGATCAAAAGCTAGAACCCCTGCTGGGGAACGCCTACACCCGCTCTGTGGGGCCCTGCGCCAGCTGGGCGGGGGGGGGGGGGCACCTGGGATGCAATACTTCTATCCCTTCCTAAGGAAGGAGGATGAACAAGGAGGGAATTCCTCCCTCCCTGGCACCTGGAGGCTTTTTTGAAGATTTTCCTGGCTGCCTGTAGCCCTTCTGTGAGGATGCAGCTAGTCTGCATCCTAACTGTGTGGAGGCAGACAAACAACTGGAGCTGAGGGGCTAGATCCCCACTGAGCATGCACCAGGGAAAAAAATCAGGAAGTCTGCCTCCTACTGTCTGTGGCGGGGATCTAACCCTACAGTTTTTACTGGCCGTCCAGGAGGATCTCCCGGGAGAACTGCTTGTCTAGGCTCCCTTGCACTGACAATTTCCTGACCCCAGTTGCGCAGCACACAGGTGCCATAGCCACTGAGGGTACTGCCTGTTCCTGCTGCAGCAGAGGATTCTCAGGTTTCTAGTGCTGCACGTATTCCTTTTGGCCTGCAGCAGCCTATTGAAAAGAGAAGCCGGTGTTTCTCATCTAGCGGGCAGGGGGGCCTCAGGGCAGCAGAAGATGATTCTGGGTGATGGGCTTAGGAGAAAAGTGATTTGGTGCCATCATAAACCCTGGTTTCTTTGCTCCCTTCAAGCTTCTTATCCAAATGTAATTATTTTATGGGGCCACAGAAACACAAGTGAAAAGCTCTCATCTATGGGAAGCAAGATAGAAAAGGAAGCTTCCTGAGAAAATACAAATGCATTCTGTCACCCTGTTTTTGTTTTCCCCCTTAGGAGACTGAACTGGTTTTCTGGTACCTAGTTCATTTTGTTCAAATGAACCTCCCTCTCAAGAGGCTCTGCTGCAATTCTTTCACATGCCTTGGGGGAAACGGAGATGTACCTTTCACAAGGGTCACAACCATAGTCTGATGGAACCCAAACAGTACCTTTGATTTTTGCACTCGCAGGTAGAATGGAAAACTTGTCTAAAAGAAAAATCTTCCCACACAATCCTAGTCAGAAGGTATCCAAGGGTGAAAATACTTGTAACACAGCTTGATAAAATGGGGTGCAAGAGCTGGAGATCTGCTTAAAGTCTGGGGAGGGGACACTTGGTATGAAAATGTATTTATATAAGAATATTACCCCACCTCTCCTGCCAAAGGCAGCTCAGGGCAGCTAAAAATTTCATTAAAATACAATTATACATACATTAAAACCAGCAGCTCAAGATCATCATCATCATCATCATCCGTTTCCTATAGTCAGCTTTAGGAAGATCCCCCTCCTTCCAAGTTCATTTTGTAAAGGGAATTGCAAACAAACGTGTGTGCGATCCAGTGATGGCAAAGCAAACATCGAGATCTGAGAGGAACTTTACGCACCGGCTTTCTGTGGGTGCTCCATTAACTGGGAATTGAGTGGCCGAGATCATTAACCCGGGGGGGGAGAGTGGGGGCAAGAATCTAGGGGGAGAACGGAGTCTTCCTATGAAAGGAATGGGCAATTTTATGCAGACAGCCCTCCCCCCCGTAAGATCAGAAGTTAACAGTATTTTTAAAAGGAGTGCACTTAACTGGGCAAAGGTATGATAGAGCGCAGCCAAGCAAAGGGATACAAGGTCTTAGCTGAGCAGGAGAGCCAGAGACAGACCCAACACCCAAGGCATTGAGGAACTGAGCAGGCTGTATCTCCCTCTGCTCCCAGGGTCTCACCTCCTCACTGCCGGGGTCTCCCTCCCTGTTACCTGTTTGGCAGGTGGGGACTGTCCCAGCTCAGAGTCACCCTGTGTTGCTGACTTGACCATGATCAGAGGTTGTGTTTGGAACTTGGCTGTTCAACTTCCAGCCTCCCGCTTGCAGCCTGCTCCCCAGAATCACGTTTTTGGGTTGCAGACAGGACAGTGTGGGGAAAGCCGGCAGTGCCAGGGGCTGAACCACTCAGTGAATAGGTGGCAGTGAAATCCAGGGGTACTGAGCCTGCTGGCTGGGAGCACCTCAACTCCCATGAAGTTTACACCCACAGCTTCCCCCGCCCGTGAATGCAGCAGCCCGAGGACACCGGAGCTAGAGTTGTCTGGGTGTCCTGGATCTGCCGACTGCCATAACCCTCCTGCCTAAGCTGCCATGAGCCCACCCCACACCCAAGCTGCCCTGAGGGTCCCTTGCTCACCATACCCACCCTGCCTGAGCTGCCCTGCAGCCCTCCTGCCCGTCATACCCCCCTCCACCCAAGCTGCCCTGAGGCCACCCCTCCCTGCCCTGAGCCCCTACCAGCCCTACTTACTTACCCCCTGCTCAAGAAGTCCACCAAGTCCCTCTTCCTGTCCATCCTTCCATATAATAACGTTTAATCAACACAGAATGGTCTGTGCTGCTGCCGCCAAACTCCCACCCTCACCCCCGCTTGTTGTGTTCGCTCCCCCTCTTCCTATCCACCTAGTACTCCCAGACAAAGTAACCCTCTACTCCGGCCCGCCCCCTCCCTCCCCCCCCCAGTAAAGCCATTTCCCTTTCCCAGCCTAGGGATGTACTGAGGCAGGGAAACAGCGATGGCTGAGCAATATTGATACTATGTTCCTAGCAGACAGGAATGCACAATGTAAGCATTTCTATATTGACTTTTAACATGTTCTTTAATTAAGGATATCTTCCTATGAAATCCACCAGTTTATTCACCAATGCACAAGCGATTACTCCAGATGCTCCTGGAATTTTCTATCCTTTTGACTTCAAGATAAAACCCTTACTAAATCTCCAGCAACAATGCAAGTCGTAACCCAGAAGTGATGTGAACCAAAAATCCCATGTTAAAGATAGGCGGAGATTGCATGAGAATTGCGTCTCGCCTTAACTAATAGAGAGCGCTAGAGCGTCCTCTATAATAGGTAGCGGGCACCTAAATGCATTTTGTCTTTGAAAATATGCCCCTGCATAATCATGGTCAGAGTTCCTTTTTTAGAGCTTTTAGTTTAAAGTCTGAAAACACTTTCCTAAATTTAACTTTATGTAGATTAGTACTCCTATTGCCTTCACCAGCTACTCTGCCTACAAACTTCTGAAACGAGCCAGAAAGCAGAACATTTGACTGTTGAATACTTCAAATCTAAAACTATGGCCAGCATTTTCAGATTAGTGGGACTTTGGATGCTGAAAAACAATCTAGCTAGGAAGGTATCCAACTTTAGGCACTAAGGGTCTTGTGTTGGTGTGGCTATTGATTTTAATTCTCACTATAGTAAAGATTCCACAATCTCTCTCTCAGTGATTAGAGGATTGGGGTATGCCTGGAAACTACAAAATGTAGTGCAAGAAATTAAACTCCTTATCTCAACTGATGAGATATCAACATCTACTTGAATGTACCAAGTGTTTTCAGACAGTAGAGCTTCCCATTGAAGGGTTGTGGATTCCCTCTCTCCATCTGCTGGCAGGACTGCGCAACATCCACAGCCTGCTCTAGCATTTTTGGGACTGTGAAGACTGGTCAATTTAATATCAAGTCAGGAATAATTAACCTCCTTGTTCTGACCCTGAAAGGTATCCAAACGCAAACCAATGAGCTGAGGACATTCAATATTCCCTGCTCAGTAGGTCAATCCCAGAGTGTTTTTGGGTTGTTGTGGTTTTTTTTTTTTTGCTATTCTCAGACCTTGATTTGTCTTTTACTATTGTATTTTGAGATGAAACCCATTGCACCTCCCAGTGACAACCAGCAGCTCTGTGTCTACAGCTGTTAGAGTCCTCTCTTGCTGAGAAGATCAGTAGCTCCACACCTGCTTTCAATTGCCACAGGGACTCCTGAGGTAAAAGGACAAGAAAAACCTTTTCTATTTTGCATTGATATCATAGCGGAGTGAGGTTAGAACACCCCATGGGCATCTCATACACTGAAAAGGACAATAATCTGTAGAGAAGACAAAAAAGTAATAAAAAGAAGAGCAAAGGAAAGGAGCTATTTTCTCTGGGCCAATTTTCCTTTTCTGGATGGGAGAACTGCCTTCGCTACTTCTTCTTGCCTCCTACATGCTAGGTTTTACCAGAAGTAACACTAGCCACTCTTTTTCAACTTTAAACACATTACGAATTATGCCCGTTTGTGTAAATGTGTTACTTGATAGACATTTACCACAGATCAGGGGTTCGGAAATATGCTTATAGTCAATATGCATCTGCCACTGCAGTAGCTGCTGCTATGTATGGATAGTTTGTGATAATCCGAGCCACCACAGAAACACAATATCACCTGGGTAACAGCTGCTGGGAGGAGGCTATCCATGCAAAAGTATAGATATCTGTTCAAGCAGCTACAAGATCAGCCATTTCCACATGGAATGGATTTTCATGGATTTATTGTTGTCTGGCAACACTCCCTTTCCCCCTGTCTGAAACTAATTATTGTGCCTATAACTTCTACTGCAAGCTGGGACTAAAAGTGTAATGAGTAGAGTTTACAATTAGGTGGTAGAGGCCTACTGTTGTATGGGATTCCATCTTGTTCAAGATACAGTTTAGCTCCGAAAGACATGAGAAGCAAAGCTTACACCCTAAGGGGCGGACAGGGTGGGAAGGTTGGGTAGTGTGATGTTGCAGTGCTAGGGCTCAGATTATGGAGTACTCCTGATCTCATCAAGTAGAAACTCTATGGTCAAGTTTTGTTTTGTCTTTTTGGATGGGGAAGGAAGGAATTAAAGCGGTTTCAAGATATGCATGGTTTTCTAGAAGGAAAACAAACCTTTTGCCCACATTTTACCTACTTACTCTTTTTCCATAGAAGGGCAGAATTTGGCTTTGATACTTAAACCATCATAGAAAATACAAGGGTTAGACGCATGTGGTGAAATACATGTTGCAAACAGAACTAATCAGGAAATAATTTTTCATACATGAGAATTTCTGATGAAAATTTACTTAAGCATTTTCAGTTTTGTTTTAAAAAATTCAAAAACAAACAAACCCCGCCCCCCCAACAAACAAACAAAAAACCACACAGACTCTCTTAGTGAAACATCTGAATCCCTCTTTCCTTTGAGAATAAAAAGATCAGGTTTTAGTGGCCAAAAATGGTACGTTTCAGGTTTTCAGCAAAAAATGTAAAAGAACTAGTGCCTATGGACGACGGACGTTGTTTACTTATATTTTCACTATTAAATGATATTATATTTGCTCATCCTGTTTCTCATGTTGAAAATCTAGGGTCAATTTTCTTTCTTACCTGAAACCATATTTGTTTTCCAAGAAGAGTTTTTTGGGTGGTTGTCTTCAAATATCTAGCAAATATCATTCCTATACTGCCTGTGGTCATCCAAGCGATCAGCATGAGAGTCCCTTATACAGAAGGAGAGAGAATGCATAAGTGATCTGCTCAAATGGTGGGTGATAACAAAGGAGACGCTGCCCCATATTGGGACCCATTATCCCCAGATTCACCTGTCTGTCTGAACGGTGGCCACCAGAGGTTTTCCCTGGGGCCACTTAGGGCTGCTCCGTGCTAGCTCCATGCCACATTATTCCCAGGAATGCGGAGCACACAGCACAGGTTAACCTGTCCCAAACTGGAGCAAGGGGCAACCATGGGGCCAGATCCTGTATGTTAGAGTCCCCTGAAGCCCTGGGTCTGCCAGCACTATTGAGGCGTGGCTAGCATGCTCCTCAGCTGATAGCCGGCTGGAAGAGGGGAGCACAGAAGTCCCAGAGGCTCTTAGGGGCATAATCTGCACTCCCCTTTCCCAGCTGCCCATCAGCCGAGAGGGATGTGCTAGTACTGACTCCGATAGAAAGGGGGGGGTCACGACCAGGGATGGCTTCTTCCCTGGCCATGAGCCCCCTTTCCATGCCTGCTACTCTCCTTTCCTGCCAGGAAAGGAGAAAAGCGGGGATCAAAGCATGGCACACAATTCCCCTGTATCTGTTCTCCCCTCTCCCAGCTGGTGGTCAGTTGCAAGAGGCATGCTAGCACTTACTCCAATGGACGGGGGACTGGGGGTGTCACAGTCAGGAAAGGTTTCCATGGCTATAGTGTAACACACCCACACACCCCATCAGAGCTAGTGCTGGCACGGCCCTCTCACCTGCTAACTGGGGGGGGGGGGGGGGAGGAGTACATTTTATTATACATGTTGCAGGGCACCCATAGAGCACACCTGCAGCCCTACAATATGTATAATAAAATGCAACACCCATTTTATCAGTATTAGAGTGCCTGTGTGAAAAGGGCCAGTGAGAGTGCGATCGCTGGCGTGGCTGCCCAACTGTCAGGTGACCTGGGGGTGAGTGTGTGCGAGTAGCATTAGCACTAGCATCATCTGTGGTGCCTGGCGCAAGCCCATGTACTGCAGGCAGGGGGCTGCCCGTTCAAAGCGTGCCCAGTGTTGTCCTTGCTGGTGGCTGTTACGTGGGGACCCCACAGGGTGGCTCCGGGTTCTGGGATGCTCCCGGCCCGTGTGTTAACACCTGGTGAATAGGAATTCCAATCCACTAATTAAAAATAAATCTAAAATCACACAGCAGGATGCTTAGAGCCAGAACGCACAGCACCTTGCAGGACTGAGTCCTAGAAGTTTGTTCAGTTTAGTGAAATAAACTGAACAATGGCTAGCACTCAATTTTTATTTTCTGGGGCAGAAATCTGTTTCTTCTGTGACAAAAGCACTGTGCCCTCATGTATTAGGCCTCTTGAGGTCTAAGCTTTTTGTTCTTTATAACAAAGGGTTTGCAATAAGAAAAGGACAACAAAAATGCTACAGGGAGAGCTTCTATGTTATACTCTACAGTCTACTTGAAGGAATTATAGTGGTGTTACTATTAAGCATTGATGAGAGATGTGGATGTTGGTAGGATTGCAACACCTGAAACTTTTATGCTGGAACCCACAGAAGTCAAATTAGGCCTTAAAACATCTCAGAACAGTTTGAGCCTTTGGGCTGAAATTGTAGCTAAATGGCTTATCTAGCAAAAGCTGAAATCCTGTTCATTTCTAAAGATCAGAGCCTGAAACTGGGGGTGGGGGGTAACTCGCTCTGGCCCACGGGCCACTTTCACATTTGTTATTGGGTCACCAGATGTTTGCCCAGACAGACCTCTGGCGTGTTGGTGGCTAGCCCAGGCTCTCTCCTTGGCAATTGGCTGAGGTAACAGCCCAGGCTACTGCCCACCTGATCAAGGCAAAGCAGGCCAGAGCATGTTAGCATGTCTGTTCCTGCCAGCCCAAACTGGGTCGGGAGGTGGGGGGTAGGATGCAGCAGTGCGGCCGGCCACATTTGTTCTGCAGCTCGACCCTGGCCAGACAGTGTCGACGGCAGCCTCCTGACCCGAGCTGGGCCAGGTTGCCACCACGGTTCAGTCACATTTGTTTTCACTCAAAGGATGTTAAGAATTCAGGAAGCTACAGGACAAATTTTCTTTTACTTCCTTTACTCCAGTCTTTAAAGGGAATCTGTACGACACCATAAAAAGACAGGGAAATAAAATTCATAACTATACTGAATACCAAAGAATATGGATTAAATATTGACTTGAGCTTCATAAGCCACAACAGGAATTTGTAACTGTCAACCTGCATTTATACCTATCTAATGTGTTCTCTTCATTGTATTTAAATGCTCCGATATGCTAACTACCTCTTCCCCTTCAGTCTTTTCCCTAGTATTTGCCATTATGCATAGATCCTAGCCGGTGTTTGCGTAGGTTTATATCGAACAGCACTCTCCCAAGGGATTGCTTTCATACATTATATACACAATTCTTGCATTTGTTCATTCTACACAAAACTGTGGCCGATAAGCAATATATCCAGTGGGTCATTATATTTTTTTAACTCGCTTTTGTCTGCACTTTTCTTTCCTCCAATCCTGCATTGTTGCCGTAGTCTCTGTAGACGATTTCCTTTCTCCCTCTTGTACTTCTTTCTTCACTTCTACATCTTTCCTTTTATTTTCACCCTCATTCCTACCAGACAAATACCATTGATTTTTACTGAACAATATAACTCTGGCTAGCTTTTCCTATTTTAGCTACTCTCTTAAAATTCTTGAAAATGTTTACGTTCATAATAAACAAAATCCAAATGAGTATTGAAACATACTAAAGGTATGCCATATAGCCCATTAGAAATCCTGTCTTGAAAACACTTCTGTGGCTAGAACTATTTGATTATTTTTGGAATATCAGAAAGGATATTCTGGATAATGAATTATATGAAGAAAATAAAGAGCAAGTGCAGTTTGATAGAAAAAAATATTTTCAAAGTTTTCCTGCTCTATAAATCCTTGTAGTTGGCTGGGCTACACTGTTGTATGTCTGATTAGCATGACAACCCAACACTTAACGCTGACAGCCGAATTTGGAAAGCACTGCACTGGCGGCAGTTCGGTCCACATAGAAGACCTGCAGGCCTTGCATCAGCAGAGCACTTGGAGGGTTGGGTTTAGCTCCTAAGTAATCTAATTGTTTTCAATATTTTTAGTCATAAAAGCGTTTCCAGTATCATTTTCAAATTAAAATTTTCTTTAGCAAAACTGTTTTTTTTAACTGTCATTTTATAAAACAATACCAACACATCACAAACACTGTATCCAGCCAGACTGTCACCTGCTGCCAGCTGAATTTGTGTGTATATATATATTTATTGGTATATTGTCTATCTATGGGTGAAAACAGACATGATGCTAACCACCCTTTAACCACCCTCGGTGGTTATTTATGCATGTTGCAGGACTGTATTGGTGCCCTATGCAGCCCTGCAATATGCATAAATAGTCACCAAGGGTGGTTAAAGGGTGGTTAGCGTCATGTCTGTTTTCACCCTATACGTTATGACATGCAGACTTACCAAGACACCATGCGTGAAAAAGATACCCGTGTGACAAAACTCCAGAAGTGCATTCATTTTATACTTTTTGACCTCCTCTCTTTTCCCTGGCCAGTACAGTCTATGTCAAACCACTCAGCAGCTTTAAGTTGTTTCTTTACCTTAAATCAACCTGCCACAGAAATGTTTCTTCCCCTCCTGAATGACAACTTTGTCTATACACAATACAATTCACAATTTTCACATCCAATATGCTGTAGACCTGTAGGCCTTAAAACAAGAGCCCTCTCTCCCTCCCTCTCACACACACGCACACAAAGTCTATTGAAGTTAATGGGAATCTTTTCATTGACTTCAGTAGGTGCTGTATCTGGCCAACATACTAACTGTTACAGGGAGGGGGTAGACAGCTGACTTTCTTCACATTTTGCTTACCATGAGCCTTAACAATAGGACGTATAGAACGCCTGCCACTCACTGCTGCATAGCCCGAGATATTCACTTTCTGATCAGTAATAAAAGGATTTGTGGGATGCTTGTGTATCCATCCTGCAAACATAAAATTGTATTTTAAACACTGGGGTCTTTTTAGACAGACATCTCTCACTATGCAAAATAAATAAAGTAATAATTTATTTATTTTTATTGTTGTTCAATTTGTATCCCGCCCCTCCTGCAAATAATCACACCATGAGTAGCAGAAACATCTGTCAGAACAGGAGTTTAATGATTTTGTTCAGGCTTTCACATCTCTACTACAACCCCTCCCAAGACAGTGTTTTTGATTTAATTTTTTCAACTGTTTGGCTACAGAATGAAAATCGTTTTATGAGGAGAAGACAAGAATCTAGTTTCTTTAAATTTTGTTGCAAATTTTTAACTCTAGACATTTAATTTGAGAATATTAACATGCCACCATCATAGCAGAAGCTGAATCTTTTCCAGATCGAAAAAAGGGTCTTTGTTATAATGATCACTTTTTATGTATCCTTTATTTTTATACCACAAAACTGGATGTGTGTTTCCTCTTGGATTCTACATGGTAAGGCAACACTTACCAGCTGAGGATGGCCCATGAGCCAGAAATATGTAGTACAAACTATTGGCAGCTTTTGGCTGGGTTGATATCGCATTTCTTGAAACAAAAGAGCATTTGATGATCCCACTGATAAAAGATGTTGCTATGATTTCCACATCACCCTAAAACAGGGGGTTTGGAATTTACTATACAACGTATTTTATATATAAAATTTAACAATACTTTAAGTGCTACTAATAGATTTTATTGACTTTCACTATATTACAGTTTTAATAAGTGAATATTGATTAAATGCTATTTAGTTTATTCTTCTTTGTTTCTTTACTAAAGGCCTGATCTTACAAATACACAATGGAGAAAACTTTACTCCTGTGAGAGGTCCTATTATCTTCACTGGGACTCCCCACATGAAAACAAAATTACTCACATGGACAAATTATCTGTAGGGCTAGTCCTCTGAAACTGTATAATTAATTAGTAACAAGTATGTTAGTTAATTAACTTATACTAGGGCTGAAATGAGAATAGATTTTATTTTCACAAAAGTCTTTTGAGAATTGAGAATCAGGGTGGAGATCTCACAGACATCTCCACAC
>QEPC01001726.1:1271828-1297571 GCA_003113815.1 Sphenodon punctatus
TAATAATAATAATAAAGATGAAAATGGGGTTATGCCTCTGTTTGCACTGCTACCAAATAGGAAAGCATCCCATACTTCTCACAGGGCTCAGAGGGTCAGTCTATCAGCAGCCACAGCTGTTCATGAAACCAGCTTTTCTAAAGCCTTCGGTGATTTGCCTACTAATCAATGGCGGCAAACTTGCTTGCATTCTTGATTTCTTCGGTGCTGGAATTTGCTCAGCATAAAATTCAGTTTACTAAAGTAATCAGCAAAAGGCTTCCGGAGTCACGTAACTCACACACTCAACCAGTGTTTTAAAAAGTAATCTCAATTTTTTTTCTCATTATAAGAGGACTTTGCCATTTCGAGAAGAGTTTTATTGTTACCTATTGATTTTTGGCACATGGAGCTGAACGCTGACAAAAATCAGGGCAAATTGTTTAAGAAAAGAGACCAGCCTGATCCTCTGGATTAGCATGCACAAAGTGCATTTTAAAATTATTTTGATTATTTATATAGCACCAGCAATGTTCCTGGTGCTGAACAGTTATAATTAGAGATATGTCCCTGTCCTGAGGGGCTTACAACCTAGGATGAACAAGGGAGGAGGCAGGGGGTTAATGGGGAAGGGAACACAGGGAGAGAGAGGAATTTGAGAAAATGCAAGTACACAAGTTTAGGTGAAGAGGGGGATCCTGGAGGATAAGAGGGTAAAAGTCGCAGCCTAAATGAGCAAATGGGTGTGAGGAGCTAGTTAAAGTCTGATAAAGAAGAGGGATTTTTAGGAGGGATTTCAAAGGAAGGAGCAGAATGTATGTGCTCAGAGAGGGTGATCCAAGCAAATGGGAGTTGTGTGAGCATAGATAGCATGTATGTTATCTGCTTGAGGATCAGACAGAAAACAGGAAAAGGGAGCAGGAGTTTGATCCTGTCAGGTGCAGAGCACACTTAATTTCCACTGAAATAATTTAGGAATGGCTATTTATCGAGAGACATTGCAACTAGCAGGCTGAGGCTTTCTAGTATGATCAGTGCATGCAATTTAAACTTTCACAAGACCAAAATGAATTAGAAAATGAATTAGGGAATTCTCCAGGTTTAAACTCTGTACCATTTTTTAAAGGCAGGTTTTACCTGGTCTCATCACAAATTCAACCCAGATTTGCAATGCTGACCCAGCTACGAGGCACCTAGCTCTATTGTTATTCTACACAAGAAAATCACTCACTTATGGTCCCAAAAATAGAGACCGGGATAGCAGCAAGGGATCACACAGATAGTGAATGATCCTCTTTGTGAGCAATGACATTTTTGTGAGCAACGACAGAGGTAGTAGCAGGGGTAATACGTCTACTATCATTCCCCTTCACAATCAGGTAGGTATCTGGAGGTTGGGGGTCTGTACTTTTTTTCCCTTGAGAAAATTTCTTTTCTCAAGGAAAGGAGGATCCACACTGGAGTTCTCCTAACTCTATTTGATGTTGCTGACTGGCCACTCGAGGCTGTTCTATGGCTTTTGGAATGTTATGCCCTTGGGAATCAAGGAATAATGGAGAAGGTGGTGTAAAAGCAGGGAACCAACCAGCAACAGCCTGGGGAAGACAGCTGCACAAGGCAAGGTAAGGCCAGCTATAGAATTTGCAGTGCTCCCATCGTCTGACCCTCTGTAGCTCCACTCATTTTTAAACCATTCATTCAGGGACATGCTCCCTCACCCTAGGGCAAGGGGGACAGGGCCCTGCAGGAAGCAGACACCCCATGGGCTGAGAGTTGCTTGCAGGCAGGCAGAGGACACTGCAGAAATGGTCTGTCCCAAGACCTCAGCAACACTGGTCCTCCTGAGGCTACCAGGATGGAAAGGCAAAGCATTTCTCTGATACAGGGAGAGAATCCCTACCGGCCCTGATTACAGCCATCCCTGAGACAAGGCACTGGTGTTGACCTGTTCAAGCTTGACCAAGGTAGTCTTGACCAATCATGGCAGGGGCCAGGATTGCCCAATCAGGGCTGGAAGGAGTCAGTCTAGGTCAGCAGGCAGCACAACTGATCCCAGAATGGCTCCTTGGGGAAAGCCAGCACCTCTGAAGCTAGTAGACCCAGGTTTGAATCCCAGGCATCCCAACACCATATCACAATGCCCCACAAGGGCAGGGTTACCTTAGAAAAAGGGGTGACACAGCCCCATATGGTCTTGCTATGGGTTGCCACCTAGAGAGAGGTAGAAACACATGATGTTGGGCTGTGGAATCTACTGCCAGAGGCTGAGGTAAGGGCCAGTACTATAGCTGAGTTTAAGAGAGGTTTGGACAAGTTTCTGCACGATACATCCATTAGCAGCTATTAGCCAGACAGGATCAGGGAACATGATGGGAGCTGGGGGAAAACAGGGAATGGATCCCCTATTGTGACCTGTTGGGTGCTTCTCCCAAGCCACTGTGATTGACCACTGTCAGAGACAGGATGTTGGGCTAGATGGACCATTGGTCTGACCCAGTATGGTACTTATGTCCCCCCTATTTACTTATTTAANTTCTCACAGGGCTCAGAGGGTCAGTCTATCAGCAGCCACAGCTGTTCATGAAACCAGCTTTTCTAAAGCCTTCGGTGATTTGCCTACTAATCAATGGCGGCAAACTTGCTTGCATTCTTGATTTCTTCGGTGCTGGAATTTGCTCAGCATAAAATTCAGTTTACTAAAGTAATCAGCAAAAGGCTTCCGGAGTCACGTAACTCACACACTCAACCAGTGTTTTAAAAAGTAATCTCAATTTTTTTTCTCATTATAAGAGGACTTTGCCATTTCGAGAAGAGTTTTATTGTTACCTATTGATTTTTGGCACATGGAGCTGAACGCTGACAAAAATCAGGGCAAATTGTTTAAGAAAAGAGACCAGCCTGATCCTCTGGATTAGCATGCACAAAGTGCATTTTAAAATTATTTTGATTATTTATATAGCACCAGCAATGTTCCTGGTGCTGAACAGTTATAATTAGAGATATGTCCCTGTCCTGAGGGGCTTACAACCTAGGATGAACAAGGGAGGAGGCAGGGGGTTAATGGGGAAGGGAACACAGGGAGAGAGAGGAATTTGAGAAAATGCAAGTACACAAGTTTAGGTGAAGAGGGGGATCCTGGAGGATAAGAGGGTAAAAGTCGCAGCCTAAATGAGCAAATGGGTGTGAGGAGCTAGTGAAAGTCTGATAAAGAAGAGGGATTTTTAGGAGGGATTTCAAAGGAAGGAGCAGAATGTATGTGCTCAGAGAGGGTGATCCAAGCAAATGGGAGTTGTGTGAGCATAGATAGCATGTATGTTATCTGCTTGAGGATCAGACAGAAAACAGGAAAAGGGAGCAGGAGTTTGATCCTGTCAGGTGCAGAGCACACTTAATTTCCACTGAAATAATTTAGGAATGGCTATTTATCGAGAGACATTGCAACTAGCAGGCTGAGGCTTTCTAGTATGATCAGTGCATGCAATTTAAACTTTCACAAGACCAAAATGAATTAGAAAATGAATTAGGGAATTCTCCAGGTTTAAACTCTGTACCATTTTTTAAAGGCAGGTTTTACCTGGTCTCATCACAAATTCAACCCAGATTTGCAATGCTGACCCAGCTACGAGGCACCTAGCTCTATTGTTATTCTACACAAGAAAATCACTCACTTATGGTCCCAAAAATAGAGACCGGGATAGCAGCAAGGGATCACACAGATAGTGAATGATCCTCTTTGTGAGCAATGACATTTTTGTGAGCAACGACAGAGGTAGTAGCAGGGGTAATACGTCTACTATCATTCCCCTTCACAATCAGGTAGGTATCTGGAGGATGGGGGTCTGTACTTTTTTTCCCTTGAGAAAATTTCTTTTCTCAAGGAAAGGAGGATCCACACTGGAGTTCTCCTAACTCTATTTGATGTTGCTGACTGGCCACTCGAGGCTGTTCTATGGCTTTTGGAATGTTATGCCCTTGGGAATCAAGGAATAATGGAGAAGGTGGTGTAAAAGCAGGGAACCAACCAGCAACAGCCTGGGGAAGACAGCTGCACAAGGCAAGGTAAGGCCAGCTATAGAATTTGCAGTGCTCCCATCGTCTGACCCTCTGTAGCTCCACTCATTTTTAAACCATTCATTCAGGGACATGCTCCCTCACCCTAGGGCAAGGGGGACAGGGCCCTGCAGGAAGCAGACACCCCATGGGCTGAGAGTTGCTTGCAGGCAGGCAGAGGACACTGCAGAAATGGTCTGTCCCAAGACCTCAGCAACACTGGTTCTCCTGAGGCTACCAGGATGGAAAGGCAAAGCATTTCTCTGATACAGGGAGAGAATCCCTACCGGCCCTGATTACAGCCATCCCTGAGACAAGGCACTGGTGTTGACCTGTTCAAGCTTGACCAAGGTAGTCTTGACCAATCATGGCAGGGGCCAGGATTGCCCAATCAGGGCTGGAAGGAGTCAGTCTAGGTCAGCAGGCAGCACAACTGATCCCAGAATGGCTCCTTGGGGAAAGCCAGCACCTCTGAAGCTAGTAGACCCAGGTTTGAATCCCAGGCATCCCAACACCATATTACAATGCTCCACAAGGGCAGGGTTACCTTAGAAAAAGGGGTGACACAGCCCCTTTAACCTGCCCTCTCCATATGGTCTTGCTATGGGTTGTCACCTAGAGAGAGGTAGAAACACATGATGTTGGGCTGTGGAATCTACTGCCAGAGGCTGAGGTAAGGGCCAGTACTATAGCTGAGTTTAAGAGAGGTTTGGACAAGTTTCTGCACGATACATCCATTAGCAGCTATTAGCCAGACAGGATCAGGGAACATGATGGGAGCTGGGGGAAAACAGGGAATGGATCCCCTATTGTGACCTGTTGGGTGCTTCTCCCAAGCCACTGTGATTGACCACTGTCAGAGACAGGATGTTGGGCTAGATGGACCATTGGTCTGACCCAGTATGGTATGGTACTTCTCCCAAGCCACCGTGATTGGCCACTGTCGGAGACAGGATGTTGGGCTAGATGGACCATTGGTCTGACCCAGTATGGTACTTATGTCCCCCCTATTTACTTATTTAAGTTTTTAAAATAGTTTAAGCTCCTGTCTCACCATCTTGGGACTTACAATTATAACAAACAAACATTAAAACTAGCTAAAATACATTAAAAAAAACCCAGGAGGTTGTTAAAAAAAGCAATCCGCCCAACCACCCTAACCCACTCCCCCCACCCATCACCCACGCCTGGCACAACAATTTCACCAAAAAGATGGCGCTTCCTCCTTAAAAGCATACATCCTGCTCCTTTCCTACCAATCTTCAAATTTCTCTTAAAACCTACCTCTTGTCTTCCATCAAGCTATTACTAGCTCTTCTTTCCCACAATTTGTCCACTTATGCTCCTACCATCCAGGGTCTCTTTCTTACGTGTAACTAAGCACGTGCTAGGGATGGGTGAACACAGTTCGGATGTTCGGACTGAACCTGGTCTGTTCGGATGTCTGAACCGAACTCTCGAACAGTTCGGTTGTGTTTGGATGAATTCAGGGGCAGGAAAAATGTCTTTTCAGGGCCAAAAATTCTGTTTCAGTTGCGCTATTTTTGAATGTTTGGCCAAACCGAATTCAGCTGAACCGAACCATCGAACTCGAACTTGTGTTTCAAACTGAACGACCGAACAGCGTTCTGTTCGCCCATCCCTAGCATATGCACCTTCAACTTCTCAACTTTGTGACTGTATCCTTGCCCCTCCCTCCTCTTCCTGGACTGGAAACCCCTGCAGCAGGGACCCAATGATTGCATGCTGAATACATAGCTAGTACTATAAAGAAGCCCCCCTTACTTGAACACTCAGTATGTTTTATATCCAAATGTTCTAGAGCCAAACCATCCTGACCTCGGTTTCTCGCACCTCCAGGTGCAGCGCTCTGGCTTGACAGGAGATGCCCAGATCCCAGGTCTCTGCGGGATGGTACGACAGACAGACGCGCAAGCGGGCCCCGCGAGTTAGCACTTTTAGTTAACACTTCGTGGGCGGGAGGGGGGAAATCCCCGCTCTCGGGCAGACAGAAGGGAGTTTGCAGCCCTTCTCCAGTCTGCAGCCACCCGCGTGGGAATGCCCCTGAGGCGAGTGATCGGTGCACTCTCTAGACAGGGGCAGAGGTTCCTCCCGGGTCCTTGCCCGCTCCTCAGCAATGGATGAGGCAGCCGAGCAGCGCGGGAAGAGCTCAAACGTCGCGGCCTCTGCTCTGCGCCCCCTGCTGCAGCCCCACATCCCCTTGACTGGCCTCTGCCCCCGCCCCAGAACGTACCTGCCTGGTGGAGAGAGCAGCCCTGAGCCCGGAATTGCACAACACTCAGCCGGTCAGTCTGGCCCGGGCTACAGGAGCAGCAGGACTCGCCTGCGGGCTGGGAGGGATCCAGGCGTGGCCAGGGCGAGTTCCAGCAAGCTAGACATTGCCCTGCCCCGTGGTCCAAGCCTGCCGGGCAGCGTGTACAGCCGTGGAGCGGGAGCGGCCCGACCGAGCAGGCGGATGTAAATCCACTGGAACTCTACAGCCGCTTCTGCACTGGGGAAGGGCGAGTCGCAACCCCTCTTCTGGGTGGGTGTGTCAGAGGGAAGGCCTCTGCCCTTAGTTGGGTTGGGTAACCAAATTGGGACAACCAGGCTCTAATTTGTCAAGATGCCGAGTACGGTATTTTGGCTGGAGTTGTGGGTCCTCAGCATTGGTGCTAATCAGGCCCGTTGTATGTGTCTCCCATTTGATAGTGAAAATCAGCCCCTTTCTCATCCAGGGGGCCACTTTGCAAATCAGTAGCGCACTAAAAGCTGCATAGGTGTTGGAGGTGAGGGCAGTATGTGGTTTACACAACTCTGGAAGGAGGGGAAGGGTTCAGATCAGCTATGGATACATCCTTATTAGTCCTTGAGTGCATGCTGTCTTCACTGCTGCCTTTCCCCACTAGGTCAGTTAAAGTGGCCAGAGATGCAAATTTTAGAGGACACTTATGGAAAATACAGGTTGCAGGGCAGCCCTGCAACCCATATTTCTCATGTGCCCTCTAAAATTTACATCTCGGTACGCTAAGGGCAGTGCTTTAGGGTAGGGACTGGATGATTCCTAATCCTAAGAATGGGAAATGGCCAAATAAAAACTAGCTACAGCCTGCATTTGCTGTAGGATCTCTCTCAAAAATTCAATACTTGTGTACACTTCTTTCACGTGATCGCCTTGCCCTGCTGTGATTTTGGCTTGTGGAAGTTCCACACGCACATTCTCTCTCTCGCATGCAAGTGAGTTCTTGTTCTGGCAGGTTTCAAGTAAAACAACAAAATGTGACCAGAATGTTTAGCTGTTATGCTCCTTTGAAATCATGGAGCATTTATGTGCTTGGTTCTGCTTCCCAGGGTTAAGGCAATCTCTCTGTTATGAGAGGTCAATATGACAGGGTTATTATTCACACAGTGTGCCAACTCACACTTTATTTTTTTTAATTATTTCATAGAATTTGATATTTTTCTTAAAGCACAGCTCCTGTAGTTATGTGATGTTAACAAAGTTTCTAAACTGAAGAAAAAGCTTGAAAATCAAAATCTGAGAAATGAAGAAAATTTAAAAAGAACCCTAAAATGTATTATTTCAAATGTTTTATCATTTTTGAACACAGCCACGTAATATTTGAACACCTGGGGTTACCAGCACTCAGGGCTTAATTTATGTATAGGGGTGGGGCAGGGGTCCTGGCAAGGCTCAGCCCTGGCAATTAAATTCCATGTGGGGGATGGAGCCCTGGGAAATGCTCCCATTAGGAGTGTGCACCCCAAAATGTGAAGACCAGAAAAAGGCCAATATTGGCCATTTCAGGGTTGGAAAGAAAAGCCAGAAGAATCAGGGATGGTTTGTTTGGCATTCATTAATGAGTTTCTTGCTCCATCCAGTGAACTAGTCACAATGTAGATTTGTTCACAAAGGGTGTTTTTAAATGAGTGCTGCGGGAAGGGGGTGGCCGCTGCATGAGTCAGCTGCGGAGTACCCATGCACGCGATATGTGCGGGGAGTGCTTCAAACAAGTGGCTCTCAGCACGACTGCCCCATCCACCCTGGCCCACACGGGGCACTCTCACCCTGTTCTCTATTGCTAACAGAGCAATCTTATCAACTAATATGAAGATAATGGGGAACATTTTGATATGTCACCATTAACTCATAAGAAATTACCTGTCAGCTACGACAACAGTGCTTTCAGTCACGTAGCTTCAGACTTTAGAAATTGAAAAAATATTAGCAACCCAACACTTTTTGGAATCATTTAACCTATAAACAGTAGTCTAGAGTGAGTGTGGTTACTGTGTTGGTCCAAAATACAAGGGATGGATACTAGGACATGGGAAATCTGAAAAACAGCAATTCCTATACAACACAGTACCTGGCTTGTTCCATACAGAGAGCCAGTATGGGGTAGTGGATAAGGTGCTGGACTTGGACCTGGGAGACCAGGGTTTGAGTATCACTCTAGGTAATACATTCACTGGATGGGCTAGGTTGCATGTCAGAATCACTAAGCCTAAGTTCCACATCTGTCAAATGGGACTATGCATGTGTCTGTTCTTTTCCCTGTGTGTTCCCCTCCTCCTTGTCTGTCTTAGACTGTAAGCTCACTGGGCAGTGACCTGTCTCTAAAAATCTGACTGGAAAGCACGGTGTATGCCTAGTAGCACTATAGAAATGAGGAGTAGGATTCCTCATCAGTGCCCAGCTTACCTGGGTGTGCAAAGGCAGTGGTGGGTGGCTGACAGTTTAAGCAGCTGGGTATTGTGATTGCTCAATCTACCGCATAGTCAGCACACACTGATACGGCAAACGAAACAGCAAATTCCTCTTTAAATGAGATTCTGAGCTTTTATTTTTCTAAGGGAGGTAGGCTATTTACCCCTGCGCTGAAGATTTTTCAGGCTAACGTCCTTCCCCAACTCCTCTGTGGTGCCTCGATTTGGGGACTGTCCCTTTTGGAAAGAATGTATAAGGTGCAAACCAGATTTCTCTGTGCTGCTCTATATACTCCCCCTACTACACCAATCTCTCTCCTGAAAGCAGAGGCTGGTATCTCGACTGTGTCTTCTCAGATAAAGCTGGCTGTCCTGGAAAATTTGGCTCCACATTTCACTTTCATCCCCAGGCACTTTGCTTCACCTTGCCTCTAACCTCCTGTGTCACAACCCTTGGACAGCCTGTGTGTCAGATCTTCTCTCTCGATTGGGTTTTGCTAAGAACTCCTTACTTGCTTTATCTTTGGTGGGCTCCTTCGCATTAGTGAAGCAATGTATATACGACCAAGAGAGACTTCTGTCTCGCAAAAAAATTCACCTGTGTATAGGTTGCACCCTGGCCCCTCAAGATGCAGACTATTTGAATCCCCCATTATGCTGGATTTATAGAAGGATTTTTAATCTTTTTCTCTCTGCTGTTTCTGAAGGCAGAATTTGGAGGATTCCATTTGATCAAAGGTTTTACAGGAGATGCAGGCAGAATGCTGTTGAAACTCTTTTACATATTATTTTGAGTGCCAGTTATATTTAGGCCCTTGCGCTATCTATTTAGCCTCTGTATCCTCTAGTATAGAGATGGGGAACCTCAGACCCTCAACACAATTTTTTGTGGCCCCTTTCCAGTGCCTGGATCCAGTCTCTACCCCCAAGTACTGAAAAACTGAGCTCATGATAATGAAGCAGAGAGGAGGGCATGCAAACAAGGGTAGGGGGCAGAGCCACAGCACAGATCCGTGCTCTGAGACCTCCTTTTCTTGAATAAACCCATTAAGCACCCCCGCCCCCAACCTCTGCGTGGCCCTCAGCACTCATATTAATACTCAGTTTGGCCCCTAGGATAGAAAAGGTTCCCCACCCCTGCTCTAATACCAAGCCCTGTAGTCAAATAGAGCTACTGATCTATTTACTTTCTGGGCAGGATTTGGCCATCATGGTTCACGTAGTCACATTTTTGTGACTGCGTTTAAACTTAGACAGCAGAGTGGATAGTCCAGACTGGTGGGGGAGGCCATGTTACCTGCCCTACCTCCCCTGCTGCTATAAATATTTACAAGTATATTTCTGCTTTCTCTGGTAGAAGTGCCACAAACTAATTGTGGGTTGAGTAAAAAACTACTTTCTCCTATGAAAAGACTAGTGAAGACTCTTATAAAAATGACTCATCATCGATTCATAAGTGCCTAGTTGTTATACTAAATCATGTGTGGCCTTTGCAAAATCCTCAAAGGAAGAATGATTTTTATGAAAATACTGCACTCAAGCATAAAATGACTAACTAAAATGGCAAAATAATATTTTCTGCTTTTTGCCTCACTGGGTCCTTCCTGGGGCTTGCTCAGGTGTTTCCCAGGAATTCTCCCTCCCCTCCTCCCAAACCACCCTCCAGGAACCTTCCTCCTCCAGGAATCTTCCCCACGAAAGCTTGGTTGACCTGCCTTGGTCCCTCCTGGAGCTTGGTCAGGAATTTCATGAGATTTGCCCCTGGGGACTGACCTTGGGAATTATATCAGGAACATGTTTTATTAGAAACCTATTTGTGTAATATTTATTGGATTTCTAAATCTAGCAGAACTCATGGTAGAAGCTATAGAGAATAGCAACTGTTAACCACTTCATAGATTTTTCTTTTCAGGAAAAAAAACCCCAGATGTTATTTTAATCTCTATCTGAATTTTAGCTTTGGCATGTTTAGATTTATTTTTGGTGACCACCAACCTCTTCCATTTTAGCTTCACATAATTTTACTCTAAATTTCTTGTTTCGTTAGGCAAGAATTTATGGGGGGGGGAGGGGGGGAGACACACATTAGAAAGAGATTAGGAGTATTTTCCTCTTTGTCAGAAGTAGTAAGAAGATTAAAGGTCTAAAGTTGTGTTTTCTGTGTGAGACTTCACACAGTTCTAGTTATATGACAAATTTATAAAAGTTCCATATAAGCAGCTGTATATCAATATACTTCTCATCATTAAGTCTCAAGTTTGAAAGTTTTTAGATAGTGAGGTGCTGAATTATAAAGCCAAAATAGATATGCCAGCAACAAATATGAAGCCACACGTAATCTCATTGCCTCCCACGGCTTCCAATACCACCGATACGCTTACAACGCTCAACTCTCTCTCCCCATTCCTTCCCTCTTCCCCTTGGTTCAAGCTCGTCTCACCAACTGTCTCTCTGATATCTCCGCCTGGATGTCTCAACGCCAACTCAAACTGAACATGGCAAAAACTGAACTCCTGATCTTCCCTCCCAATCCTTCCTCTCCCTCTTCCCTGTCAATTGCCATTGACCGAGTCTCCATTCTCCCTGTGCCCCAAGCTCGCAGCTTGGGCTTCATCTTCGACTTGCACCTTACCTTCAAACCCTACATTGACTCAGTTGCCAAATCCTGCCGCTTCTCCCTCCACAACATTGCCAAGATACACCCTTTTCTGTCTGTCCCCTCTGCCCAAACTCTCATCCATGCCCTAGTAATATCACACCTTGACTATTGTAACCTCCTCCTCACTGGCCTTCCCCGCTCTCACCTTTCTTCCCTTCTCTCTCTTCAAAACTCTGCCGCCAGGATCATCCACCTAGCCCGTTGCTCTGACCACGTGCAGCCTCTCCTCTCCCCACTGGCTCCCTCTTACTGAGCGCATTCTGCACAAGCTCCTTGTATTCACCTACAAAGCCCTTCACAACCTCACTCCCCCCTACCTCTCTGCCTTGATCTCCCTTTGAACCCCCGCTTGAGCCCTCTGCTCCTTCTCCATCCCCTCCCTCACCCTCCCACGCCTCCCCTGCTCCCACAACCACCTCCGTCCCTCGCTACCCCGCACGCCTGGAACTCCCTCCCTGCCCTCATCCGCCTGGTTCCCACCCTCCACACCTTCAAGTCCCTCCTCAAAACTCACCTCTTCCGCTCCGCCCTTCCTAACACCTGCTAACCATTCCCACCCAGGATTATCCCCACCTGCTATCTGTAAACTCCCAACTTACTGCAACCAAGCCAAGGGCGTGTACCTGAGCTTTCGCATCCTCATGAATGTCGCATCCCTTGTCTCTCACTCTGTTCCCCCTCCCCTGTCTCCTCTCCTCCTATCTTTAGATTGTAAGCCCCTGGGCAGGGAATGTATCTTATTCTTTGTAAAGCCCAGGTACATTGCTGGTGCTATATAAATGCTTATCATAATAGACATCTTAACTTCATTAAGGCATTTGCCACAGTTTTTAGGAGCAACCATGGGGAACATGAGCTAGGTGGAACTACTACAAAGGTGGGTTTCACAATTGGTTGACAAGTCATTCTGAAAAAAATAGTTCTTATGACAGACTGGCAGAAGATAAGAAGTGAGACACCAAAAGGATAAAGGATCAGCGAGTATAATCAATCTGTTTATAATACCATGGGGTGGGGCAGAGGGAGGATTACAACCACTTTAGAGGGTAGTATCAAACTTCAGAATGAAGTGCTGGTTTACAGCAATAAGGAAAAAGGGTGAGGGGGAAATACAAAATGAGAGAACCGACCGGTGGCATAACTGCCCCAAGAAGAATAAGTTACAGTGAATCACAAATTGAATATAAACCAACAGGATGCATGACAAGGAGGATTTTATGGGAGACGCAGGATATTTATTCCACTCTACTCCTCATTGACTGGGTTCCCCTGTGGGAGTGGTTTTCAGTTAAATTATTGATATCCAGATAAGCAAGTTGGATGAAATGCAATGAAGAGGGAACCATTTCCAAATATGTAAGAGGTTACTATAAAGGAAGATGAACATAAGTAATGCCATATTGGGTCAGACCAATGGTCCATCAAACCCAGCATCTGTCTCTGATAGTGGCTAATCTCGGTTGCTTGCAAGTAGTACCCAACAAGTCACAATGGAGCAATAGGTTTCCTGTTGTTCATTCCCAGCTCCCGGCAGTAAGGCCGCATTCACAACTGTGGCGGCGGTGGCGGGAGGGGCCAGGAGTGGCGTGGGAAGATGCGGCAACCCCGAGGAGCCAGCTGACAGGAAAAGTGCCGGTGCGAATGGGGATCTGCTGCGGCTTCCCTCACGCATGTCAGGGCAGGATTTTGCCCCCTGACATGAGCGAGCGAAGCCACGGCGATCCCCTTCACACCGGCACTTTCCCCATTAGCCGGCTCCTTGGAGTTGCCGCATCTTCCCACACCGCTCCTGGCCCCTCCCGCTGCCGCCACCGCAGTTGTGAATGCGGCCTAAGAGGTTACATTTCCCCAAACCTACCTGGCTAATAGCTGCTAATGGGCCTGTCCTCCAGAAACTGGTTCAATTCTTTTTTAAGCCTGGCTATACTACTGGCCTTGACCACATCTTCCGGCAACAAATTCCACAACTTAATTGTGCATTGCGTGAAAACATACTTTGCTTTAAATCTGGTACTTGTTAGTTTTGTGGGGCGTTCCTTAGTCCTAGTACTATTTGAGAGGGTGACTGGCTGCCTCTATTTACTCATTCCACATCACTCATGATTTTATGAACTTCTATCATATCCCCTCTCAGTTGTCTCTTCTCCAAGCTGAAGAGCCCCAACCTACCTAGCCTCTTTCCATAGGGAAGCTGTTCCATACCCTTTATCGTTTTTGTTGCCTTTCTCTGTACCACTTCTCTTTCTATCATCTCTTTTTTGAAATGGGGCGACGGGAACTGCACACGATGTTCAAGTTGTGGTCACACCATAGATTTATATAGAGGCATTATATTTTCAGTTCCATTCTCTATCCCTTTACAAATAATTCCTTACATTCTGGCTGCTGCCACACAATGAGTTATGGATTTTTATGTATTATCCACAATGACTTCATGGTCCTTTTCCTGAGTGGTAATAATTCCTAATTGAGAACCCAGCATTGTGTACATATAATCTGGATTATTTTTCCCTATGTCCCTCACTTGCACTTTTCCACATTGTTCCATCTGCCATTTAAATGCCCAGTCTTGCACGATCCTTCTGCAATTCTTCACAGTCCATTCGTGTTTGAATTACCATGAATAACTTTACCTATACATTTGATCACCTCACTCTCTTTTCAAGATCATGAATGAATATATTAGCACCAGCCTCAGTACAGATCCCTGGGGCAGTTCACTATTTACCTCTCTCCATTGTGAAAACTGACCCTTTAGTCCTAGTCTTCATTTCTATCCTTTAACCAGTTACCAGTCCACATTAGGACACTGCCTCCTATCCCATGACTTTTTAATTTCCTCAAGCATCTCTCATAAGGGACTTTATCAAATGCTTTCTGAAAATTGAGATACACTATTACCTTTGCTAAATCCATGTTGACTCTTCCCCATTAAGCCATGTCTATCAATATGCCCAGTAATTCTGTTCTTAATAATCATTTCCACCATTTTGTCAGGCCCAGACATCTATAGTTTGCAGGATTCCTCTCGAGCCTTTTTAAAAATATTGGTGTTACATTTGCTACCCTCCAGTTTTCAGGTACAGTGGCAGATTTTACCGATAGGTTACAAATTTTACCAGTAGTAGGTCTGAAATTTCATTTTGAGTTCCTTCAGAACTCTGGGGTGAATACCATCAGATCCCAGTGATGGAAATATTGCTCTTTGTGGCCACTGAAGGAAAGGGATTAAGTTCCAGAGCGCTAGATACATGGCACATTCCCATTAATGAAGTCAACAGCTCCGCTCCCACTGACTAACNATATCACACCTTGACTATTGTAACCTCCTCCTCACTGGCCTTCCCCGCTCTCACCTTTCTTCCCTTCTCTCTCTTCAAAACTCTGCCGCCAGGATCATCCACCTAGCCCGTTGCTCTGACCACGTGCAGCCTCTCCTCTCCCCACTGGCTCCCTCTTACTGAGCGCATTCTGCACAAGCTCCTTGTATTCACCTACAAAGCCCTTCACAACCTCACTCCCCCCTACCTCTCTGCCTTGATCTCCCTTTGAACCCCCGCTTGAGCCCTCTGCTCCTTCTCCATCCCCTCCCTCACCCTCCCACGCCTCCCCTGCTCCCACAACCACCTCCGTCCCTCGCTACCTCGCATGCCTGGAACTCCCTCCCTGCCCTCATCCGCCTGGCTCCCACCCTCCACACCTTCAAGTCCCTCCTCAAAACTCACCTCTTCCGCTCCGCCCTTCCTAACTCCTGCTAACCATTCCCACCCAGGATTATCCCCACCTGCTATCTGTAAACTCCCAACTTACTGCAACCAAGCCAAGGACGTGTACCTGAGCTTCCGCATCCTCATGAATGTCGCATCCCTTGTCTCTCACTCTGTTCCCCCTCCCCTGTCTCCTCTCCTCCTATCTTTAGATTGTAAGCCCCCGGGCAGGGAATGTATCTTATTCTTTGTAAAGCCCAGGTACATTGCTGGTGCTATATAAATGCTTATCATAATAGACATCTTAACTTCATTAAGGCATTTGCCACAGTTTTTAGGAGCAACCATGGGGAACATGAGCTAGGTGGAACTACTACAAAGGTGGGTTTCACAATTGGTTGACAAGTCATTCTGAAAAAAATAGTTCTTATGACAGACTGGCAGAAGATAAGAAGTGAGACACCAAAAGGATAAAGGATCAGCGAGTATAATCAATCTGTTTATAATACCATGGGGTGGGGCAGAGGGAGGATTACAACCACTTTAGAGGGTAGTATCAAACTTCAGAATGAAGTGCTGGTTTACAGCAATAAGGAAAAAGGGTGAGGGGGAAATACAAAATGAGAGAACCGACCGGTGGCATAACTGCCCCAAGAAGAATAAGTTACAGTGAATCACAAATTGAATATAAACCAACAGGATGCATGACAAGGAGGATTTTATGGGAGACGCAGGATA
Source organism: Sphenodon punctatus (assembly GCA_003113815.1). Lineage (NCBI taxonomy): Eukaryota > Metazoa > Chordata > Lepidosauria > Sphenodontia > Sphenodontidae > Sphenodon > Sphenodon punctatus. The sequence goes on from QEPC01001726.1 coordinate 1,287,672, forward strand.
TTTATTCCACTCTACTCCTCATTGACTGGGTTCCCCTGTGGGAGTGGTTTTCAGTTAAATTATTGATATCCAGATAAGCAAGTTGGATGAAATGCAATGAAGAGGGAACCATTTCCAAATATGTAAGAGGTTACTATAAAGGAAGATGAACATAAGTAATGCCATATTGGGTCAGACCAATGGTCCATCAAACCCAGCATCTGTCTCTGATAGTGGCTAATCTCGGTTGCTTGCAAGTAGTACCCAACAAGTCACAATGGAGCAATAGGTTTCCTGTTGTTCATTCCCAGCTCCCGGCAGTAAGGCCGCATTCACAACTGTGGCGGCGGTGGCGGGAGGGGCCAGGAGTGGCGTGGGAAGATGCGGCAACCCCGAGGAGCCAGCTGACAGGAAAAGTGCCGGTGCGAATGGGGATCTGCTGCGGCTTCCCTCACGCATGTCAGGGCAGGATTTTGCCCCCTGACATGAGCGAGCGAAGCCACGGCGATCCCCTTCACACCGGCACTTTCCCCATTAGCCGGCTCCTTGGAGTTGCCGCATCTTCCCACACCGCTCCTGGCCCCTCCCGCTGCCGCCACCGCAGTTGTGAATGCGGCCTAAGAGGTTACATTTCCCCAAACCTACCTGGCTAATAGCTGCTAATGGGCCTGTCCTCCAGAAACTGGTTCAATTCTTTTTTAAGCCTGGCTATACTACTGGCCTTGACCACATCTTCCGGCAACAAATTCCACAACTTAATTGTGCATTGCGTGAAAACATACTTTGCTTTAAATCTGGTACTTGTTAGTTTTGTGGGGCGTTCCTTAGTCCTAGTACTATTTGAGAGGGTGACTGGCTGCCTCTATTTACTCATTCCACATCACTCATGATTTTATGAACTTCTATCATATCCCCTCTCAGTTGTCTCTTCTCCAAGCTGAAGAGCCCCAACCTACCTAGCCTCTTTCCATAGGGAAGCTGTTCCATACCCTTTATCGTTTTTGTTGCCTTTCTCTGTACCACTTCTCTTTCTATCATCTCTTTTTTGAAATGGGGCGACGGGAACTGCACACGATGTTCAAGATGTGGTCACACCATAGATTTATATAGAGGCATTATATTTTCAGTTCCATTCTCTATCCCTTTACAAATAATTCCTTACATTCTGGCTGCTGCCACACAATGAGTTATGGATTTTTATGTATTATCCACAATGACTTCATGGTCCTTTTCCTGAGTGGTAATAATTCCTAATTGAGAACCCAGCATTGTGTACATATAATTTGGATTATTTTTCCCTATGTCCCTCACTTGCACTTTTCCACATTGTTCCATCTGCCATTTAAATGCCCAGTCTTGCACGATCCTTCTGCAATTCTTCACAGTCCATTCGTGTTTGAATTACCATGAATAACTTTACCTATACATTTGATCACCTCACTCTCTTTTCAAGATCATGAATGAATATATTAGCACCAGCCTCAGTACAGATCCCTGGGGCAGTTCACTATTTACCTCTCTCCATTGTGAAAACTGACCCTTTAGTCCTAGTCTTCATTTCTATCCTTTAACCAGTTACCAGTCCACAGTAGGACACTGCCTCCTATCCCATGACTTTTTAATTTCCTCAAGCATCTCTCATAAGGGACTTTATCAAATGCTTTCTGAAAATTGAGATACACTATTACCTTTGCTAAATCCATGTTGACTCTTCCCCATTAAGCCATGTCTATCAATATGCCCAGTAATTCTGTTCTTAATAATCATTTCCACCATTTTGTCAGGCCCAGACATCTATAGTTTGCAGGATTCCTCTCGAGCCTTTTTAAAAATATTGGTGTTACATTTGCTACCCTCCAGTTTTCAGGTACAGTGGCAGATTTTACCGATAGGTTACAAATTTTACCAGTAGTAGGTCTGAAATTTCATTTTGAGTTCCTTCAGAACTCTGGGGTGAATACCATCAGATCCCAGTGATGGAAATTAATTGCTCTTTGTGGCCACTGAAGGAAAGGGATTAAGTTCCAGAGCGCTAGATACATGGCACATTCCCATTAATGAAGTCAACAGCTCCGCTCCCACTGACTAACAGAAGGAAGATTGTGCCTTTAGGTTAAATAAAGGAAAAGCTTTCCATTGGAACAAGTTACTAAGGGAGATTGTGTAATTTCCCTTCTTTGTAAGTTGTCCCTTCCAGCCCTACAGTTCTATTATTCAAGTGCTACTATACTTTTTAACATCAAAACTTTGCAACACCGCATGATCCAAGGCTTGCACCAGAAGAATATTGTAAGAACTGGAATCTTAGGGTGCAATTCATCAATTAAAATTAATGAGCCGACCTATTCACTTAAGTGAACACAAGACTGTAGGCCTTAGATTTTAGACTTGACTCTTATAAAAAAAACAATCACCTCTGTACCAAGGTCTTAATTAGTTTAAGAGCTAAAAATAAAAATGTGAATCCTCTATAAGAACAGACTTTCTATCTTTTACTTGTTTGTTCAATGTAATAATTATGGAGTGTATTTTATTTGTCAGATTTTGCAATTAAAATTTATAGTGGCTATTGCTTAATATTTGGAAATATGTTACCTTATTTAAGATTGAAAGTGTGTGTGTGTGTGTGTGTGTGTGTGTGTGTGTGTGTGTGTGTGTGTGTGTCAGAACGAAAATGAAATAGCAAGAAAAATGCAACTTAAGATTTTTATTTTGTGCAGTTAACTTTAATGGCATTTTTTGTTGTTAACTTTGTAAGTGACACTAACGCAACTCAAAAAAATGCAAGTCAATCTTCATTTTATATTACAGCATGCACTATTGCTGCAATTCCTCTCTAAACATTTTTTTTCCAAATTGGCATTGTATTCAAAGATGGTTATTAAAAGAACCAAATGGAGGTAATAAATAATGCGTATCTTCTTGAACTGGGCAATTTGCTATGGTGAGGTAATACTACTAGATGGGCTCCAACAGATCAATAAACTTTGACTAGTACATGGCAGAGGAATTCTACCCGATTTACCTACAAAAATTAAGAGTTTTAACTTTCCATAAGTTTGTATTATTGGAGACTTCCGTATATTATTATATATTGACACTCACCAGTGTCGCTGCAGTTCATGATTGTCAATGGGCAAAGCCACAAGATGTTATCCTACTTTGGGCAGCCTTATCCCATGCGATGCAGTGGTTCGTATGCCTGGTGGCATCCAGATGTCCAGCCCACCTTGTGGCAGGGTTGGCAGACAGCTACTATGCGATGCATCCTTGGAAAAAAGGCCAGGAACGCAGCGGGTAGTAAGGTTGCCAAAAGTGGGATAAGGCTGCCTGAAGTGGGTTAAAGGGATTATCTCCTGTGTGGCTGGGCCATGCAGTCCTGTCACGAGGCGAGGTCTTTGGAGTAGGGCAGAGAGCATCCTCTTCCCTACCATCTAACAAGCTGATTGTGGGAGAGGGGGGCCTGGGAAAAGTGTGTTCACTTCTCCTGGGCCCCTCCTTCCCCCAACCAGGTGTTCGACAGGTGGATGGCAGGGCCTGGGAGGGGCACGTGCACCATCCCAACAGCTGCCTAGTGGCAGCAGGCCCAATCCTGTACCGCAGCAGGAGTCAAGGCATCCAGCCTCATGTGGCCGACTCTTTGGCTGACCTGGAGGCATGGTGCATTCTGCACCAGCTGCAGCTTCCGAACCAGTACCAAGGGTAGCCTCACATAGAACGCGTTGCAGTAATCCAGTCTCGAGGTAATAAAAGCATGGATGACCGTGGCCAGATCCGAGTCCGAGACATACGGCCCAAGTTGACTCACCAGATGTAACTGGCAAAATGCTCCCTTCGCCACAGCCACCACCTGGGCATCGAGGGAGAGCTCTGGGTCCAGGAGCACCCCCGGATTCCAGACCTGAGAAACTGGGGGGACCCCATCAACGATGGGGGCCACACACACACCCCGGCTTTCCCCACAACCATCACCTCCATCTTGTCAGGATTTAGTCTCAGGCGGCTCGCCCTCATCCAATCCCCTACAGCGGACAAACACTAGGTAAGCACCGAGACTGCAGGGCCTGAGTTGGAGGAAAATGAAAGCTATAGCTGTGTGTCATCAGCGTATTGATGACATCTCACTCCATACTCCCTAACCACCTCTCCCAAAGGTTGCATGTACACGTTGAACAGGAGAGGGGATAGAATGGAACCCTGCGGTACTCCACACGTGAGGTCCCGGGGGGAAGATGAACACTCCCCCAGCACCACATGCTGGGTTCTCCTGGTCAGGAATGAGTGGAACCATTCAAGAACAGTCCCACCAATCCCTGCCCGGTTAGTCACCAATAACTCGTGATCAACGGTATCAAATGCAGCTGAGAGGTCTAACAAGATCAACAGGGTCGAATGACCCTGGTCTAACTCATGGGAAAGGTCGTCGGCCAAGGCCACAAGCGCAGTCTCCGTGCCATAACCTGGACGAAAGCCTGACTGCCAGGGATCGAGAAAATTAATCCGGTCCAAATGCTCCTGAAGCTGCTGTGCTACCACCCGTTCAATAACCCTCCCTAAAAAGGAAAGGTTAGAGACTGGCCAATAACTGGCAAGGACATCAACGTCCAAAGATGGCTTCTTGAGCAGGGGCCGCACCACCAACTCCTTGAGACAGCCCGGAACCCTGCCCTCCCCCAAGGGAGGCATTGACTATCCCCGTCAGCAACAGCCCCGTCTCACGGCTAGCCTTAACCAGCTAGGACCTAATTCCATGCCTGTGCATGGACCTAATTCAGAATTGGTGGCGCGAACAGTCCCAAGAGCATCCCCCACATCTGAGGGCGACACCATCCAAAACTCATCCCATAAAACACGACCAGAGGCTTCCACTGCCTCAGATCCGTTCTTTGCTAAAAAAGTTTCATCAAAACTGTGGTTAATTTAAGCTATTTTATCTGCAAAGAAGTCCACAAACAAATCACAGCAAGCATCTGATGGTTCTATGTCCAGGCGAAGGGAGGCCGGACTGACCAGCCCCCTCACCACCCGGAACAGCTTAGCCGGGCGGGACTTATCGGACACAATGCGGGCAGCAAAGAAAAACTTCTTTGCTGTCCGCACCGCTATGGCATAAGTACGTAACCAAACTCTATGCCACAATATAAACCACAGCATTGAAACTTCAGCTATCATGCCCCCATTCATTGACCTCTATGTAAAATTTAAAGCCATATCAGCTTTTAAAAAAGTTTTTCTGAGGAAAATTCAATGAATTCAAACAGACTGACATTTCTTCCTTACATTGCGTTCCTGACCAAAAGAAATTGGTTTTGAGATCCAGGCAAGAATGATAGTGGGAACTTTCAATTTAAAATTTCCTTCAATGGGTGAGTTCAGCACACAGTGTAATTTTTAAAACGTATTTATTCTTAAGGCATCTCTCTCTAGAATTACATTCAAATAACCAGTGTAGAAGCATATTATGGAAACATTTAAAACATGCATCTATTTGCAGAATTCATAATTAATATATATATGTATATTTCCATTTCATGTCTAGAGGGGAGTTCTCCTTTGTTAAATATTTTACCATTTAATTACAAAAATAAAGATGAGAAATGTGTACTCTTTTCAGATGTCTTCAGTACAATTCACAAACTTGAAGCTAAATCACAAACAGATTGCTTTGAAATATACATTTCTCCCAGCAGTTTGTTCTTTAGAAAGACTGTTACTGCAATCTATGGAACAGTTTATCTTACAATTATAGCTTTCCAAATGCCATTCCAATTTCAAAACATTTTACTAAATTTGAAAAAAGTAAACTTGTCTTGATTTATAAATATGAATGGTTATGGATGAAACATTTTAAATTCTAATCTAGACAACTTAACATGCTATACTCTTTCAACTGCACCGCCAGTGCTTCTTATATATATCAATATCAAGTATTGGAAGACAGTATCCATTTTTAATCTACCCTAAGACAATTTAAATAGTATGGAGAACTAAAATTGAAAATAATTTCTTTTTACGCAAGGTTGATAATGATTTTTTTAGTAAACAAGGCTTAGTAGCAAAGTACATTTAAGAATTTAATCTAAACCCAAATTTTAAAATCCCAATTACTAATGGTTTACAATCTGACTCTCAAAGCCCTGAACTGGCACAAGCTCCATGTACTTCAAATGGGGATTGTGTGACTGGAGTGCTTTGAGGACTCTATTATCAAACAACAGCAAATATTCGGTACTACAGAAGCACTACTAATGTTTCCTTTTTCAAGTCATGTTTTGTCTGGATTCCACACGTGAGAGCTGAATGAAGTCAAAATTTCTAAGAGCTCCTGCTAAGAAATCCTCAAAACTGGAGTTAAGAAGAAAATCAGACACAAATTCCACTTAACTGTTCCTTCTGATAATTTGAAACCATAAAGAAAATCAGAAATTAATTATTTTTAGGGGTAGCATACTACAGTTATCGTTTGCTCTGTACTGATCACCAGAACCATTTAAGGGATTACAAAACGTTAATACAGAGAAAGCAGGATGTTGCTTTTTACATACTGACAAACAAAGATTAAGTAAAAATGAGTGATATATGATATGATATGATTGGATGTTTTAAGTAGTAGTGTTGACGATGAAAAATACCATTAATAATTTTAAATGCCAACATGGATGAAATTAAACACCAGCTTCTGTAAGATAATGCACAACAACTAAATTGTACTGAACTTTATCATTAACTGTTTGCCTGCTTTTTCTCTCAGCAGTTTGCCCTGAGATAAAACAAATCACTGACTACAGAAGTGTTATCAACACACTTGAAATGGACTGGGTGCATTAAAAACATAGTTTTACAGTAAGTTACGTAAACCTTAGAAAAAGGGGCAATCTTATAGATAATTCAGGTAAGTTTGTGGTGACAGAACATTTCTTTTAATGTGTATTCTTTATACTTCAACCTGAGATGTTGAGATTAATATCACTTTTGTCTATTAATTTGGGGGTAACAACAGAACTGGATACAGACTTCAAACATGCCCCAACACCCAAATCAGTATGGTACTATGAAAAGATGGCTTGAGTTGAGGAAAGGACAGAGCTGAAGTGAATGTACATCTCAAAGTTAATCACACTGAAGAGATTGTGGGTGCTTTGCCAACATATATCACAATTAAATGGTATGGTGCAATATATTAATCAATTGCAATGAAGTACATTACAGTTTTATTTGGTTTAGGATAATAATTAAGCAAACAAAATTTAGCTAGCATGATTCACAACACAAAAAAAGTAACTTACAGAGGCTCTTAAGATGCATCCATATTGCTGTCCAGAGTTAAAAGTCCTAGAACATCATTTGACTTTTTGGACATTTACATGTACCATTATAATATCTACAGAATTAGCTGTGGAAAGTGCCAAGTATTTTTTTAATATTATCTAAGGGACTGTTCAGTGGAACAGTAAGAAATTGTTGGGAAGAGAGCAGAATGCTGTGGAAAATGCAGCCTCTGGGATGCACCACTGCAGCAGAAAACAATAACCAAAGTAAGCTGCAGTTCTTTCTATTCTCCCTTGCAATGCAAGAACAGTATAGTACGATGGAACCACCAGGAATCAAACCATTCCACAGATCTTCTAAATGTCTTACTATACACAATAGATTTTAAATACTCTACAGTACAAACCCATATGGTATTAATGCGTTAGTGTATATTCACAAAGGTGCTACTTTCCAAATGTTTCTGTATCAAATATGCAATTGCAGTTATACATTTAAAGTCCTAAAGGCCCGATTTTCAAAATGTCAAGCACCCCAAAATACTAGCGAATAGCATGGGAGCTGAAAATACAAAGCACCCGTGGTAGCTAAACCATAAACTGTGACTGTGCAAAACAGGACAATTTTACTACAGGATGAAGAAAGTCATTTGCATTCTCTTGACATGACAAAAGCAATTTTTTATCAAGCGATCAAAGCTAACGTTTACAAGTCATATAGCACCTCTAGGATAACAGCAATTGACCAGGCCTGTGATTCACAGCTGAAAGGACAATACTGGCCATTTTCATTGGTCAGTTCTGGAAGTCCCTTCCAGGAGGATCTGTTCAAAGGAAAAAAATAAAATAAATATGACTAATGCTACATTGTGGTGTAAGAAAGTAAATTAACATTTCTGCCGAGAAGCAACTTAGAATGAATAAATACAGTACTAAGCTAGAATAGTAAACTAAGCCAAATGAGGAACGAGTTTGAAAGTACTGTATGAAAAACAAATACCAAGCAAACATTCCAGAAGGGTTAGGCAAGGAGATAACATTAAAACATAAAACACAGACACGGTCCAGGGTGATATATATCCCATGCATGTACTTGCATCAGCATTGCGAGGCCCAAGGCTGATTGTCCTGCGTGTATAGCAATCTGAGACATATCCTGGTACAGGCACCAGTACCAGAAGTGCAATCTTTTGAGAGGCAATAAAGTCACGATAACAAACAGTTGTTTTCGTGGATTCACATCAAAATTATTCTTTTACCTATGCGGTTTGTGAATTTATAGGCTAGGATGTGTATATGACTAGAATATCTGATTGTTTTAAATAACTTTATATTTTAGGCACAAATTACAGGTTAGCTTTTTCAGTGAAATACAAACTTAGAAAATATCCAGGAACAGGGGGAACCTGGTGAAAGATTAGATTAGCAATTTGTCTACATTCTCCAGGGCATGATATTTCAGATCGAACTTGGGGAGTCAAAAAGTTTTTTTTCAGTCGCCAGACTTTATCCTGATATTAAACTGTTCCTTGCCCCACTACACCCCTGAACCAGTCGCCAATCTCCTTTTTCTGGGCGCCAATGGTTCTCAGGCGCCTGCAAATATTGCACCCTGCCATTCCCTGTATCTAGCATACATGTGCAGTTGTGTTTTAAAATCCTACAGACCTTATTTTCAAAGATGCCGAGGACCCTGAAACAGTAGGGACTGGTGCACAGGCAGCATGGACACGATGCTATCCCACAACATTGCCTCTGCTGAGCTGCTGCTACACTCACAGCCTTGAGAGGAAGAGGGGCTTAAGTCACTCTCCCAGCCAAGCTCCAGCTGCTGCCAGCCCACGTCTGCTGCACAGTCCTCACTCTCTCACCTCTGCCAAGCAGCTGTCACTCGCGCAGCCTATCCCCACTCCCATCTCAGGGCTATGAGTTTAGCAGCAGGTTGGAAGAGAAGGAGAGCAAGGGCTGCAGCAGTGTGCTGTGTGCCGACACCCTTGTGCAGCAGGACCTTGGACCTAGGAGCTGCAGATGCAAAGCATGTCTGAAGGTTAAAACCATAACTGCTTTTTGGTTATTGCCCCCGACCCTAATTGCCAGCAAGTCCCTGGAGGGATGCCTAACAGCTGGGAAGACAAGCCATTGCAGCGTCTGACAAGGGGTGGGTCCGGGGTCAGCTGGTTCCCCAGCCGCTTCCACAAGAACCAGAAATGGCTGATGGGGGGCAGGCAGCACACGAGCCCCTTGTGGCTCCAGCACACGAGCGGCAGGAGTAAAGGAAAGCAAATCCCTGTGGGACAGAACAGTAAGAGCGGAGGCGGTGGGAAGATGTGGGGCGAGGGGTAGCCTTTGGACAGAAGGAGTGACTGTGAGATCTTTGGGGTGGTGGTGGTGACTGGGTAATTGCCCCCAACCCTAATTGGCAGCAAGCCCCTGGAGGCATGTCTAACAGCTGAGAAGACAAGAAGCCATTGCAGTGTCTGACAAGGGGGTCCGGGGTCAGCTGGTTCCCCAGCCGCTTCCATAAGAACCAGGAAAGGCCGATGGCCGTGCCGGAAAGGGCGTGCCCTTTGGCTGGGACTGGAGAAGGGGGTTGATGTCATTATGTGGTGGTGGTGGAGGGAATTAAGTTATAGAGGTATGTATCCTGGTGAGA
>QEPC01001726.1:1312084-1329325 GCA_003113815.1 Sphenodon punctatus
CTTTTAGATTGTAAGCCACAGGCAGGGACCGCGTCTATTGTATGTTTCTGTACAGCACCAAGCTCATGACTGGCGCTATATAAATGTTTATAATAATAATAATACTGATGTTGGGGCAAAATATTTAGTTGTCCTGCATTCACATATTGTTATCAAACTCGCTTATGCTTCTATTGTTGGCACTTTACATGTTAAATGAGAGGGGACGAGCAGGAGCAATGGTCTCACAAGAGAGGCCTTGGGGATGATGATAAAAATGGCAAAGACATTACTGTACTTGGGGGAGGAAGGTGAGAACCCTACTCAAAAGTAGTTGCTTTCTACCCGAGCCATGATCTGCAAGTGAACTGACCATGTCAAAGGCTACTAACGTATCATTAAAAAAAAATCAGCATGAAATTCAACTTTTGTGTTTCATTAAGACATAATAAAATTGATATGACTAATGCAATCTCAGGTCTAAATAGGGACCAAAGTAAGATGCAAAGGTTCAGGGAAGTTAGAGGACTAGAGTGTATAAAGGTGGTCTTTCTACAAGCTTCTTATTGTTTGCCTGAGAGATAATGGAGCTTTATCTCCTTCAATCAAAATATTTGCTAGACCTCACCAGCTGCAAGAGGCATAGGTCTAATCCAAAGGCTGACTGTCCCCAAGCACATCCACAGGAATGAAATAAACTAACCACTGACAGAGAAACGGTTACATTTGGTGTCCTTCTACGGTGGTTTGCTATTTTAGTGGTCATCAGCATGGTTCAAAATATAATCCATTCTACTCTAATCTAATCTGTTCAAGTATTTAACTGCACTGAGGCAAAATTCATGAAGATGTCAAAAGACCAGAATTGTGCTAGCATTAGGACTGTGTAATGGACCATTTTCTTCTCCTGAATAGATCTAGTAGGAAGCTCCATATATTCTTTATGTTTTTTTTTGTCATTTTGACTAATTTTTTCATTACCAGCCCTATCATGCTGACCATATATTTCTTTGTTACAGGTCAACAAGATAATCAGGTTTCCAAGTGAGGCTGTTTTATGGAAGAGTCATATAAAAGCTACTATATTTATTCATGGGTCACAAAAATTAACTAGGCCAGTTGGGCAACCAACTGTAAAGCAGTCTCCTTAACATCTATGAAGGTGTTTTTAAAACAGGAACGGGGTGGGTGGGAGGGAACAAGAGGGGCCAGTGATTGGTGTGTGGACGCCGTGCACGGGGGAGTTGATGCAACGAGTGCCTCCCCTGTCCCATCCCCGTCGTATACTCACCCCCTGCCTCATTCCAATAAGGAGTGCCCATGCGTGGGTCATGGGAGTGTGCAGTCCCATGCACCCATATTCAAATGAGACCTCCTCCACGTGGACTGCAAGTGTCCATGTGCGGGGGTGTCATTTAAAAACACCGTGAGACTCAACTGGGTCCATCAACATACAGAGGAAAGCCAGTGAAACTTCCCACTGGCAAATATGAGCCTTGATTTCAAATTGCTGGAAAAAGTTGAAGATAGCCATCAAGCCACATGGTTCACTTCCCACAGCAGTTCACCTTCTTGATCTTTAAGAATCACTAGCTGAAGTTGTCCAAAAACTGTTCACGTGTGATGGAAAGTCAGAGAGGTATTTGGGTTATTGATGCAGCAACCATTACCAATAGAACCTATCCCAAAAATGTCAAATTAAAGATAATGCTGGGATTAATCAGTTTTTGCAATGCCAGATATGCATCTGAACTGCAGAAATGACACCACCTACCAATTATCTCGTTATCTGACAGGCATTGTCCTGCTGACAGCAATGAACTGTAAGCAGAAAATCAAATGGCTTGCAATGTGAAACTTTTGTCATGCAGTTCAAATCAGTGCTTGAGTATTTCTAGAACTTGTATGACAAAACGCATGTTTGGTAAAATACAGCTTCCTTTAGTGAGGTCTGATTAACTTGATGTCAGAGGCTTGCATACATGCAAGGTCATAATTTCTTCTACATTATCATGCTTGAACTGCTGTTCCAGTACAATAAAATGTATGGTTGTTTAATAATGACTCTATAAAAATCAACTAGTAAAATACCTTTACGAGCCAACAACTACTCTTATTTCTCTGGTTTTGGCACAAAGCCAGAAAGCCTGCCACAGCTGACAGACACATAGTAGCAGCATTTATTTTAAAATGTTTCAGCTCTATTAGAACTGTTAGAACACAGTGCTTTGACAGACAAGTTTTAATATTAGCATTTGGAAAGAGGATAATACACAAATCCCGCAACAAGCTTCAACAGGGAGTAAATACTCATTAAACACATCTAGTGAAACATTTCCAATTATGTATAAAGTGCCAAAGGAGCAATTTTTGTAAGACAAGCTTCACTATTCAAACACAATAAGTCCTCGAGAGATGACAATAGGATTTTGCAGTTTCCATATCGCCCTCTAAATTTGCACACTAAAGATGGTCATTGATATTTTGTAGCAGTTAAACAGTGATCAGAAATGTCTACTATGTTGGAAAGCACATTCTTCATGCATGCTTGCTTAAGACCCCAAGAGACAGGACAGATGTTAGAGGCAGAACTTCAGGAAAATCAAATTAAACTTTTAAAAATATTAATAGGCTAAAATACTATACTCTAAGGCTGCATTCACATCTGCGGCGGCAGCAGAAAGAGCGGTGGGGAAAGACGCAGCAGTGGGGAGGAGCCGAATGACAGGAAAAGAGCCGGTGCGAACGTGGATCTGCCACGGCTTCTCTCGTGCATGTCAGGGTGCAAAATTCTTCCATGACATGTGCAAGAGAAGCCGCGGCAGATCCCCATTCGCACAGACTCTTTTCCTGTCATCTGGCTCCTCCCCGCTACCGCGTCTTCCCTCGCCGTTCTCTCTGCCGCCACCCCCACTGCAGGAAGAGTACAACTCTTCCTTTTATACCTTGGAGTAGCTGGGAATCCTTTATTGCGAGCTCTATCACTTTCTCCCATCTTGTCCATCCATGTGCCACAATTAAAACGATTTCCACCAAATACAAAGCCAGTTTCGCTGTCAATACCTGCGGTCACATTGAAACCTACAAGCCAAGAAAATTAGAAATAAAGTCAGATTATTTCTAAAGAAGACACAGAAAAGAGACACACCGGAGAAATGACATTTTTCAAGCTCAATTACTTTTTCTAATGGGCCATATACAAATATGTACATAAACTCAGTAGGTCAAATTGTTGATTTTAAATGTAATTCTATTTCAAATATCAGGGACACTATGCATTTTAATAAATTTGCATAACATGAATAAATTATGAAATCCAGAATGTTCTTCATTTTTGAAAGCTGCCTGGCAGAAACAGCTGCAATAGAGATGAGGATATGGGAAATGGGCCAATTTCTCCATAGCCCAAAGCCCTTCAGGCAATCCATCCTTCCCTTCTTTGCATGTGCCCTCAGACAATGTAGTGGAATGATTTAGGTAGCCCTTAAATCCCAACAAGAGTGGCTCCTCCACCCTATGCTAAAGGAAGGGGCTTCCAGGTTCAGGCCAGAGAAAAGGAGGTGAGAGAGGTTTAAGCGTATGGCATCTTGGGGTAGACTGACTGTTGCTGGTCCTGGGTTTCAGCGTCCCTGCTGGTGCACCATGAGGGGTGGGGAAGGAGGAGATGGAGCTTAGAAACTCTTGGGTCTAAATCAGACATTAAATTTTAGTCCTGACCTCTCCTGCTTTGCTTCCCCCCCCAAATGCTGTCTACACCAAACATTCAAGCTCTGAGCCAGCACTGGGTGGACTACAGGATCAGGCCATAGGTGGCTCTTCTTGTTATAGTTAACCAACTCCCTTGGTAACACTGCACGATCATCCTGAGGTAGAGCAGTATGAACAAATGTTCATGCTGTTGTGTTTATGCTGCCACCCTATAGACTCTGCCCGACAGAGGGAGCCCATTGGGTGGCAGCATACACAGGCAAAGCCCAGAGCTCCTGGCTGCAAGGTACAACTCCCTTCACTAGTGCCACTTACTATGAAGCTCTGGCTGAAAGACAACGTTCCTTCCTCCCCACTAGTAAAACTGACCAAAGCTGTCCCTGCAAAGCTATCCTCCCTGCTAGTGAAACTGACATGTGCAAAGCTTCTCTCTCAAACTGGTACCACTGCTGAAATGACAAGCCCAGTGAAGAGATGTTCATGCTGTGGTGTTTTCTCTGCTGCTCTGTGGGTCTTCTGAGGAGTCTCCTCTGTTTTGTTCCAGAGAACAAATCTCAGCTCCCTCTGTGGCTAGCTCCTGGGTTTGTATGACCAAATGTAACGCTTGCCACCACTCCAGCTGCCTATATCAGGTGCAAGCATTAAGTGTAGGGACATTCCATCTGGGTTTGATTTGGCCCATGAGCCATCATTTGAGGAACAGTGAACATCCCCACAGGAAAAACTAATTAGGCTCTGAATGCACACGTTCAAATTATTTACAAAATACTCTGGCCAAAAATGTGGTGGGGCATTAAAGTGGGGTGAGGGGAAAGGTTGGGGTTTGGGTTTTTAATGCTGTTTTATATGCAATGCTTTTTATTTGTTTTGTAAGCTGCCTTGAGCCATTTGGAAAGGGTAGGGTAAAAATTATAATGAACGAACAGCCTGGACTTTAAGGCATTTTATTCATGTATGTTTACAACATTACATCACAAATTGTTAAAGAAGCTAATAAATGTAAAATTAGATTTCAGATATTAGTTTAGTGATAGCTAAAGAAATATATAAAAGTAAAACCATAGTCTGGTTTTGAACATCTTTCCAAGAAATCTATAAATCAGCAAGTTTAAATGGCAATAGTCCTTTACCTTCATCCCTCATGTTTCGATCTATCAGTGAACCAGCATTCCTTTCTCGGAATTCTATGCCTTGTATGTGTCGCTGCATAGCTTCCTGTATTACTTCATAAAGTGGTTGGTCCTGGGTTGTAGAAGGTTTTTTTTATGTTTGTATGGGAAGAAGAAAAGGATACATTAAGTTTTCTATACTTCCAAGGAAAAACAAACATAACTCTTAACTGACTTCTAAAGTAGTCCAAAAAAGTGGTATTTTATTTTGAAAATAGGAATTCATTCTGAAAAAGGTTTTGGTGAACTTGTCAACCATGTGACAAGCCACAAAAATGCAAAACAAATTATCATAATGAGCAGTATCCTGTGTTTTGATGTCTGCTGAGTCATAATTGATAAGCTGTAATAGTTTTCAGGCTATAAAGTCTTCCACCCTTATTTGCTCCACGCAGTCTCAAACAAGTGCTGACCTCACTCAAAAACAGTATTTCCTGTTAGTCTGGAAACTATACATTAAGAGACAATTGGGATTTTGTTTACTTTTGTTAACCGTTGGCAAACATTTTAGTAGAAGTTGTCCTTACCCATGTGCCTGCAGGCTGAGGAGGAGAGTCATCCGTAGGATAAATTCTAGAAACAGCACTTTTGAGAATGTCGGTGCCATTTGGAACAATTTTACAATAATCCTGTACACACTGAAGCCACCACCACACAGCATCACGGCAATTGTACCGGGCATGAGTACCCTGGCCAAGCAGATTGGGAATGAGACCATGTCTTAGGGTTCCAGCAAATGCTAAAATTATGTTCCTGAAATCAGAAAGACAAAATGTGAATGGCGGCTGAATTTATTTTCAAGTTAATAACAGTTTCACATAGTAAGCCATAAAAGAATATAGCGAAATGTTAAAAGAACTGCTGTTCCAAGCTATAAATGACTACTACATGTAATGCAGGTTTTAAAAAAAACAAAGCCATAAACAGCAATGTCCCCAAAAGTGTAAAAATACATTTCAGTTGTGTGCTTAATATTGCCTTTTCAGAAGATGGAACATAGAGCGTAGGTTTGTGAAATCAGAAAAGCTGTTGATTGATTTTGATGTTGATTATTAGCATTCAATCCTAAATTAAACATTTTGGCTAAATACTCCCTAAGTGTCAAATCCTCAGACAAATTAAATAGTCAACAAGAGGTGGACAAAGTAAAAATAGACCTCAGAATTTAATCCTCACTATTCAGTTATACTACTATTTTAAGTGGAAAATATAAAAATTAAATACGTCTTTTGCATAGCTAAATTCCAAATGGTTTGTATTTTGCTAATTTACGATTACAGTTAATTTCATTTGCTAATATTTCAGCCACATTTTATGTCTACCTTAAAATTTCCAATCCTCCTTGATCTGAAACAATGGGTGAAAACATGAGCAGCCAGCCTGCTGGAGCCTGTCTTCAGTCCAGGTAGCCTCCATGCACATATCTAGTGTGTCCAACAGAATGGGGGGACAGGGAGATTGCGGGCACAGCCGGCCAGCCCAGCTGACATGTGCTTTGGAGGGGATGGGGAGACAGCTAGCTCTCACTTTGGTCTCTCCTCGTGCCAGCCGTCAGCTGCTCAGGTGCGCTATCTGGGACTTTATGCTAGTGACTGACATGGATGCAGGCAAGGCTGCAGGCAACCCTAACAGATGGACCGTAAACATGTGGGCATCCATTAGCCCGTATTAGCTTGCACAGTGTGCGTGAGATCTCCTAAAAAATGCTGAGAGTTTTCAGTGGGTAATGGCCATGTGGCAGGTGTGGGCTAACATTTGGAAGCCACCATCAGGTAAGCGGGTGAACATGTGGCAGGTCCGGGCTACTCTTCAAGTTCAGCATCCAGATGCCCGCCCCTATAAGTGAAATTCCCTAATGAGATTGCTATCTGATTCTTTTCAAAAGCATTCAACACTAATAAAAAGTATTTTATATTTTAAAAGGCTGATAAAACACTATAGCATGCTATAGAAACTTTCTCAACTTGAATAAAACCTAAGTTATGCATAGGGATATCGGCTTCAAAGCCACATTAAAATCAAACTGAGAATCACCAAAACTAAACTTTGGTTTGGTTTACTAGTGATTTACACTAGGGCTACACAGAAAATGAGATGTTACATACCTGTTCTTTCTAAAAACAAGTACCTACTTGTTCTAGTTAAGTATAGAAAAAGAATGGCCTTTTAAGGTCCATTAGTAGCTGCAAAACTATTTCAAACAGTAACCACTTATATAGAGGAGTTGCTCTTACCTGGCCTCTAAATAACGCACAGTAACTAACATTAGACCTCTCAATGCGATAAAAGTGTCCCTTCCCCAGCACCGGAAAATGCCAGATGAAAAGTGAGGTAAACCTAAGCAGCATGTACAATAAAGCAAATTGTTACTGATTTATGGTAGAAATCTGATGAGCACAAGTACCAAGGAGACAGAACAATATTTTTTTAGTCTATCAATATGCTTATGATTGCCTAAATGGTTTTAACATTTTTCTAAAGAGTTATCACAGTCAAGCGTATGCATTGCCGTCAATGAGTCAGTATTTGGTTTGGTCGAGACATAGATTTGTGTTTAAACCAAGTGATGCCCCTTTACTTAAGTACTCTGTCCTTTTCTCATCCTGGATACCAGACAGTCCTCATGTTGGGGTCATACCCACCACTTCACCAGCAGGAGGCAGAAACAGTTTTTTCTGGAGCATATACAGTGGAATAATCCTCCCTACCTCTTCAGTTTCATTTCTGCCTCAGGACTGGCAGGAGCAGGATCTTTGTACTCCCTGTAGAGGAGCACTAGGCAGACTTAAGATTGAAAGAAGCTTGTACTCTTAGCACCAACGAGCAGACAAATAGCCCAGAAGACAGGGCAAGTTGCAGCTAGCAGCAGGCTAGAGCCCATTCCACAGATCGAAACCACGAACATAACAGGCAGAGTGGGGAACATGCAGCAAGCGCCACTGGCCAGAAAAACAGCTCGCAAACCACCTCACCTACACTAGTGGAGTGAGCTCGGACCCGCGTTGTGGCCCAGAAACCGGAGCCTGACCTCTCCGCATCTCCTCAGCACACGCTGTGGCCCAAGACACCAAGAGAGGAAAATGGCGCTGGGGAAGCACCACGCGGCCCCCCGAACAGCCATGGGGAACAAGAGGTGGTGGCGGAGGAGCAAGCATCAGGGACAGCACCCTCGGATCAAGAAGGCCTCCCCCAAAGCAGTATCCAGGGCCTAAATGAGATTCTGGGAAGAATAAGGTCGTCCCTAAACTGGCTGTGCCAGGACGACAGGGGGCACCCCAGGACTAAGAAGAGGCATTCCTCCTCCATCTCAGTGGGCCCAGCCAGGAAATCAGCCAGTAAAGGAAAGTCTAAAATGCCAGGAATAGGCAAACAGCTGGCAAAGCCCAGCCTCCCCCAGCTGCTGGGCTCCCCAGAGGAGGCGTTCTCCTCTAATAGGGCAGAGAATGAGGTGGCTATTCTGGAGTGTGCTGCCTCCTCCAAAGGGGATAATCCCCCACCCCAGCCCAACCCCCCCAAAGAAACAGAAAGTAAAGAAACGCCCTCCCCTAATTGGGGATTCCTCAGAGAAGGAAGCTAGGGGAGTCAGGGACAGATTCCCAAGGGGACTCTGAATCTTCCCTGGAGGAAGGCCAGATCACAGACAATCAGACCTTCACGCTTCCTAGCGATCAAGACGTGCCAGGTACACTGCTGGCGCTATATAAATGTTTGTTAATAATAATAAAGACAGAGAATTCCCCATGCAGTAAGAGAAGTGGTAAAAACCCTGCAGTTGAAAGAGGAAGTACAAAAGGGGGATTTCCTCAGACTCGGAGGAGGATGCCCCAAGAGCACACATCCCCCAGGTCCAGGGAAGGGACACAGGAGTACCTCTAGAAAAGCCATTTGAAAAACTGATAATATCAGAGTGAAGCAGCCAGGGAGATCCCTTAGAGGACAAAAATGCAAGAATCTTTTTTCTAGACGCAAAGAGACCCTATTCCATACTCCCAAAGTAGATGTGGCAACAGCCTCCTTGGCAAGACAAGACGGTCTTCCCCATGGAGGGAGACTGTTACCCTAAGGATGCCACAGATAAGGGCATTGAATCAGCCTTAAGGAGACTTTGACTTTGAAGCATCCTCTTTAGTGCTGCGCATGGCCACCATCACATCCTTTGTGGCCTGAGCGCTCATCAGCTGGTTTCAAGATATACAGGATCCTAATTTTTTTTTTTTTTTTTCTTCAATATTTTTATTGTGTTTTTCAAAATTTTGCACATGTCAGTACATCTTTATCATGGTTTTAGATTAGGGCCTGAGTTACAGCTATGGCCCTCTTCTCAGCATCGGTACCTTGTGCATTACTTAACAACATTTCTATTAACTTATAACAATAACTTATATTTCTGTCAGGCAAATTGACAACTTGTGTTGGTCCATATCGATTTCTTTTTGTAAAATGTTCCATATGTTGGTCCATACTGCGTAGAACTTTTCTAATTCTTGTCTTAGTTCTGCTTGCACCCGTTCCATTGTGATGGTGTGCCATAATCTCTGTATCCATTTCTTTTTTGATGGTTTTTTTCTGGATTTCCAGTTGCACACTATTGTGTGCATGGCTGCCAACCTTAGTTGTTGGCAGGCTAGTGTTCTTTCTTGGATAATTTGCAGGTCTGGGAAAATACCCAACAGGGCCGTTTCTGGGTTTTTTGGGATCTCGCATCGTGCCACGCTATTCATTTGATTCCACACTTCGTCCCAGAAACTTTGGATGTGTGGGCATTCCCACCAACAATGCAGCCAACTTCCCTCTCCCCCACATCCTTGCCAACAGTCTACTGGGTAAGCATTATTTATTTTGTTCAGCCTTTGGGGTGTAAGGTACATCCTGTATACCACCTTTACCTGAGGCTCTAGAACTGATAGTGAGTGTGACAGTTTCCTCATATTTAACCATATCAGTTTGATTTCATTTTTTTCAATCTTTTTTTCCAGGTCTTTTTCCCAAGCCTCAATGTACCCCGCATCAGGTAAGTGTATTATGTTCTGTAGTACTTTGTATATTTTGGAGATGTCATGTTTCCTTCCCTGGTCCGCGTACAATACTCTCTCAAAGTCAGTTATTTTTCTGGTTACCTGCATTTTTGTTGCTTTATTGCTAAACCTGCTTATTATTTTGGCGTATGTCCAGAAGTCTGGGGACTCTCCTAATTTATCCCTGATTGCTTCTATCTTTAAGATAGCCTCTCCCTCAAATAGCTGGGCGGCCCATTTTATTCCCTTTTTCTCCCATTTTTCTGCTACTTTGCGGGTTATGCCTGCCTTTTTAATCCACTCTCCAAATATTGGGGTGTATGGGGAGTATTCCTTGGCGATTCCTAGTTTGTTACTTACTGTCTCCCATGTTTGTAGGGCCATTCCTGCAAACGGGTGTTGCATGACTGTTTTTTTATTTATTCTTAGACCGTCTGTTAGCACACTAGTGAATCTATCCACTTGACATGTTTCTTTTTCTAATGTAATCCAATCCGGGTTGTCCCTGCCTTGAAACCAAATTTTTATCCCCCTGAGCGCTGCTGCCCAATGGTATAATTTCATATCCGGTAGTTGTTGACCTCCGTTATCTTTACTTGTGTATAATATTGTTTTCCTGACCCTAGGTTTTTTTCTTTGCCATAAGATTCTTGATATAATTTTATTTACTGTTTGAAAATAATCCTTTGGCACTTGAATTGGTAGGGCAAATGAGGTGTATAATAATTTGGGGAGTACCAGCATTTTTATCAAATTAGTTCTCCCTAACCAGGTTACCTGTATTTTTTTCCATTCTTCCTCTTTTTGTTTTAAGTTTTCTAATAGTGGTAGAATTTTTTTTTTGTATAGGTCTTTCCCTTTTTTTGTGATTTGCACCCCTAGGTATTTAATGCTGTCGCTTTGGACTACAAAAGGTGTTGCGTGCTCTCTTTCCACGTTAGTGAGTTTTTCATCATTAAATAGCAGCATTTCCGACTTACTCGCATTAACTTTATAGCCTGATATTTTCCCAAATCTTTCAATCACCCTCAATAGTCTTGGTACTGATTGGGGCAAATTTGTGAGGCTTACCATCATGTCATCTGCGTATAATGAGAGTTTAAATTCTTTTTCCTTCACCTTTATTCCTGTGATTTGTTGGTCCGCTCTTATGGCCATTGCCAGGGGCTCTAAGGCAATGTTGAACAGTAATGGGGACAGTGGGCAGCCCTGCCTCGTTCCTCTGGTTATTTTTATGTTAGCTGTTTGTTTACCCTCCAATACTATACTGGCTTTAGGTTCTTTGTATATGATTTTAACCCACTGTAAAAAGGGGCCTGTAATTCCCATCCTTTTCATGGTTTCAAACAGATAATTGTATTCCACCATATCAAAGGCTTTCTCCGCGTCAAGCGCTACAATGGCTGCTGGGATTTGTTTAACTTTTACATGATTTATAATGTCTATCACCTTCCTTATATTGTCTATCCCGAGTCTACCCGGGATGAAACCAGTCTGATCTGGGCTAATCACGTTTGGCAGAATTATCATTAGTCTGTTGGCTAGAATTTTGGTAAACAGTTTTGCATCTATGTTGATAAGTGAGATCGGTCGGTACCCGCTACACAATTCTGGGTTCTTACCCGGTTTTGGGCAAAGTGTAATTGTAGCATCGTAAAATGAGTTGGGCATTTGTCCCTGCTCTATTACTGAATTATATACTCTCACTAATAGGGGTGCTATTAGATCTTTAAATTTTTTATAAAATTCAGCTGGGTAGCCGTCAGGTCCCGCCGCTTTATTACTAGGTAGAGTTTTTATAGTGTTTTTTACTTCTTCTAGCGTTATTTTGTTATTTAGGAACTGGGCCTCCTCTGCCGTGATCTTTTTAAAGTTTATTTCGCTCAGAAAGTTATTGATGCTGTCTTTTGTCAGGTTACTTGTTTTATATATTTTTTGGTAGAATTGCACAAAGCATTCTTCCATATCTTTATCCTTTAGTAAAGGTGATTCTGGCGTGTTTCTAATATAAGGTATGGAACTTTTTTGCCTTTTCTTTTTTGTTAACCATGCCAGTGCCTTATCCGCTTTATTCGCCTTATCAAAGTAGAAGGCTTTTGTATATCGTATTTTTTTGACTAGAATTTCACTTTCCAATAGGTTAATCTGGTTCCTAATAGTAGCTATTTTTGTTGCGTTTTCTATGGGATTCTTTGTAAGCTGTTTAATCTGTAAGTATTTTTCACTAATCTGTGCTTTCTTTTCTTTTTTTAGATGAGTCCCCAAGGAGATAAAGTGGCCTCTCATAACCGCCTTTGCTGCCTCCCATAACGTAGCCCCAGATATGTCTGGTTGTTCATTTTGTTGTATATATTCTGCCATTTTTTCCTGAATCTGCTCTGTAATCCACTCATTTTGTAAATAAAATTGTTTTAATCTCCAATTTTGTTGTCCTCTTGCCTTTGTGCTGTTTTGTTTGTTAGTTTCTAGTGCTACTGCATTATGATCTGAAAAGGGGGTGATTACTATATATGATTCTGTGCATTGTTGTAACATATCTTGGTTTACTAGGACATGGTCTATCTTGGTTGACACCTTATGTGGATTTGAGTAAAATGTAAATTCTTGCGTTACTGGGTGTAGGGTCCTCCATATGTCTACCCACTGATGCTCTTTAATTATCTGTATAATTTTTTCCTGTTGTCTCGACAGTTTATTTTTTGTGTACAGGTCTAGTTTTGATAGGGGAGTATTAAAGTCTCCTAGTAAAATTGCTTTGCCCTCTATTTTTTCTTTCAATTTGGGGATAATTTCCTCGAAGAATGCTTTACTATTTGTATTAGGGGCATATATCGTGCTTATAGAATATATGTTTTGTTCTATTTTGCCTTTTATGAATAGCATTCTCCCCTGTTTATCCTTCTCCATCTCTGTAACTTGCATTCCCAGTGTTTTCCGTATCCCAATCATTACCCCAGCTCTCTTTTTTTCCCCATTTGCGTTGTATATTTTGTACTCTTTATTTATGAATCTTGCATTATCTTTCCAGATTAGATGTGTTTCCTGAATGGCAAATATGTCTGGGTGAAATTTATTTAGAAACTGCCACACTCGCTTTCTTTTCTGTGGATTATTCAGCCCACAGACGTTTAATGTAATTACTTTTAGATGGGCCATCTATTTCTTTTATTTTTTTTTAGTTCTCCACTGATCATTTTGCTGCTACACCTGTGTCCCTTATTTTTTTTTATTGTGTTCCTGTTAATATTATGGACCTCTATTATTATTTCTGTTGCTATTCGTTTACTCCTTTGCCAACTTGTTTTTTTTTGCTTGCCTTGTTTCATATACCTTCCCTTCATCCTGCCCGTTCCCTTTCCCCGTACTTTTTCCTCCCCCTCCCCTTTTCCTCCCTTCCCTCCCCCCTCTTACCTCCCCTTCTCTTGGGGACCTCTCTGTGGAGCGTCGTGCCAAGTGGCTCTATGCACCCCACATGCCCTTCGCAGGAACACTTTTCTTTTTTACATTAACTGTATGTATTCCTTTACATATAAACAAAACTTCATTTTATATTTTAACATACTTTTTCTTTTTACTGTCTCTCCCAAAACTTTTGTATATTATCTTCTTTCTGTATCCTCTCTGCCCATTTCTTATTCTTTCAAATTTCTGGCTTTGAAGACCTCTAGTTCAGCTTCTTTGAGGAAGAAATATCTTCTACCCTGATAGTTGAATGTCAGTTTTGCTGGGTAGTATATCTGGGCTTTAATTCCTGCTTTATTGAGGGATTCTACGTGACTCTTCCATGCTTTCCTTCTTTTTACTGTTTCCATTGCTAAGTCTGGGTAAATGGAGATCTTAGCCCCTTCAAATAACAGTTCTTTATTTTTTCTTGCTTCTCTCAATATTTCCTCTTTGTCTGTGTATCTTAGGAATTTTACGATTACTGCCCTTGGGGGAAGCTGATCTTTGGGCTTAGGCCTTAAAGAGCGGTGTGCTCTTTCTATTTCTGCATTTTGCAGCCTGGGCTTATCTGGGAAAATACTTTTAAAAACTTCTGTCAGCAGTTCTCTCATGCCATTTCCTTCCTTACCCTCAGGAATGCCCATGATTCTGAGATTGCTTCTTCTCGACCTATTTTCCAGGTCTTCTATTTTACTTTTCATTATCTGCAGCTCTGCTTCTGCATGCATAATTTTTTGCTCTGTATTGTTCCCCCAATCTTCCTGGTCACTAATCCTTTGCTCCATTACATCCATTCTTTTGTTAATCCCTTCCACCTGCCCTTTTAGATCTTCAAGCATGCAATTAGTTTTGTTAATTCCTGCCTTATTCACTGCCAGATCTTTCTTTATTGATTTAAGTAAGTCAGTTACTTGCATTTGCATTTCACAGCCTTCCAGGGGTTCTTTCTCAGTCACACCCGCCATTTTGCTCTCTCCAGCTTCAGCCTTTCTTGAGCTGCGGCGTGGGGTGTCTGCTCGCTCCGAGATGGGTTTGTTTTCTTTTTTTTTTCCTCCTTGCATACCTTGTACCATCCTCCTATTTTGGAGGTGGGTTGTTTTTTTGGTTTTTTGGGGGGAGATCAGCCTTTTTTTAGTGTTCCTGCGTTGGGCCTGCTGGGAGCTCAGCCGACCGCGACCTGCTGCCTCGGCATGCCCACGTGACCCCCCTAGGATCCTAATATTTCTGACAAGAGATCAAAAGTAATGAAATCACGAATCCTGGTAGCTATAAGCCTTTAAGGCGAATGCCTCTACCGACACTCTCTCATAGGCATCCAGAGCCGTGGCAGCTAGTGTTACAGCTAGATACTGCCTGTGGCTCCGATCTTGGAAGGGAGATGCAGTAGCAAAAAACCTACTGATCTCAGGACCCTACCAGGCTTCCAAGCTGTTTGGCACATGCCTAGACACAGTCTTGGCGGAGGTCACCAATAAGGCAAAAAAGACAAATGCTGCAGCAATTTGGGGCCAAAAAGAAAACTTTTTGTCCCCCCCTACCGATACGCAGGGAACTTGGAAGCCTTTAGAAAAGACTATAGCCAGTCTCAGTCCAGAGACAATAAATTTAAACAAAAGTGGCAGAGGCAGTGAAAATTCCCCAACCCTAACAGACCCAGACCATCAGGTGGCACAAACCAGACCATGCAAGACTCCTGACTATCCACCAAACCACACAGGTATCGGAGGCAGGCTCCAGGACTTCTTTCCAGTGTGGGAACATTCAACGTCAGATGTCTAGGTCTTGGAGATCATATCAAAAGGGTATCCCATAGAACTGCGAAGGCACCCACCAAGCTTCTTTCTAACTTCTCCCGTTTCTTTAAAGGAGGTCAAACAACGGGCCATGCTGGCACAGACTGCCAGACACCACGACATAGGGACAATAGAACTGGTGCCCCTTGAGGAATGGGAGTAGGGACTATACATCATTCTCTTTCTAGTACCAAAAAAGACAGGAGAGTAGAGGACTGTCCTAGACCAAAAATGCCTGAACCTGTGGGTAAGGACCAGGAAATTCTGGATGTAAATGCTTCAATCCATTTGCCAGGCCATATCCCAGGGAGATTGGCTGACCTCCCTAGATTTAAAAGAAGCATATCTGCACGTGTCAATAAGACAGCCTCGCAGAAAATGGCTAAGGTTTGCCTGTGCCCAGAGACACTGGCAATAATGAGCCCTGCCGTTTGGACTGGCATCCTCTCAATTGTAGCCTAGAAATCAGGTTATTTCTTGTAATATATATGGTGCTTTACAACTAGTACCAAAATCCAGTCTGTGGTGACCACCAGTGCCCAACTGGGGCCTTACCATTAGGGCTTTGGGCCTGGGTTTTGGGCTTTAGCATGCACAGGCCAAAGGTTCAGCTTTCCACCTCAATTTTATTTCAGTGAATTGTGGCTATCTTGTTTTAATAGCTGGTTGAAGCAGTAAAAGAAAATAAAGGCACTTGTTTTGGTTTCATGGTGAAACTGCACTTAGTGATAAAGACTCCGGTCTTGGATTGACTTTATTTAGCACTATACTAGCTTGTTTTGGGTTATGTGAAAGTCCTTGATCCAGCTATTTTAGTGTGACATTACGAGGTTTGGAACGCAGTTAACATGGGGGTTTACACCCTGAACAGTCACAGGGTAACACCCTGAATGTTCACAAAAGTACTGATCCCTTGATAGCCAATCTAAGGTTCGAAGGAATACAAGTCCACCCTTACCTGAACAACCTACTGCTCAGCAGGGTTCTTAAGTTTTCTCTGCCAGAAAAATCAGAAATTCTCTGATAATACCGCCCCCCCCCCCCTCAAAAAGAATTTCTCTGATTAAAACACACCAAAACCTGTGTTTAAAAAATATACATCTTTATTGTATTTCATTCATTTAAAACGCCTCCAGAGGTGGCTGAAGACCCCCAGACACTCTCCTGTTGCATAGGAGAATACTTTAAATTGCTTATTGGCTATCTTGATAAAAATGTTGCACAGTTCCTAGCTTAACAGAGAGCAGTGAATGATCCCTTTCTGCATAAATGAAGCAAGGGATACAGACGCGCATGCACACGCACACGCACACACCAGACAAGGGTATTTCCCCCACAAATACATCTCCGTTGTAGCCTTACTGTATTAAAAGATGCATTTTCCCCGGGCAATGCCTACACACCCAAACTTTAGAGAACAGAAACAACTTTGTCTATGCAAATCAAAAAAACTGCAACCACAGCCACCTCCTCACAAATCAAAGCTTCCTTGCAAGCTGCCTCCTTGCAAATCAAAGCAGCCACAGCCACCTCCTCGCCTGAGGGAAGGAAGCGCTCTCTTCCCAGCTGGACTAGCTTGATGGGTTATTGGGAGGGGAGAGATAAATTCCTCATTTCAGCCTATCTGTGAAATCGTCCCAAGGAGCATCCTGGCTCCCCCTCCCTGTCCCTTTTGCTGGGACTCTCAGTGTTTGTGGATGCGCTGCGGTTCTGGTTAAGGGGGAAATAGCTGAGAGGAGGCGCTGCTTTCTGACCATTCCCTAATTTGTGGGGAATGGCTTCCACTAGCACTGAGGACTCTAGCACACTCCTTCCTGTGCTATAGGGCAGGTTCTTGGACTGGAGTGAGGTACCCGGGATAAAGAGCACCCCAGCCCGGGGGAGGGGTGGGGGAGGTGGAGAGATACCTTTACTCCTTCAGAGGCAGGCTTCAGCAAAGGGCCATCGTAACCCAGAATAGCCTGGAATTCAGCTCAACTGGAGGGCAATAGCCCCCCCTTCCCAAGGGAGGGACTGCCCGAGCTGTCGTTTCCCTAGCGAGGCACCCTAAGCTACCACAGCCTCACGCATAGCAGCCCCCTGTTGGGCTCTAGCAAGCCTCTCTGCCCGCCCCGACACATTCCTGCACCCCGA
>QEPC01001726.1:1329425-1348460 GCA_003113815.1 Sphenodon punctatus
TGTCCCTGTTCCTCAGCCTGATTGGTGGTGGTCTGTGCTCCAGGGCCCAGCTGCGCTGTCCCTGAGCACTCCTGTTACTGCCCACTGAGGTTTAACTATGCTCTAGGGCCCAGCCACGCTGTTCCTGAGCTTCGGGCAGAGGCAAGGGGGGAGGGGAGCCACCTCAGCGTGGGAGTGATGCCTCCTTGAAGGAGACTTGAGCCCCAGCTCGCAATTTCTAATAGGGGGTCTCCCTGCAGAAGCCGCCTGATCTGTTTAACTCCTTTTTTAAAAAAAAAAAAAAAAAAAGATCTTGTGGAGCCGAGCGAAACACGTCCTACCCGTCACAAGGCAGATGACGGACTGGAGAATGGTAGCTGGGTAGCTCTGGAGGCGCATGCACGCAAGAAAAAGACTCATCTGCCTCCTATCAGTCAAGTGGCAGAGCTACCCAGCAGGAGGAGGAGAAGGAGGTAAGAGGAGAAAGGTACTTTCAAATGTTGCAGAATACAGAACATCTTGGAGCAAATACCTGAAGATGTTCTATATTCTGCAATCTGCATAAACAAACAAGGGGGGGTCCAGATGTGGAAAACTGCACGCAGAAGCATCAAGGCTCTTAACAAGGGTGGAGACACAAATAGAGTCCATCAAAGCCCTGCACATTCAAGGCACAGATGATGCGACAGCAGATTGGCTTAAAGAGTTAAAATTACGGCATGGTCGTTTTCTCCTCTTTGAGCTTTTTCCTCTACCCTTTCATTAGTTATATTCTGTTACAACTGGAATTTGGTTTTAATTAGGATGCGTAGTATCATTCTACAGATGGTCCTTCAGCTTTTGGACTTACTGGAGAGACATGAAGGATCGTTCCACTGCGCATGTTCCAGAAAAAACTTTCTGCCTTCTGTTGGTGATGTGGGGGGAACAACCCCAAACTCAGGACTTTCCGGTATCCTTGATAGAAAGAATTCACGAGGTAAGTGCCAAATTCTCTTTTTTGTCAAGCAAGAGGAATAAAGGAAAGGGCAGTATTTTGGCTGCAATTGGCCAGTTGAGATTATTCCAGCAAAGGGAATTCTCAACTGATGTAAAATGGCATGCAATGAAAAATGTGTGTTGAAGGAAGCATGAGAAGCTGGGAGTCTTAAAGGGAGTCGCTGATGATTTCCAATCTCCTGTAATGTATCTCTGTGATAAACTTATTCTATAAGAAATTTAACCAACCTTATAGCTATAGGAAGTTCTAGTCATACATAATGTTGAAATATACACCAACTACACCTTTTCAACAGTAAGTTAATAGATGATGGCAGCAGCATACTAAGGGTACCAATTGTGAAGGGTTAAACAAAATACAATTGGTACAATTAGTTGTGCACCTCAGGGCTGGAGAATACCAATGAGGAGTTACTAAGTGTCTCTTATTTTAAAAAGGTACATCCATTATTTCAGAACTTCACAATTGCATAACGTCACTTAGTTTTTAAACTTTGGTCTGGTGACCCTATACTAATAGCAAACTTTCTAGTAAAGAAAACCAGTTTACTTCACCTTATGCCCACTTAAAAGGGCAAGGGCTATTTTTTGCTAATGGAACAGAAAAAGCCAAGTGGAAGGCTGCCTAGAAACCAGAAGCTACAGCAATAGAATTCTATCAGAGTGAGAACAGCAGCTGAGAAAGGTCAAAGTAAAAGAAAGAGCAGTGAGAAAAAATAGACGGTGTTGTCAAGGAGAAATTTTTGATAAAAAAGGACCAACATCAAAGATTCAAGAGTAAGACACCATAAAAATTAGAGCAACAACTTTACTGATACCTAATTATCTATATTACAGCCCCTGCTATTTCTTTAGGTTTAAAAACAACCCTATTTTCTTGTTTAATTCCTCCCCCTATAGTCATGAGATAGTCTCAAAGACACAGAAGGGAAAAGAAAACGTGGGAGAAGCCATGAAATTAGTTATATACAAAATGCTTTGAAAACACAAATTAAACTAACTGAATTAAGCTATTTCCCTTTCAAGGCTATTTTCCCCCAGTATCAATCTATAACTTCTCTAGCAGAAGTTATGAAATCCAGGATTCATTATATTTATGAATCATTTTTATTAGTAAATCAACAAAAAAGCTCTGAGTTCTGTGGGTAGTCTACTATTTGAATATTCCATTATAACGAGCATGGCCTGGCAATGTTTATTCCATGAAAAAAACCTTCTCATTAAATAAAGCTAACGAAAACAATGGTGAATACAGCAATTATCGGAGAACGTTATTTCTCGGTTTTCGGTACGATACCTAAAAATACTACGGTAACAGGTATATTAAAAATGAATAGGCAGCAATTCTGTGGTCTTTATATAAAAGTGTGTTTTTCATGATCAGAAACACTGTACTCTTTCTTACCAGCAGCCAAGGAAACACAACATTGCTCTCTCTCTTTTGTAATTTCGTTCAGCCTATATGGGACATCTTGTAAGGCAGGAGAGAGGGGTGGCAGAGAAGGGTATTTTCCTACCCCACACATCTGGATTGAACCCAAGGAAAGGTGTTTAACAAATGTTGATCCATCCTGAACAAAGCTGTAATTAAAACAAAACAAAACAAATCCATAAGCTCTTCATTTGTATGCAGCAACTTTGCCATAGCAGCCCATTTTTCCTCTTTAAAATTGGCTTCTTAAGCATACAATAGTGGTAAACAGTGGTTTGGGCGTTTCTTTGTTTAAAGACAGTGAGAAAATCCTGGGTGCGCTGAAGTTTTTAAACGTAAGGCACCCATGTATAAAATGTGGACAGGGAGCTTATCATTAATCAATAATTAATGTTGCTCTGTATTGTATATTAAATTTCAATAAACTGATTCATATGCAAATGAGTAAAAATATACTTTGCTATTCCATTTCTTTACCAAAAAGTAAAATGAAAAAATTACATTTTATACACACACTTTCAATACAGCTACTGTTCTTAAAATAATGATACAAGAGATACCTATATTAAATTTAGCATGTCTCTCTATTCCTGTATAGAATTTTAATTTAATTTTTTTTAAAAATAAAAAAATGGTATTTTTTAATCAAACATCATATAATTTATTCAATCAAACACCTTACATATTATTTGCAGGAAACTTTAGCACAATTTTGATATATTTTATTAGACATACTATTCATGTTTAAAACGAAAAAGCCAAAAAACAAAACACACACCCAAATCTACCACACACAAAAGAGAAAAAGGCACATTTAATCTTTAAAAGAATTTTGTTTGCATAAACCTTATCATATTGAAGTTATACAGTACAGCCTCGCTATAAACAGAACACATGGGATTTAAGCCAGTTGCAGACGAACAGGCTTGCAACATTAAAAGGCAAAAAGGTACAGAACTTTAATGAGAAGGGAGCTGCTAGGCTCATTATTAGAGACAGGGGTCTGCTATAATTATAGCAAGAGTACTCTGTACTAAAGCAATGAAGATACTGGCAGCAATTTTGCACATACAGACAAACAGCATCCATCATAAATTTAGGAAGAACATCCTCCCATAGAACCACCTTGCTGAGATGAAATATTGACCAGAATGCTAATCTCTGCTATCTCTTCCACTCCCCTCTAAGATACAGATTTAAAGTTTCTCCCTAGACAGCCATCAAGAATTGGCCGAAGGACACAGGTCTAGTATTATTTCACTGTGAAATTAGGTGTATATCCAGGTCTTGGAAAAGTACCTGAACCGATGATCTTTTAGTCCAGCCTTCCCTTACAAATTTCCCTACTAGTTTTATCCCTTTT
Source organism: Sphenodon punctatus (assembly GCA_003113815.1). NCBI lineage: Eukaryota > Metazoa > Chordata > Lepidosauria > Sphenodontia > Sphenodontidae > Sphenodon > Sphenodon punctatus. Next base: position 1,333,199 of record QEPC01001726.1, read on the forward strand.
CCACAGAGCATGACAAAATTATATTTGCCAAATATTTTAATGCCAAAGTGGTCCTAAACAACAATATTATGAAAGCACAGCTGAAATTTAGGAACAGTATTAGTTACAGTGAGCAGAAGGTATACATTTTGTGCACAATCTATACAATTATTAATGATGCTGTAACATTAATTTGCAGTGACATGAAAGGCTGAGAACAGGAAAGTTCTTGGGATTTCATCAGACTTCCTTCAAACGGATGAAAAATGCACTATTAATTTGGAATTGGGAGTAACAGACCCCAATTAAGTCACAACTGGAAAAAAATAAATGCGATTGATTTGGAAAAGGATTCCAGTTTAACATAAAATTTTAAATTGTATTAAGAGTTATTGTTTGTGGTACAAAACAATACTGACACAAAAAGGTATTTGGGGTCAATAATACCCCATACATTCCCAAAATTATGGTGCTGGAGGTTGAATATGCCCCCCAGTAACTTAGGGGTGTATTCATTTTCCTATTCATTACAATTGGGGTTAAATTTACCCCAATACCGTTTTTGTGAACTTCTCAATTTAAAAAAAAATTACAATGGGGGGGAGGGATGAACCAACCTAGAAGAACTGACCCCATTACTGTTGAGGAATACATAGAGTATGATTTTTTATTTTTATTTTTAACCCCTTTGGGTCCAATTTACTTCAAAATTAGTCTGAGGGAACCAATTTTGATTTATCTCAAAATTATGGATTTTGGCCAAAGAAAATGGGTGTTTCTTTGGACTAGTATGCAAAATTTTAAGACAAATATACAAACATGTACATTTACAAAACATACCTAGACATCTGCTTCCAAGCCAGATCTAGAAGAGTTGTGTATACACCAACCAATATGGCATCAAAATAACAAGGGATAAGGTAACGTGGAATCGTCTTTAGGTAAATGAACATGGCCTTAAGCCATTTACCAACCTAGTAAAATAATGTTTTTTAAAATTAACAACATAGATTGACTTAAGGTGGCATTTTTAGGTAATTTGATGCAAGTCATATCACTTTTTAGTAGAAAACTGGTAAACACCCATTAGAACTTATCTACTATTATCAGGACCAAATTGTGTTGTTTTCCTTCTGTCTATTTAGCCTCGGATTCAGAAAAAGTGGGTACTTAATTTAACCCCTCCACAGAATGGCCTTTTCCATACATTATAAAGAAAAAGATCACAGGCTCATTTTTCACCCCAACATTTTAGGTTCTTTATACTAGAATAAAGAGAAAACACTAATACGTCTTCTCTCTGGTTTTAAAGTAAGACGCCCACAATAAAAATACAACACCACCATATGAAATTCTTACCAGTAACCAAAGGGGGAAGAATATTTACTTACTTCTGCACAGGCCCCCGAACGTGAAATTAGGCGATCACTGACATAGTCAATCATCCAATCTCCAGATCTCAAGTTACCACAAAAAGGATGACCCAAATCATTCTTTGGTCGAATGTCTGCCATTACGGACATCAATCCTAAAATTCCAAAGAAACACCATTCTGTATTACTGGTCATGCGACTACCACAACTAGCAAATCAGGGAATACTTTTGGTTTAACTAGTGTCTTTTGAATGGAAGTGTGCCCATTAAAGCCTATTGTACTTCTTAATGTAGCTAATCCTTAAAAAAATATTTAGTATTTCAACAGGATGCCTCAGTTGTGACGACCTGGGAGTTGAACCAGCAGCCTTGGTGGCTCTGAGACAGTGGCAAACTACACTGCTAAGGCTGAATTGTGGACTTGGTGTTGCTTTTCCCTCTGGGCCCCTGTTGTTCGCCAAGGCCCTTGCCCATTTACAAGGCAGTCAAGCTAGCGTAAGAAACTGGGTGGAGCAACATACGTCATTTCCAGTTCTGGATCTGCTGTAAGCACACTCCCCTGGATCGTCTTCTGCCCTGAACCTGTTCTTGTTGCCATACCAGACTGATCCTGAAGCTACTTACGGACTCAAGGGTCTGGATATCACTTAGGTTTTACTACATTCCACAGAATACAGCACCATGTAATAGCATCTTGGCATTCTCCATCACAGAAGTAAAGAAGTGGACAAGACCTATAACGATCTGAACTTTTAGATCTCGGATGAAAAGATGCATATTCTTCTCTCTCTCTCTAAAACAAACATCCCTGTATTGTTACCTTGAAGGCCTGCATATTTAAGCGGTGTCCAGTTTGGTATGTTGTAACATCCTCCACCATCCTCTTGTTCCTCAGCCTCACACCGATACAACAACTGATTTAGGTCAGCCAAAGTTAATTTAGATGCAATACTAGAAAAAAAAAAAAAGTATAAAGTAACTAATTACATGCAAACGGGTGTTAATTTCATAAACAATTCTGTCTTTGTCTAATTTTTTGTTTGTTTCTTTTTTAAAAAATAAAGGTGGCCTGTTTAGTCATTTTAACCTTTTTAAAATCAGAATTTAGGGTTAAAAAACCCCAAAACAATCAGGCCCCTCTTTGAAGTATGTGTTGAACCACCAATTATGTCATTTATTTCAGTGGAAGTAAATCTGTGATTAAAGTTCTAAAAAGTTGTCCACGTATTTAGGAGAGTAAATACGGTCTTAGGATTATAACTGCAGGTTTCCATTTTTTGAAATGTTGACATTTTCCATGATTTAGAAAGCAACCTATTAAATATCTCTCTTTTTTCCATTATTGTAAAGGAATAATTACAGTAAGCATTTTATTTACAAATCTCATGCTTTGAATTATTCAACCCTTTCACCCTCAATGTAAAATAAGGCAGAATCAACTGGTGGTTAGGTAGCTGTGTCCATTTCTTGCAAGACACTTATATAAGACAGAAGGAACTGAGAGTCTAAACATAGGGTGTTTTAAAACTAGATGCTACCAAACATGGCCACCGATTAACCACGCATCCCACTGATCGTTTAAAGGTGGTGCATGGGGATGCGCGGTCCCATGGCCCATGCAGCACTCCCTCATGACCACCCAAGGGACACTGCCAAAACATCTGGTGCGTGCCATGTGGGGCAATCAAAAAAGCTCATTGAGACAGGTGCACATGCATCCCCCACCCACTTGAACTGGGGTTCCCATCCACGCCAGCAGATACTTCTGCAGCTGACCGCCTCTCCGGTCCCACCCACAGCCCTGCTGGGAGCTCTCTGGGAAGCTTTTAAAGGACACATGTGTGAAATACACCACCATGGTGGCTCAAAGCACAACAAACCCTCCTCACCATGTATGCGAGAAGAGCCAATGCCATGGAGGACAGCAGTTTGGAGAGCAGCTTCCTGCATGTTCCCGTATGTGCCTTTGTTGTTACCCGGGACTGACAGCAGCTGTACCAGCTCTTGGACAGGAAGGGGTTACTGGCTGCTGTAGTTTCATGTTTCCATGGTGTCTGCGGCTGTGTGTCATGGCAGAGGGCAAGCAGTGGGTGGATGTGTTGCCAGGCAGGAGAGAGGGGGAACAGCTGCTCATGTGAATTACTTGCAGGGTTGGTCGTGGTGGCGGAATTGCGTGGAGGCTGCCTGCGTGGGCACAGTGGCCACCCTGGGAGCTGCCCATTAGAATCCCTCCCCATTCACTCCACGTGCATGGGTGCTCCGCAGTTGTGCCACTCAGTGACCATGCACCCCTTCTCAAGCCTTGCTCATTTAAGAACACTCATACTCGGAAGACAAGTTTTCCTGGCAGAAAGTCACTGCAAGCAAAGCATGCACTGTGTATCACCACCATGTAATATTTGGAGAGAATATAGTTATCGATGAACTTTGAAGCCTTCGAATTTTCAAAATTATGGTAGGTTTCCTAGGAATGCAACTCCCACTGAAAGATGTTTTTGAAAATTCCATTCATAACCACTGCTTTCAGTACAGAGCAGCAAGGCACCTGAAGCTCTACTGTTCAAGATAAAGAAGAGAACTCAGCAAAAAAATAGTCATTCTGACAGGCTCTTCTCTAGCTTTACTCAACCTTCCAATTTTTTAAAAAACCTCTTATCAATCACAGACATACTCACGTAGAAAAGGGGGTTTTAAGTATTGGTTCTGAATTGTCATCAGGAAGACTACCAGATTTAAAATGAGGGCTGAACTGGATCAGGTGATTACGGAGTACACCAACTGCATCTTGTGCCTTTGGATCAAGGCTAACTCTGTAAATATTAATTTATAATATGTAAACATGAACAATCGTTAACAACTGTTTCTTAAAGCAATGGAGTAAAGAGAATAATGCCCTCTCCCCTTAAATTTGTTAAGCAATTTATCGCAGAATATTTAGTATGTTAATATTTATATTGTACCTGAATATAATCACACTTCCTGGTGTTAACTTTTCAAATTCTATTTCTTGAACAAATTCATTGGGGCCTTTTGTGGCAATTCCAGCTTGCTTTATAATTCTACTTTCTTTGAGCTTAGAAAAGAAAATATTTGAATTCAAGAAGAGTTTCACTTTTTATGAAAGCCTATTGAATCTATCGGTATAAAAAAAATAATTGCATTTACCTGGATATGTTCTCTGATCTCTACTGTGTAATCAGGTAATCCATTAATAGATCTCTCATCTTTTATATAAGGACCAGCATCTCTCTCAATAGTTCTAGCCTCAAGAACCACCTCTTCAATTTTCCCTGGAGATTACATACAATGAAAGATGAACTGCACAGCGTAACTGTTAAATTACCTATAATAATTCCTCATGACAAAACTCTTTACCACCATTTGGCTTTAGAATAACGTTTAACTTTGGTTAAAACAAGATTTTAGAGAGTTGTACAGTTAACGTACTAAACTAGTTTTACAAAATATAATAAATTGGATATTTTCATGTTTCAGTGAATACTTTAGTATTGTATATATTAGCAAGGCACTCTTAATGGCTAAATAATAAAAACATTATTTACAGGTAAGCTACATTAGAACCTTTCTAAGAGAACACCCCTCTAGGCACTCTTTGCCCCTCCCCTCCTGCTTCGGAGACACATGGCCCAATGGGGAAGGAGGAGATGCACCTAGAGGGTGGAGACCCGAACAGGTACTTATACCTGGGTCAGCCAGGTGCTCTCTCCCTTGCTCAACTTCGGGCCAAGTGCAGGAACATTCCTGTCTCTTATACACATCAGCTCAGCCCCCTTTCCTGCTTTGTATAGCATGGTTCCGCCCACTACGTACACACAGGTTCTTATATGGTTGTTTTTTCCTGTTAACATTATGGTTACAATGTAATAAAGTTGCAGCCGATGCCTCTTTAACCCAAAAGCGTGTCTTGACTGTTCTTATGGGTAGTGCAGGCACAACTCACTAACTGCTGGAAGGCTGATCATGGATTAAAGAAGAGAGATCTAATTTTGAACCATTAAAATGACTAGGTCAAGCTGGGGTCAGAGCATGGACATAACTATAGGAAGGGGAGGTGGGGGGACAGGGGGATGGAAAGAGAATGCATTCTTCTTCTCAAACCTTAACTTTCAGAATGAATGAAGGGCTCACAAATGCCTCTCTTCCCTCCAATGTGAGCCCCAAACCAAGAGTTACCAACAGCTCTGTGCTTCAGGTAGAAGTTTTCAAACATGAGAGAAAGAGCATCTGGAAAGCCAGTATTTTAAATAGGGCTAATTCAATCTAGTCACTTTCACCCTGATTAATTTAATTTGCAGGACAAAACGGGATTTTGGGGGGAGGGGGGGGGGAAAGAGGGTGGAATAGGTCAGGGAGACACTCTTACTGGCACTTCAGGAAGGAATGGGAAACATACTCTCAGGGTTGACCTGTCTAGGACGTATTTCCCCACCGAGACACACAAAGGGAAAAAGTTTGTCAGTCTAGCAACAGGACACCTGTTCAGAATCTTTATTCAGCCTAGGAATAAACTAGGGATGGGCATTCAGATGAAGTTATGGATTTGAATCGGTTACAGATTCAGATCTGTAATTTCCAGAATTACATATTCAGATTATGGATTTGTATCCATAAAAAAAAAAAAGTTATTGCGCATGAGCAAAATGACTCATTTCATGCATGCACAGCCCTTTTTCAAAATGGTAGCAATGAATTTCGAACAAACCATTAAGCCACAGAAGGCCAACCTTAGAGAAGGATAGAAGGACTGCATCATCGGCATATAAAAGTATCAGAAACTCTTCCCCCAGGATCTTCAGGGAATGGCCATGGTCTTTCATTAAAAAAAAAAACTGTCAGAGATCGTTGAGAAAGAGACTAAACATTGGGGCTAGCACACACCCTTGACGGAGCCCTTTCGACATAGGGAAATAGTCTGAAGCCTCACCAGAGATTACATTTTTGATTCTGGTCTTATTACAACTTATCCAGGAATATCACTGGGATCAGTGATATTCCTGGATAAGTTATAATAAGACCAGGTCCATCCCCATATGCCTAAGTTTGGTCCATAAAATGTTTGTCCATCAAGTCGATGGCACCCCTTAAATCCATAAATACCGCAAAAACTGGCATGTTCTTGCCTAAATGTTTCTAAACAATTTAATTGATAATGAAACATCTGTCAATACAGAGAAGCCAGTCTTTTTCTCCCCTAAGATGTTGTTATTCATCACTCAAGTCCTCACATGTTCCAGCAAGTGATATCCATAAATCTTGGCAGGGATACCGATCAGACTTATCTGTTTGTAATTCTCAGGGCATCCTCTTTCCCCTTTCTTGTAAATGGGAACAATGGTTGTCTGTTTCGAAGCTATCGGATGAAGGTTCCAGCTAACTGCAATGTTAATAATTACCTTCATAAGTGGGAGCCAAAAATCCAAATTGGTTTTAAAAAGCTAAGCAGGCAATAAATATGCAATTTTCAAGTTGTTCCTCGGTTATCTGATATTTCCTCCTTGCTTCAGTCAACTTGGAGAACAGAGGGAACATCAGAAACAGGAGATCTGTGATCCTGAGACTCAATTTCTCAACCATTGCCATTACTAGCAAATTTAGAGGAGAAGAAACGAACCCACACAACAGGGTCTATAAATGCATCAGGAGAAATATTTCTACCTCTTGATGTGCTAGCTACTAATTTCCAAAACTTTCTGCCATCCCGTTCTTTTGAACTAGACTCCAATTTGGAAAATGGTGAACAACGGGGCGAGATTAATCTAGTTTCCTTCAAAAACTGACAATACGACAGCAAAGGCCTACCTGAACAAATGGGATTTGAACTTGGAATCACTCCATATACTAATGAGAGCCCTCCTAACTTGAGCACCTAACTCATCCGTTTAACGAGGATGAGAGGAGATATTTACCCCAAAAGCATAGCTAAGGACACTGTTAATGGCTGCTACCTGCCTGGTAAGTGTGCTAGGCTTCAAGCCCTTGTCCAGCCCTGCCTGAAGGAAGTCTAACACTGACTTCACCCCTGACTCAAGCAGGTTTTAAATTCCTGTTTGCACACCACTGAGCAAATACTTGCCAAGTGCACTGCTACAGCCAGTTTGTGAATGGAAGTCTTGCTTTCAATAACCTGCAAAGTATTGGTTCAGAAAATCCTAGCTGTTGTAGTGCACAACACTCAATCTCCAGGCTGTCAATTGGAGCAATTCCAGTTTCTAACATGTTATTGGTCCCTGTGGTTTGAGGCAGATGGAGTGGGAGCTATCTATGGGTTCTTGATGTAAGAGAACCAAGGTCTTCTTGGTCAGAATGGCCAATTAGGATCATCTCTACTCTTTCCTGCTTTAGTTTGAAAATAGTCCTGCCTATCAGTAGGAACAGGGGAAAGGCACAGAGAAGCCCCATGGGTCACTTCTGCTTCAGTGTGTCCATTGCCAGGGCCTCTGCTTCCTTGAACTGGGAGTAGAACGAAGGTACCTTGTCATTTACCCAAGTCACAAATCAGTCTAGACTTGGTCGACCTCAATGTCTTACTATGCTCTCGAACACTTCTGTGCTCAGCAACCATTCCCCGTGATCTAGAGTCTTTCTGCTCAGCCAATCCGCCCTGCTGTTGTCTATTCTCTGAAAGTGTAGGGCTTTGAGTGACATGTTCTCTGCTCAAGTTAGGAGGGCTCTCATTGGGATATGGAGTGATTCCAAGTTTGAACCCCCGTTCTTTCAGGTAGGCCTTTGCTGTCATATTGTCAGTATATATGTGAGCATGTAGTACACCTGACTATTGAGGCAAATTGTCACAGGTCAAGGAAGATGGCTTTCAACTCCAGCCAGTTGATGCTGCATTGTTTCTGCAGTCCAAGGCCCCCTGAACTGCCTCTCCAGATGCACTCCCCAGCCAACAAGGATGTGTCTGTCAGGGTCTATCTTGGATGATCCACGAAAGGTACTTCTTTGAGGAACCCATGTTCCACCAGCCACCATTTCTGTTCTTGCTTGACTCGCAGAGGAACCAGAGCCTTTGGGTTGAAACCCTGTGTTATTGGTGCTTGGTACAGCTTCAGAAGGGACTGTAGAGGTCTTGTGTGAAATCTTGCCCATGGAGGTGTTGAACGCAGGAAATGAGCAACCTCTGCAATCTGGCTAGAGTTTTCAATCTGGAACCAGGGCTCTTTTGGACTTGTGCGATCAGGTGTCAAATTCTTTGTTCAGTTACAAAGACCCTTGTCTGGTGAGTATCTAGGGTCACTCCCAGATGTTCCAGGAACTTGGTGGGCTGAAGCAGACTCTTTTTGAAGTTGATTACAAAGCCATGTGATTGAAGATACACAACTGTCCTGTAGAGGTCTTTGCTGGCCCTCCCCCTCGAGGGGGAGTGAAGGAGAAGATCGTCTAAATAGGGATGGACATGGAAGCCCTCCATCCTCAAGTTGGCGATCAGGGGAATAAGGATTTTTGTAAATGTCATTGGGGAGGAGGCTAGTCCGAAGGGGAAGGCTTGGTATTGCCAGTGCTCGTTTATGTAACAAAACTGAAACCATCTGTGATGTGTTGGTAGAACAGTAATGCACAGATAGGCTTTTTTTAAGGTCCAATGAAGTCATCCAATCTCCTTGTGTGAGGGAGAGAGCAACTGATTCCAGAGTTTCCATCCTCAATTTTTTCACCTGCACACAGGGGTTTAGACGTTTTAAATGTAACACTGCCTTCCAGACTCCTGACTTTTTTGTAGGGCTGAAATGAATTTTTTTCCCCTCGCAAAAATATCAGGGACCAGCTTCCAAACTTCCCAAAGGAAGAGAGGCAGGGATCCCCCAAATTCCCGGTTCCTTCTTGAAATCTCACTGAAGATTGTCACCTTGCTCAGGAGAGAAAAGTGTCCGCTCCTGCTCAGTTTGAGACAGACTATCAAAACTGGAGCAAGGGGTGGGGGTCAGATCCCACACTGAGCATGCTCCATTAATTTATTCATCTGCCTCCTGCTGGTGGTGGTGGGGGATCTTCCCCCGACGACCTAGGGAGAAGTGGGCATACTATGGCTCTAGAACCACATGTGGCTCTAGAGATTGTAAGTGGCTTCAGCTCTCCGAATTAGGGAATTTTGCCCACCCTTGTACTAGAAATTAGCTCAAAGAATATCTTTTCTACACCAGATGGAAACAAAACTTCTCCTTGTGCAAAGCAACTGCATGGGTTTTGCCGGTTTTATTTAAAGTTTTAAACCTGCAAAGTGCCTTCAAAGAGTGGGGAAACGGAGCATGTAATCATCACCCCACTGAAGTCAATGAGAACCTAGTCATGGCCTTCAAATCGAGTCAGGATTGCACCCATAGTTTCAAACATTTCAGTGCTTAGATTTCAGTGTTGTTAGAGTTTCTGGATGATGAGGCAGAACACCTGAGAGTCAGGAAAGGGTCTTTCTGGGTTGGGGAGCATGGCTTTTGTGGGTCAGGAAAGATCCAGAATAGAGATGTGAAGGCCCAGAAAAAATCCCATAAAAATTCAGAAAAAAACCCTGTTTTTTTCCCAAAGCCTTTTTTTGATTTTTCAGAAAAATTGGAAAAATTGAAAATATTTGGAAAAAATAAAAAACCCTCATGAAATATGTTTTTTGAATGATGAGTAATATGTTTAAGACAAGGTTTTCTTGTATTGCTACCCTTTACTCCCCCCAAAATGTCTAAGTCAGTCAGTCTTACTAAGCAAGTCTTCTCACATACTGGCAAAACCTAAGAGATGCTAAAACCTATGAGATGCTAGAGTTCAGCAGCTTGTAGCTCCATTTGTAACAAAAATTAAAAACATTTAAAAGTAAAAATTAGTAAATTTGTCATTATTGTCTGAATAAACTATACTTTTAAATTTAATAAATATACCAAACATGATAATTTCATGAGCAAACAGTTATACACAATACATTTTATGATCTTAAAGCAAAGTGAATTTAGATTTGTAAAGGGTGCTAAGAAAATAAGTTTTGCATATATTTAAATTTCCCCCCAAATTTCCATTCCCCCCCGCCCCCAAAAAAAGGGTGGGGGGGAAATCCCGGGGTTTTTCCATGGCTTCAAAATTTCTGGAAATTTTACATCTCTAACTTTTAGAATCAACCCCCAGCCATCCACTTGCTCAACGTTTAGCCTAAAGTTATTCCACTGGGTCACAAGGAATGAGTTTCCACTTACTTTCCTTGATTTTTGCAAAATCATTATAACAAGTTTTGTTACCTGGGATACACATCTGAGGCACTTCTTGGCTGTAGAAGGAAGTTTTAGGATTTCTGAAAGCAGTACGAGAGACGGCCACTACAGACTGGTGTGTGTTGGGACAGTGTCTAGTCACAGCCACAATATCCTCATCAACTTGATCCACGAACACCTAAAAATGCATTAATGGATAGTTATTCTTACTCGAATTAAGTTTTAATGCATGGAAACAATTACTACATCAAATTCTTGCCTGAATAAAGCTTTTAGCTCCTAGCTCTTGGTGCAGCCTGTTGATAGCCAGTCTTCCTGCTATAATTCCACTTTTGAAGTTAACTTCACCAGGTGTTGCAGGTGATGCTTCCGGATTCCATTTAGCATAAAACCTCTCTTCAGAGACTACAGAGATCTGCAAATAAATTCAAATATTGTCCTTTATTGTCTATTATGAAAAACAATTTCATATGTCCACAATAAAAATAGTACAGAATGCATTTAACAAAATATACATATTCAGTTTATACAGACAACAAGGGCCTTCATGTACTATAGATACCAAGGTATCAATTTTGAATTTTAAAACCATTTTTACAAGCTATCGTAGGCACTGTAATATGTAGTTCTGGTATTATAGTAAGTTGGGATATTTTTGTTAGCAAGTGAAAAATAAGTTTATAAAAGCACCATACCTGATGTGGCACTAGTTCATCATACCCTCTAGTGCTTCCTGTTGCGCAGCAAGCCATGGAAACAACTGTTGAGCTTGGAAGAGCATCATAAGCAGATCGATGCTAGCAATAAAAAGTAAAATGAATCAAGTCTAGCAACTCAAAAATGAAAGTAAAATGAATCAAGTCTAGTTTTCTTACAAATTTATGTAAGCAGAAAACATCTCTACACATTAACAAAAGTTTTCTTCATGTTTTTAGTTTCTGTTTTACAGAAGCTCCTAGCAAACATTAAAAATATTAAACGCAAGCTTGAAAGTACATCAGACTCTACTAAAAAAGCAAATGCATCCTACTATACCAGGGTGGCCAAGGGAAAGATCATGATTTACTGGTAGACCACAAACTAGTCTCCAGTAGATTACAATGTTGGGAGGATGATTTCTCAGAGATTGCCTCTAGGGAAGAGTGGAATGAGAGCCCCAGAACGTATCTTCAGGGAGAAGACGGGCTTAAAAAGCTCCTTCAGTTTGGCAGGGAAGGCTCTTTTTAAATGGGAGTGCCCCTTTCCACTCTTGAGACCAGCTGCTGAGATGCTCTAGGGGTCGGAGTAGGAAGGGTATTGGCCTGGAGTTGGAGTGTCAGAGTTCGTGGAAGATGGTCTGGTAGACTGGCTGAGGATGATGCTGGGATCAAGTGCATCATTGGCACCAGACGTTTGAGGTGGGTTAGCATAGTAGTACAGGGATAGCCCAACAATCCCTATCATTTTTTTCCATCATCACCCACTTCCAGAAAAAGTTTGGAAAAACTAAGCAAGAATTGCAGAATTTGTAATAACTAAATATACAGTAGTCAGACCAAGTCATATTATGGGGCCCGTCAGACCTTTTATCTAGAGACCCAGAACAACGAAAGCCACTGGAGCTACAATGCAGTGTTTTTACTTACTGCATATAACTTAGTATTTAGAGGTCTCCTTTTCCCCAAAAAACAGTCAAACACAAAATTCAAGAGAAGATTTCCATTGACCAGCTTTAAACTGAGCTGAAAAAGTTATTTACTGTAATAATGAAATCTAGCATCTATCGTGCTCACCTGAATTGGACATTCATTATCATGTGTAATATCCATGAACAGTGCATGTGCAATGGCTGGTATTAAAGGCCTCAAACGTGGCTGAACAAAGGACCCAACTGGTTCTCCTCCAAAACGATAAACTAATCTTCCCTCTTCATGACTGTTGTATGCACTCATGGCCTCTACAGAACAAAACTTGCATGAGTGTTTGTATGAGAATGAGGTTGTGTTTTTTTTTAAAAAAAATCTCAATTAAGCAATGCCCTAAGAGGAGACAAGAACACATGCGTAATTAAAATAGCTTTGTGTATACACTGAAATTAAGTTATGTAATAGTAACGGTCTGATTGCTAAACTTTAATTATAGGTACCGGGACAATTTTGAGATATCCAATACGTAGAATTTTTTTTAATTTTTTTTTTAAAATGGCATGGTCCTCTTTTAAACCTTCCCATTAGCTTTCAAAACAGGTAATCAGAAAATTAAACCAATCTACAAGAAAGGTGAAGTAGCATTTGCATGGATAAGCTATGTCAAAAATAAATATGTCCATCACTCTGAACTGAGATGTGTGCTCATTGAGACATCTATTACAACTATTCACTGGCTGAAGAATGTCATTTCCCAACACACAAGGTACAGAATTACCCTGATTATAACACTAACAGTGGTATTGCAGATATCTTTGGTCATTTTTAAACAGACCGTGGTGGGTGGCCACGGTGGATGGAGGTGGCCGTGCGCCCCTGCGCCTGTTCCCATGGGTGCACACCCACCTCCACCCATGGAGCATTGGACTTTGGAGCCCATTGCTCCATGCGTGGGTGATGGGTGTAGCATGGGAGCGTGCATGCACCCCCATCCCCTGCAGCATTCACACAGGTGCCTCCACCCACCTCCACACAGCTAAACTGCTTGGCAATGGGTGGGGGCGTCTCGTGTGAAAAGGTCCTTTGTTAAGAATGTTGTGTAAATTACGTATTTTGCATGTTCAACAAGGGATACATTTTCTTCACATGTAGCACACCATGCATACTCTCTCAAAAAGGAAAAAACAACAACAACACAGCAAGCAATTTAAGCCAGCCTACCTCTTATTAAAGAGCTAATGCCCAGTTTATTCACAAAGATATTGTCCAGTTCCTCACTTCCCGTGAACAGCTCAGCCACTACATACAAATTGGGTCTCAATTTTCTAGCTGTGTCCAGCATGTACTGCAAAAAGCACAGCCAAGGAAGCCACAGAAAGGAAAAAGGCAGAACAGAAAAAAAGAAAGGATACAAGGCTAGGCATGGATTGGACAATAGGGAAATGGCATGCAGCAAGACAAAATGGAAACCCCAAGAAAGTAAGAAACCAAGCAAGGTAAGTTATACAAAGCATGAAGTTAACACAGAGAAGCCAAATTCAAAATGAAGAAGATACACAATAGGCAAGTAAAAAGGAAGAGGGAAAGGTGTTTGAATTTGCAAAAGTATATAAAGATAGGAGAACAAACAAACAACAACAAACAGTTAGTTTCACATTAAAAACTTTGAATCATACATAGCAATCCTACATTGCATCCAGTTGTTTGCTGTACCTCTAATCAGACTGGTAATTCCCAGGCGGTTGACAAAGACATTGTCAATGTACTCACTGCCCGTGAAGAGTTCAGCTATCACATAAAGATTAGGTCTGACTGACCTGGCTGCTGCCAGCATCTCCTACAGATAATAAACTTGTGAATCAGCTTCATGAATAGTCATTGCATTTTATACTTGTGCAACAGCTTGCTGAATACGAATTCTAACCAAGCGTAGTTGAATTAGAAATATTAGGAAGAAATATTTTTTGGATCCCTGTTAAGTGAAGTTCAGAGGATTTTGTGTGGTTTCACAAAGATTATGTGGAAGACTTGAAATTCTCACAGGGGGTTTTTGCATTAGGCTACTTAAAGTATACAAATGTACCAAAAAGTTTGTTTCAGAGATTAATTAAATAGTTGGGTAGAAAAATCTGTTAAATGAACAAACCCAGTCTTCTCTCAATAGCGGAGACGTTCCCAATCAAGTTCTCTGGACATTTAAAAAAGAGGCAGGACAAGCTTGCCATTTACAAGGCTGAGTTTACACCCACCCCCACACACAAAATCTACACAATTTTTTTTAAAATAACCAAAACAAAAGCTGAACTAGTCTGAAAATTAATTTAGTCGTATCAATACAACCCCCTTGGTGTAGACAGCCTCTTAAAACAAAACAAAAAACCTCACCACTGCTAAGCAAGCTGTTGAATACCCAATATTTCCCTTGGGGGTCAGTTACTATAAGCATATTACACCTGTAACTTCAGAGTCTGCACTGGTTTCTGATAGCTTTCTGGGTACAATTCAAGGTGCTGGTTTTGGCCTTGAAGGCCCTGAATAGCTTGGGCCCTACGTATCTGAAAGACCGCCTCTCTCCCATGCTCCATCACAATCCCTGTGGTCAGCCAGGAGCATCCTCTTGAGGGGGTCCCATTTGCCCAGTATGTTCACACAGTGAGGGCGCACAGAGATGTCTTCGCAGTTGCTGCCCCCATATTGTGAAACTTCCTTCCCCTGGGGATTCATCAAAGCCCGAGTGTAAGATTTCTCTTTTTGATCAAGTGATTGGCAGGCAGGAATAGGGGCTTAGGTGGTGGTCTGGGGGCAAGTTTTTATGCCATTCTATTTTTATGCAATTTTAATGTTGCAATCCACTCTGAGCCTTAGGGAAGAGTGGGATATTGTCAGGGCTGGGTCTTGAACCCCCAGCCCTGCAGGACTGAGGAGCACTGCCTTAACGGCTAGTGCTATTTCAGGCTGGATTAACAGCCCACTATTCCTTCCTGTGTCTTCCTTCGTGTCGCCACGCCCTTCCCCAGCTGTGCCCTTTTCCCCCTAGCCCTGCCTCCCAGCTTCCTGATTGGCCACAAGGTG
>QEPC01001726.1:1374073-1384784 GCA_003113815.1 Sphenodon punctatus
CTCCAGTCCTCAGGTACAGAGGCAGATTTTAGCGATAGGTTACAAATTACTAACAATAGGTCTGCACTTTCATATTTGAGTTCCTTCAGAACTTTGGGGTTAATACCATCTGGTCCTGGTGATTTGTTAGTATTTACTATTAGTTTGTCAATTTGCTCTAGGACCTCCTCAATCACGTTGATTTGTGACAGCTCTTCCAGTTCATCACTTACAAAGTAAGTTTCCAGCGTGGGTATCTCCAACATTCTCTGCAGTGAAGACCAAAGAAAAGAACTCATTCAGCTTCTCTGCAATGTCCTTTTCCTCCCTAAGGAAAAGGGCATTCCACAGCCGTTGCATGGCCGCATTGGTGCCCTATGAGGTGCTGCAACATGCATGATGGGTGAGTGATTGGTGAGTAATAGGTATGGAGGTGCTTGTTTAAAAACACCCAGCGATTGCCTCCTCCACATTAAAGCCTATACTCTTGGAGAAAAATATAATTAAAGAGCTCTTTTATGTTATTCAATTCCATGTGTGTATGTGTGTGTGCACGCGCATAAGAGCTCAGTGTGCAAAAGCTGCAGCTGCTCTTTACTGCAGTTGCTGCTTGTACAGGTCCATCCAACTTGCACTGTCCCACAGCTGTCCCTGGGAATCCTCAAGCTATATTAAGTTACATGGAAATTTCCATGGGTTCATTAGTATGAGTGTTCTATCTCACCCTCCTCCAGTACCATCTCCAAGCTGCCTGTCCCTTTCCCTGATTCATGTAATATATGCCCTATGACCTACAAAGAATATCTTTGTGCAGATCCTTTTGCACACCAATTACTTTTTCACCTTTTTGCACCCAAGTCCTAGTTTCATTTTTTGTGACATGCACAAGCTTCTGAGAGGAAAAAAAAGTAATACACTATGCTTTGGCCAGACTGAACAAAGGAGTATTTACATATTGGTAACATTTTTCTCTCCTTTTCATGTTTTCAGCAAGGAATTGTAATTGGCAAAACATTTAGTTTTAAAACACTTTTGTATTTAGAGAATGTATTATTCCACCTGCTATTTCAGAAAACAGACATTTAGTTTGCTTACTTGAAATGCAGGGTTGGACAGTAGGGGCCATGGCCTGGATCCTGTAGTTAGAGAGGTCCCCACAGTGAGCCCAATAGTCCTGATAACCTCAGGTCTCGCACACCTGAGGCCCTGGAATGGGCTTTTTCTGCAGGATCCTTTCCCTGCCCACAACTCAGTCGAAATTGTGGTGGTTGCTTTCTGTGAGACCCTGCCACCCATCCCCTATCAGTCACTACAGGTGTGCTCCAGGGACCCATGTTTTTTGGTTTTTTAAAATGTTTCATTCTTGTTTTCATAAATATCAAAATTATGTTTTCGTTTTTGCTTTCGTTTTTGTTTTTGCTTTCATTTTTGCTTTCGTTTTTACTTTCCATTGGTTTCAATGGAAAACACATTTTTGGCTGTAACATTTTTGTTTTTAATTATATTTGGATGATACTTGGATGGAGAGTACCTCCAATAGAAACCATTATGTATACTAAACTTCAGAAAGACTGGATAAAGGAATACAATTTTATAAGCAGTCAAATTATGTTATTTTGCAAAACATCTGCATATACATTCCTGGCTGTAACTTCTTTGTCTCCCATCTAATGTGGATTAAACTTGGCAGGTTTATAATCCTCCCCATGTTTACTATCTATGCCAACTTTCAGAAGTATTGGATAAAGCGTCCTGGTGGTATAAGCAATTAACTTATAAATGTATGTCTGACTGTAACATCTTTGTAGTCCAACCAGTATACATGAAATTGGCAGGGCTATATCTCATACCTTCAGGATCTTGTCTGCCAAATATCAGAAATATGTGATAAAGGGTCCCAATTTTATATGCCTGCACAGCATATACAGAGTAGGAGCCTATCCCAGCGATTCTCTTATGTGTCACTGTGGTATAAAATCGGTTTGTGTTGCCAGTTGGACAGCAGAAATGTCAACCAAATATCCTCATTCTGTGCTGTGACCATCCTGACTTCTCTCCCCCACTTGTTACTGGGAAGTTGGAAACATCTGTTTAGGAAAGAGCCAATAGAGATTCTCTTATGTCCTCTGTCACAGTGCTGCAGGATGTGATTGTGATAATAATTGGCCAGCCTGGATGTGTAAACCATGTTTCCTGATTGCTTGGATGCTATCCCCAAAGTCCCAGTTATGTCCCTTCTATGCATGCCTCAGGGCTGCCCCCTATGCCCACCTCGAAGCCACCACCAATAGGTCCTGTAAAGCTGGAAGCATGCAGTAATTGGTCAGTGAATGTGTCTGTCAGTCTGTTGGGTTGCTCCCCATCCTCCCTCCTACAGCCTCCCTCCCCCTGCCATGCCAGGTGCCTGCCTCTGAATGACACTGCATGTGCTGCTATTTATCTGAATAATGGTCTTCTAGGGGACAATTTCAATTGCTTATAAAATTGGGTCCCTTTATCAAATTGTCCTGTGGTTTGGCAGGGATGACAGGAAAGGTATGTGATACATTCCTGCCAAATGTCTTGTAAACAGAATGGAATATAAAAATGTGACAGCCAGAAATGCATTTTCAAGTTAATGGCTTTTAACATCAGGACCCTTCATCCAATCTGTCAGAAATTTGGCAGGATTGGTTTTCCCAGGGTTCATGCAAATTGGATAGAGGATAAAGAAGCTGTATCCAGAAATGTGTATGGAGCTTTTCTTAAAATCACAACATTCAATTGTGTCTAGAATTAGTTCCCTTTATCTAATTATTTTGAACTTTGGTACACATAGTGCCCTCCATTGAGGATATAATCTCCCTGAGCTTCATCAGAATTGAATAAGAAACAAAAAAGATATAGTTGGAAATACGTTTTTCAGTTTCCCCCCATTAATTTGAAAACAAAAATTTGTTTTCATTTTTGTTTTTGTTATTATTATTTGTCATTTTAATTATTATAATAATGAAAAAGAAAAAGAAAATTGCATCATAATGAAAAAATCATTATCATAATAACAGAAATGAATTGCACACCCCTGTCAGTCACCAATCCTTGAATCTCACTGTCCAGAGGTGTTTGTGTGAAGGGGGGCGGGGGGGGAGAGAAAGAGAGAGAACATGAAGTGGAAACTTATGACACTTCTTTATTTTTGTAAGCAAACACCAGAACTCCAATTGTTAAAGGAGTGGGGCTATGGTTTTATTTTCACCCTGTGCCCTGCAAATTCTAAGGCCAGCCCTATTGAAAGGTGTTTAAAAGCAGTCACATTCAGTATTGATTTTTATTAGAATCAATACTGAATTTGATGGGTCCACAATTCTAATGTGCACAGAGATTGGAGTGGATTCTCAGTGCATTCTTCCTGGGAAACGTTTGTTTCATATAGCTTTTCCATACTCTGGTTCATTGAAATCATTTTACTGGGTAATTAGTTACATCTTGGTAGTGCAGGGACTGAAAGTAAACACAGTCACCAGTAGACATGCATTATAGACTCAGTGAGAACTCATGCACAGCCTTGGACATTAGACTTTACTATTGAGAAAGAGGACATTGGCTACGATATCAGGGTTTTCACCTCCAGCCTAAGCTTTTCTAAAAGTGTCACAGACAGGCATGTAACAGGTTGACAGCCACAATTAATGCTGTAATTGAGGAGACATGGTTTAACAGACTTCAAAAATTCATGTTGGGTTAGGTTACATCCACTGATTTAACAGGCTGCATTGGTCGAAGTAACATTTCAGTGGATGTTTTCATATGGATATGGGGGTGCTCACCCCTGGAGCAGGTCCGTGTGTGCACCCTCATGTCTGCCCACTTACAGTCCCAGATGGGTCAGGTTTAAACATCCCAGCAGCTGCCACAGTCCACTGTCTGCCTGCATGGTGCCCCTCCCCCACACCACAGAGTTGATGACTAGATCACTGCTATGGTGTTGCTTGGGGCAACCCCCTGCCAAAAGTAGAGCGGCAGTAGTCGTCTGCTTGGCCTCTGGCCAGTGCTCCGAATTTGGGCTGCCTGTTCTGCTGGCAGTGTTCCTGGATGTTCTGAAGCACCGCCAGCGGGGCTGCCCCAGAGCAGGGACAGCTTGCCCCACCTCTGCTTCACCAGCACATCTAGCGGACCACCTTTAAATGGATGGCCCACCCGGGGGTGAGGCGGAACAGAGGTGTGGGTGCTGTCTGTTTGAAGACACCCAATGAAAGGGGCTTTGATAGATGCAATGCAAATCAGTAAACTGGCTGAAATGAGCTGCTTCAAAGGTGTTACTTTAACAATGGCCGTTTTTAAATGGACCACCAGTGGGGGGGGGGCAGAGCACTGCTGCGGGGGCTGTGTGTGGTGGGACAGAGCAGACGGACGCACACCCACCTCCATGCATGGAGCAACCTGCCTTTTCTTCGGTTGCTCCGTGCATGTGAGTGGGTGGAGGTGCGTGGGTCATGGGAGCACGCATCCACACGCTTCCACATTCTAACAGGACACTCCCACTCATGAGTACTTGGTGGACATGAGTGGGAATATCTCATTTAAAAATGATCAATGATATAGCTGCATTCACACAAAACAGTTGAAAGAAATGTAATTGAATTTTTTTTATATACCAGTCAAGTTACATTGGTTGTGACTTCCACATGCAGACAGTGTCTATTGGCTTCAATGAACTTTGGACCAGGTCCACGTATAGAACTGGACAGTGAGTGGTTAGTGTTATACAGTTTGCTAATACAGATGTCTTTTATTATTCCACTCACTTTCAGAAGCGGATGGAGCTTCCAGGTACTTGAAACCCTACATCAGTCAGAATATTTGCATAGTTCTACTCCCAGCTCTGTCATTGACTTGTCATATAGCCTTTGGCAAATCATGTTCCATCTGAGCATCAGTTTTCACCTCTGTAAAAATAAAGATATAATTTTTTTAAGGGAGGTTGCCAGGTGTAAAAAGTTAAATGCATGGTCAGCTATCACCACGTAAAAGCTGTATAAAAACCATTATTATTTTCTTGAGTACAGTTACTATTTACTGTGCTTCAGCTAATAACATCTGCTTTATTACATTGATACTACAGTTAGAAAAATTTAGGGCATCTGTTCCTTAATATTTTTTTTAATTCACTTCCAATCAGCACACTTTAATTCACTAAACAAATTGTAAGTAAAAGCCATCTCTCCCCGAACAGAAGCTAATGTGTAGTTTGCTTTATTTAATGTTTTTGTTTATTTATTTATTCAGACTTATATGCCACTCTTCTCATAATGGGTCAGGGCGGCTTAAACAATTTAAACTAAAAACATTACAAAAAACCCAATTCCCTTCCCCAGAAACTCTACCCCTAAAATCCCCAAAAAAACTTCCTAACCCCTCCCCACAACCAGCCCCAGTCCCTATCCTCACCTGTGAAACATGTTACCAAACAAAAACATTTTATACTGCTTCTGGAAGATGCTCAGACTTGGGATCAAGTGAACCTCTGGGGAAGGGAATTCCACAGCACCAGAGCAGCAACTGAGAATGCTCCCCTGCACACCCCGTCCCACAGACAAGAGTAACAGATAGAACCTGCAGGTGGGAGCTCCTGGCCAACTCTAGCAGCCACAAGGAGCATGGTAGGTCAGGTAACCTTTCAGATATGTCGGTCCCAGGCTGTTTAGGCTTTTAAAAAATCAACATCTTGAACTGTGCCTGGAAAGCTATAGGCAGCCAATGCAGACTCTGGAGCACCAGTGTAATGTGCTCCTGGTACCTCGCCCCCGAAAGGAGCAAGGCTGCCACATTCTGCACCAGCTTTCGAAGAGTCATCAAGGGCAGTCCCAGGTAGAGTGCACTGTAAAAGGGTATTTTCAGACGTGACGGGCCATTCGACCCACCACACCGAACCCTGGACCAGAATCTGTCTCGGGTCCCGGTCCGTAATCAGACCAGCCATCCTTTAGACATGCCGGCCTGATCTCTACCAGAGTTTGCGGCATGGTACAACGCGCGGCCGCTCAGCCCCGCCCCCTGTGCTCCCTCGGCCGCCCACCCACGGGGAGACATGTGGGTGTAGCGGCCAATCAGGCCGCTGCGCCCGACCCTGTCCCGTGGTTGGGGCCTGATTCTGGGACGGGACTGGCAAGCAGACGTGCATCGCTGCCATTGCCAGCCCCATCCCAGATCGTGGCCAATCTAACCATGGTTTTGGACCTGAGGCCGGCCTCAGGTCCAGAACTGTGGTTAGTTTTGACCCCCGCCAGAGATTCACTGTAGTGAACATCTGGTGGGGCTCAAATAGACATTACAGTGATCACAGCCATCCACTGTGATTCAGGGTGGTTGACTGTAATCATGTAACATCTGAAATTACCCAAAGTCTAGCCCTGAAGTGATGAAAGCTTGGATGATATTTGCAAGGTCTAAATCGG
This sequence comes from Sphenodon punctatus, assembly GCA_003113815.1. NCBI lineage: Eukaryota > Metazoa > Chordata > Lepidosauria > Sphenodontia > Sphenodontidae > Sphenodon > Sphenodon punctatus. The sequence continues at coordinate 1,380,487 of QEPC01001726.1, forward strand.
AAAGAAAAGGCAACAGCCTCCTCACCAAATGGAGTTGGTGAAAAGTACTCCCGGCCACAGCCGCAACTGGATGTTCCAGGTGCAGCATAGGATCCAGAAACACTCCAAAGCTGTGAACCAGAGGGGGCAGAACCTCATCAATAACAGGAGTTCCAATCCCCTCCAAGTCACCAGGCTGGGTCACCATCATCACCTTAGTCGTGTCAGGATTCAGCCTCAATTGAGTCACCCTCATTAAATCCCCAACTACAGCCAGGCAATGAGTAAGCACTGAGACTGCAGGACCTGGGTTGGATGAAAAAGAGAGGTACACACTTCACACCAAACCTCTGAATGACCTTGCTTAGTTGCCTCATATACACATTGAACAGGAGGGGGGGGGGGAATCCCACAGTGGAGGTCATGGGGGGACAATGAGCAGTTATCCATCACCACCTGCTGAGACCTCCCTGAAAGGAATGAATGAAACCACCCAAGACAAGAGCAGTCCCATACACTCCTGCCAGGTCCTGCAGTTATTGTCAACAACGCCTCATGATCAACTGTGTCAAAGGCTGCTGAAAGATTGAGATCAACAAAGTACAGTTCCTCTTGTCAATCTCTAGGCACAGATCATTGACTTAAGGCCACAAGCACAGTCTCTGCCATACCCAGGATGAAAGCCTGACTGGTAAGGGTCTAGGAATTTAACAGCGTCATAATGAGCCTGGAGCTGTCGGACAACCACCCATTCAATAAACTTGGAAAAAAGGGAAGATTAGAGACAGGGTGATAGCTGGCCAGGGAGTCGGAGTCCTAAGATTTTTTTTTAAGCAAGGGCCCCAAACCACATTATCAACCTACTCTCCCAAAGGGAGGTGTTGACAACCCCAGCCAACAACGGCCCCAACCTCTCTCGACTGTCTTTCACCAGCCAAGACGGGCAAGGATCTAATTCATAACTGGTTGCCCACATCACCCAAGCACATCCTCCATACCAGTGGGTGATACTAATTGAACCTGATCCAAACAAACTATACAAGACTGAGCTTCCATAACCACAAACTTTAACTTTGCTGCAGTAGAAGCCTTTCTCAAACTGAAAAGGCAGGCCTGAACCTGACTGCTATGGGAGCAACCCAAACCCAGACCTGACAGTGCCAGGGTCTTCCAAGCCTGAGGTTGATGCAATGAGGTTGACTCTACTACGTCCATGGAACACCATGGTGTCACAGCTCTTTGCGGGGTTGGGTCAGGGCCATGACAGCAAAGAAGTGGGGGAACGCCTTCATTCCACCCCTTCTCCGATGTAGCCCAGCCCCCATACAATGTTGTGACACCTGTGGGCATGGGAAGCCTGGCCCAAGTCTGAGGTGCTTGGGCCAGGAGGGTTCCCAAACCAAGCCCAACACTCTAACAGGGCCTTTGAGCTCAGTTTGGTAGGAAGAGCTCTAGTGTGCTGCGCTCCCTGTACTCTGTATAATTAGTACCACATTGACATAGGTTACAACTGAGTTATTTGCGGAGATGCTACTGCAGAGTAGCTATAGAAGTATTGCTTGGAGGTGAGTCCACAGATACTCTTGAGCCTCTCCACAAACAGTTGCTTGATAGTAGCTATTGTTAATGAGTTTTTAATGATACAGTTTGGAGGGAACTCAGGAAAACCTCTGTTCAAGGAGATATACCCAAAGAAATCTCTGGGGCAGCCAGACGAGCCTGATCCCTGTGCCGCTCTGTGGCAGGCAATTAGCTCTGCAACACTGTGGGGCCAGCACAGGGAGCTGGGCACACAAGCAGCTGAGGGGGGAGAAGAGGAGGGCATTCATTCCTTCCCATGACAGCTGATGGGGAAGGGGAGCCTTGGAAGAGCACATGCCCTCATTCCAGCGCCTCCTCCCACATCAGCTGTCATTTGGGTGGATTCCCTCCTCCCTATCCATTCGATTGACAGCTGATGGGGGGCAGGAGCCCAGAGGAGCAATGCCACACCTGATCCTCTGGGCCCCTGTCCCCATATCAGCTGTTTGTCGGGGTGTGGAGAGGGGTGTGCATGCGGCTTCTTTGGGCTTCCCCTCCCCCCAGCAGCCTGGGATCTCTGGACTCCCACCCAGGCTGTGACATGGTTGTGAGCCAGGGTTGCCCAGAGTGTGACCAGGCAAGCGCGCCCAGCCACACAGGCTTGCTCCGCCCTGGGCAGCTTTACCCCACATAGGGTAAAACTGCTCCGTGACACGTCTTTTGGATTTCTAAATCCTGGAGCAAGCAGATGTTCACTCCATCCAAGGTAAACATCTGGCAGCCCCTGGACACATGAACTTGTTTATCAAGGGAGGGGCAAGGCTGCCCAGGGAGGGGCAGGGCTGGCTTCTTGTGTGGCTGCACCCTGTGTCTGCTCTCATGTTTATATACAGTATTGCATCATTTCCATGTTAATAGCATCCTCTTTCCAATGACATTGTAAGACCTGGCTGTTCCGCCAGGCCTTTGGTGAGGGAGATGGGTGGGGGGTTGGGTTGGGCAGGGGGAATATTCTTGTTTTAGCTTTACTATTGGTTGCTTTTAATGTTTTTAATATATTTTTGTATATGTTTATATTTTTTAAATGTTGTGAGCCGCCCCAAGATACAAAGACAGGAGGGGGCAATCTAATAATAATAATAATAATAAATTAATAATATTGGTCTAGCTGCATATCCCAGGCCTCTCCTGGAATTTCTATTCTTACTACTCTTGCTGTATATTCTTTCTGTACATACTTGTGGGGTATGATTTTTTTGGAAGGAATTTTATTTTTTTTATTAAAGATTTTCCATTCCCCCCCCCCATGCCCCGACCCCCAAAGTTCAGTTATTTTGGAAGGAATTCTAAAAAAAGTTTCAGTTCATGTAAGATTGTCAAATGCAAGAATACAAAATATTCCAAGTCAGGATCCAGAAATTCATGAAATTGGCCTAAAATCCTAAGAATAAAAATAATAACTTGAGGTTCTTTCAATTTGCCTTCTGGTTTTGGACCTTCTGTGTTGCAATCTTTTCTTTGCAGCCATTAGAAGATCTTTAAGAGACACAGGCATGTGAAGTATGGAATGGTTTCCACTTCCTGTACTCTTTACATTTCTGGAACATCATCTCATGTCTGAAAAATATTGGTGCAGAGACACCAAGGATGTTTTATACACTTGTTCGCAACAGTTGGTGTCTTTGATTATTTTTGGCAAGCTTTTTGCTTAATTAATTATTAACACAGTTGATCTTAGCTATGTCGTATGAACTCTCATTTTAACTTTTATGGGCATTCAGATGCACAAATATACTGTGGTGATGATCTAATTATGGTGTTGATCTAATTATCTAGACTGTGTTCTACAGGGCTATGGGTTCTTTTAAGGGTATGTGCCAGTGCCCATTATGTGTATGGCATGCCATCTAATAATGGGCAGCAGTGAAATCTTTACAGAACATGCAACATCTAGGTCACAAAATGTTGTGTGATGATCATGTCTGTCACAAAGGGTTACTGGACTATAGGCCTAACAGATATGTAAAGCTAAAGGTTAAACATGGATGTAATGTTAAGAACTGGAAACTCAATTCATGTAATCAGGTAATGTAACACTGAGAGACACAAACTCAGTTAATGTAAGGGAGAGAGATAGGCCAATGTGTATTCGCCACCGAAACCAGACATACCCCATGGAATTGCAAATGAACTTCCTGTTTGCCTTTCTGCCTACTTGCTGGTAAACAAGGCTTCTCCAGGGCGGGAAAATCACACAAAGGGATTGCAGAGATATTTAAGGAAACATCTTTGCTATCAGGACACTTGAGACTTGAGACAACAGGAATTCAATTCAACATCTGAATAGCAGAGTCTCAGAGGAGCCTGCTTGCCAGCTTGCTGAAACGATGCATTGAGAGAAGAACATTGATTCTAACCAACCTAAGAACTGAAGCCCGGCAGCCACTTACACCTGGCTGAGTATGAACTCAAGCTTATGGACTCGATACAGGGTAAGATTTATCTAGGGACTTGCTCAGTTCAGATTAGGAATGCGTTAATTTGATTTTACTTTATTAGCCACTCTGTGTCAAACTATCTTTGCTTATGTAATCAATAAATTTTCTTTTTATCTATTAAGAAGTGCTTTCTGTTGTTCTACATTGGGAACACAAGTGAGCAACTTGAGCCTTCAAGCTCTTGTGAACCCAGGGTGTTTTCAGATGTGATGGGGCCAGTTGTCCCCATCACGAAATCAATACATTGATCCCCTGCTGGGATGACCCCGTCACGCCCTACCAGACGTGCCGGGGGATCCC
>QEPC01001730.1:0-24891 GCA_003113815.1 Sphenodon punctatus
CTGGACACCAGGTTTGGGGCAGACCCGGCGCACAGCAGAGGACAGGGATGGAGAAACTGACACAAGGCCAGGCTGGAGGCTCTGACTGCAACTTGGAAACGGTATTTATTTCTCTTGGTCAAGACACTTCAGATAAACAGAAGCTGGTGATGGGTACCTTGTGTTTGGGCTGATCCTGCTTGAACTCGGAGGCTGACGCTCAGCTGCCTTGTCACCGACACACACAGTGTTCATTATTTGGTGAGGACTGAAGGGAGGTTTTGCCTACTATTGTGTGTCAGTTTTAATCTCGATTTCCCAGGCATGTGCGGCAGACGATAAAGATGCTTGCATTTCTAACATTGCAGGGGAAAGGCAGAGATTCCAAACCTACAGCAGAGCTCACCTGGATCCTTTGGGGGCAGGGAGGAGGGGGGAGACAGGAAATCCATGCAGCAGAAGGATGCTAATCTGGCTGCCAGCCAGCCCAATGATCTAAACCCCCAAAGTCCTCACCCGTGACAGGAACACCCACTTTATTAGGGGCACGTCCACTGGTGACTTGTTTCAGCTTTCACATACACAGCGGGTTGCTACCTCTGTTTATGTGAACACTCCCGCCTAACGTGGTTTGGGGGCTGAAAAATCATGGTCATGGACAACACCCCACATGTTTGTGGCTAGCACGTAGCCACCGGTATCCATGGAAATGCACATTTCCCTGCTAGTTATTTTTGGTCATCCAGGGACCACAGCGACATGGATTTTCACAAAGAGCCAGTCTAGTTCCTGCACAGCTCCATGGTGGCTCTCAGGAGAGGGAGTAACAGGTGGCAGAAAAGGACTGAGGAGGTAAAGGACTGAATACTGGAGCGGGGGTTGCTTTCACAGCTGGGTTCACTTTGCCCACCCAGTCCCAGCAGGGCTTCCTGTGCTGGGGTTGCCAACCCTTGGCTTTCCGGGAGCCAGCTTCTCTCTCCCCCACAACCAGGTGCATCGCAACAAGGGACATCACTTGAGAAACAGCTGGCAGGAAGGGACTATCCGGTAGCCGCAGCGGTGGCACAAACATCTGTTCATACAACTACACGCCAAGGAGGCTGCCATCGCTTTCAGCAAAGGATGCACTTGCACGTTTATCATTGTCTGGTAACATCCACTGGCTTCTGATAAGTAGAAGTTCTACTTTGGATGGATGGTGATCAGTTCTGCTTCCGATAAGCAGCAGTGGGGGAGGTGGCAGCAGTAAGTGGGGGCCCGTGGCAGCCGGAAGGAAGCTGCAGGGGTGTCGGAACTGGAGAAAGAGGCTTCTCCCTAGCGCTTCTCTCTTCCCTGCTACAGAAGAGGCAGGGAAAGTGACCAAGCTGCAGCTACAGATAAGCACACACCCTCCAACCCCAGTGGGGCCAACCCACTTCCCGGTGTTCTAAAATGAGGCTGCAAGTATCTGACTGCCCCCACATTTAAATAGTTCCAATATCTCCCCCAAACCATTTGGTTAATGAGATTTCATGGAATCTTAAGAGTGGGAAGGAACCTTAAAAGGTCATCTAGTTCAACCCCTGGCTTGGGTGCAGGATAGGGACAGCTACAACCCCCTGACAGATGGGCTGTCCAGAATCTTTTTGGACACCTCCATCAACAGAGAGCCTACGACCTTCCTAGACAGCTTGTTCCATTGCCGAACAGTTCTTACTCCTCTGTGTTTCTGCTGTCTGTGGAAGACAGGGAAACACTTTCATAACAAAACATGTCCATTCCTATTATGGTTGGGTAAAGCCATCATTACCCCAAATGCTCTTCTCTTTGGGATTTGCGCAACACGATTCTCTGGAAAGCTCCCCACTCTCTTAGCAAGGTAGGACTTTTGGCTTGCTTCTCTAGGGCTGCGAGGTAGGGATCAGGGCAGTAAGTTACCCTGGGCTCCATCTAAGAACCCAAGACTAGACTTGCATCCCTTATGAGAGCAGATGTCAAACTCAAGATGACTTTCAAAGCAGCGTTTGTCCAGCTTAAAAAGAAGTCAGCAATCAATAGTGTTTTTTCCCAAGCTCCATGGGGTTGGGTTAGCCAAGATATGGTAAAAGGCTGCCAAAAATCCTATTGAAATGGCCACTGGCTTCAATGGGCTTTGGAAGAAACACTAAGAAAGTAGACTAATGTGATCCTCTGAGCGCATAGAACTGGTGCTAGAATTTAGCACAGGCACAAGTCCCATTGGCAGGGGCATAGCTATCACAGGGGCAACAGATGTAGTTGTATCCTAGGCCCATACGTTTAGGGGACCCCCCCCCCCCCCCCCAAGGGTGACGATGTTCTGCAATAAGAAATCAAACTGAGGGGGGCATGAGCAGAGGTGAGGTAGGGAAGGGGCTACGAAGGGAGGCCCATGTCCATCTTTTGCACCTGGGCCCATTCCAATCAAGCTTACACCCCTGCCCATTAGGAACCAATGTTAGCACGCCTGTGATCTACTCAGAGAATCATGCTTTCGGCGAGCGAAATCGAAGAGTCGGCACAATGTCGTTTACGGTCCAGTTGCAACATGTGGAGGGGGGAGAGGTTGGGAAAGTCTTTAAATTCGGAAGAGATAATACATCTATGATCTAACTCAACTTTTGGATTGTAGGAAACACAATTTGGGCTGGCAGGCTCTTGCGTTTGAAACATAATAATGGCCTTCCCCTCCGTGAACTAGATGGGATGGACTAGATGACCCTTGAGGTCCCCTTCCAGTCGTAGCGTTCTAGGAGTACGTTAGCCACCTTCACAACAGTCACTCCCTTGGGTAGGAAATCCGCACGCAGGCTTTTCAGAAGAAAACTTTTTAAAACACTAAAGCTGAAATGAATAGTATTTGTATTCATGGATATTATTTGCATTTTTGGATGACGCTCCCAATAATCAAACCATGGCTGTGATCCACAGACCACTTATGGCAGACATCTGCAACCAAGACCGGAATTTGCATATCCACTTATCTGGGTATTTCATTTTGGATACTTTGTTAAGAACATAAACAAGTAGCGTTCTGCTGGGTCGGACCGGTGAGCCGTCAAGCCCAGCATCCTGTCTCCGACAGCGGCCAATCACTTGGGAGAAGCCCCCAAAAGGTCGCAATGGGACGAGCCATTCCCTACTGTTCACTCTCAGCTCCCGACACTCAGAGAGGCTACATCCCTAGGCCAAGCTGAGTGGATAGTTCCATTATTTTGGCTATTTCAGAAGTTTGGTTACTTCGTTTCAGATATTGTGCATGTGCAAAGCACCAAAATGATTATTATTAAATATTACTATCGTATATTATTATTATATTAATAATAATAATATTTTTTATTTTTATACCACCCCTCTGCTAGATAGTGGAGTAGCTGAAATACAAAAATACCAAAATGACTGAACCAAAATACCCTGAAATAGTCAAAGTGGCTATCCAGCAAAACCAGACCAAATATTGGATCTGAATCAAACTAGGCAAATTAACTGGATACGGCACTCGCGGTGGGTACTGATTGTAGCTGCCTTGGGACAGAATGAGGGGAAGGTCCCTTGGGGTTTGACCTTGTGTTTTAGAATTTACACAACTGGAGTTTTTGACCCATAAGGGACGAAGAGGTTGTGGCATCAACTGAGAAGGGAGATAAGAAAATTCAGAGTAACAATGAATACTCTGGCCTTGTACTATGGCAGGTACCTCAGGGGGATCAAAACGTGGTGGCCTGGCACAAAAGCAAAGTCAAGAATAACAGAATCTTAGAGTTGGAAGGGACTTAGAGGTCATCTACTCCAACCCCCTACTCAAGGCAGGAAATCCGCAGCTACAGCATCCCTGACAGACGGCCGTCCAGCCTCTGTTTGAAAACCTCCGGAGAAGGAGAGCCCACAGCCGCCCTAGGCCGTCTGTTCCGCTGTCGAACAGCTCTTACCGTTAGGAAGTTCTTCCTAATGTTTAGCCGAAATCTGCTTCCTTGTAATTTGAGCCCATTGGTTCTAGTCTTGCCCTCAGGAGCAACAGAGAACAAGTCTGCACCATCGTCTGTGTGACAGCCCTTCAGGTAGTGGAAGCCCGCTAGCATGTCTCCCTTAGTCTTTTCTTCTCCAGGCTAAACATACCCAGCTCCTGCAACCTTTTCACATAGGACTTGGTTTCCAGACCCTTGACCATCTTTGTCGCCCTCCTCTGAACCCGTTCTTAAAATGCGGTGCCCAGAACTGGACACAGTGCTCCAGATGAGGTCTGACCAGCGCAGAATAGAGTGGAACTATTACTTCTTGTGACCTGGACACTGTGCTTTGGTTAATGCAGCCCAAAATTGCATTAGCCTTTTTAGCAGCTGAATCACACAGCTGACTCATGTTCAGCTTGTGATCAACTACAACCCAAAGATCCTTATCACAAGTACTGCTGAAAAGCCAGGAATCACCCATCCTACACTTGTGCATTTGATTTTTCTTGCATAACTTTACATTTATCTTTGGCTGCATTCCCATCTGTGGTGGCAGAGGGAGGGGCGAGGGAAGACGCGGCAGGAGCCGGTGCGAACAGGGATGTGCCGCGGCTTCTCTAGTGCATGTCAGGGCGCCAAATCCTGCCCTGACATGCGCGCGAGAAGCCGCGACAGATCTGCCGCCGCGGATGGGAACCCAGCCTCTGTTGAATTTCATTTTGTTAGTCTTGGCCCAGCTTTCCACCCTGACAAGACTATTTTGAATCCTGTTTCTCTCTTCTAAGGTGTTAGCTATCCCTCCCAGTTTTGTGTCATCTGCAAATTTAATAAGAGACCGGCTCACAGAATACCACAATTTTTGGAAACCAATGGCCCGATTTAGGAGCTGTCACTTTAGAATCCTACAGCTGGAAGGAACCAATGAGGGCCACCTCGACTATCCTTACAATCAGGAATTTTTCCCTGAGGTTCAATCTAATTGAATTGCTGCAGCTTGTACCCGTCACCTTGTGTCCTGATCTCCATAGCAAGAGAGAACAATTGTTCTCCATCATCTTTACTGCAGCTTTTTGACTATTTGCAGACTGTTCTATCTTCCCCTCAGTCGTCTTTTCTCCAAGTTGAACGGACCCAAACCCTTCAACCTCTCCTCATAGGATTTGTGTTCCAAACCCGTTAGGATCTTTGTTGCTCTCCTCTGCCCCCTCTCCAACTTCTCTTTGGCCAACACGCTTCCATGGAAGGACAGAGATCAGCCATGGAGCTTTGCTTTCACCCACTTCTTGTTGCACATTCCATCTCACCGTGCATCTTGTCCCGTTATTTTGAGGGGAAGCGATTAAGCTAACGTGGCTTCTTTTGCTGGCTCAGAGTATGTTCCCAGAGCGCAACCTTTCACTCTTGTTGGAGAAAGAGCTGGTCTCTGACCAGCTTTACTAACTCTAGCTAAATCCCAGTTGTTAACAGGGGACAGAAAAGAAATGACACTCCACAATAACTTCACAACATCCATTTTAAATAGGTTCAGCTAGCAACTGCTGTCCCAAGGAAAGGAGTGGAGCGGAGAGAGGAACGGGGTCTTGCCCCACCAGCCTGCCTCAACGTCCATGCGCATCGTATCAGCGTTGGATAAAATGTTGCTGTTCCAACGCACACGTTTTTCCCTGCTTGTGCCCAGCAAGGAATAAGTACAACCCTCCCCAAAAAATACATGAGGACCAGAAAAAAAGGGGGTTTTCTACATATTTACAAAAATCCCCCCACCCCAGTCTCAGAGTCCAGAGAGGCGCCAGGCCACCCACAACGAAAGAAAGGAATGCAGTCTCTATGGGGTCAGTGGTTCCATACAAGTTTCTGGTCCCCAACCAGAGCTAGTGCCAGAAGGGAACGGTTGGGGATTCATCGGGATATCGGTTTCCACGGCTCAATCCATGCGCAGCTTCATGTCCCGGTGATCCATGGGAGTGACCACTTCGTTGGCGTAACCGTTCTCGGAACAAAACGAGAGCTCGTCCGCATGCTCCACCCCGTTGTTTATTTCTAAAGAGAAGGGGGAGAAATGAGGCAAATAAAGATAGGGTAATCACACTCCCTTCTCCCTTCGCATGTGAACGGTTTCCTTTTGCAGGGCACGTTCACACAAGGGTTCGGTTAGATCAGGGGTTGGGGAACCTCAAAGCCCAGGGGCAAATGCAGACCGCAGCAAGTTCTTATGTGGTTCCTTTCCAGTTCCTGGATCGGCCACCTGGATTTAGTTCCTGACTCCAAGCACAGAAAGTCTGAGCTCAGGGGAAGGGAGCAGCGATCAGGTTTGCACACAAGGAAAGGGGATAGACCCACAGCAGAGATCCATGATCTGGATCCTTCTCCTCCTGAGCACGCCCCAGCCCCTAACCTCCATGCAGCCCTCGCAGCTTGTGCTCATTTTCAAAAGGGCCCCTGGGAGTGAAAAGGTTCCCCATGCCTAGTTTAGAGGTAGCTATCTCCTAACTCACTTTAACCTGGCCTGTGTTCACACGAACGCAGGGGTTAAAGCAAGCATAAAGGTTTAGTGGGAATTATCTCTGCGGACAAGCGAGGTTAAAGCTCAGCGGGAAGGTTCCTCCTTCTGGGCTCATGCTCCTGTGTGCCGTTCAGGGGATTTTCCCTGTATGGTCCTCTGATGTCCCGGAGACCCTCAGTACTTCCTCCTGCGTGTGTCCTTTAGACACAAAGTTCGGCCTCACTGGCTGCTTGTTATTCGGATTCCCCCTGCTGGAAGTTTTTGTGCAAGTTCCAAAGGTCAGGGAAGAATGATTTAACCCCTGGGTTGAACAACCCTGGGACCTCCCGTGTGGAGTCCTGCAAGATTCTATTCTGACCCCTCTCCTGTTCAACGTGTACACGCAGACTTTGGGCAAGGTCATCAGAGGGTTTGGGTGGGTGGTGTCATCAGTACGCTGAGGACACCCAACTTTACTTCTCTTTTTCAGCTGACCCAGGCCTGGCAGTCTCGGTGCTTATGCGGTGTTTGGTGGCTGTGGGGATTGGAAAAGGGTGAGCCGCCTGACGCTGAATCCTGGCAAGACAGAGGTGATGCTGGTGGGAGGGGCTGAGGGAGTGGTGGAACCCATCATTGATGGGGGTCCGCCTTCCAATTGGTCCCTCAGGTTCGGAGTCTGGGGGTGCTCTTCGATTCGCAGCTCCGCCTGGATGTCCAGGGACTCCAACCTGGCCACTATTATCCATGCTTTCATCACCTCAAGACTGGACGACTACAACACGCTCTACATGGGGCTACCCTTGGTGACCTGCAAACCCTGGAGACTACAGCTGGCACAAAATGCAGCAGTCCATCTCCTTACGGGAACAGGCCGCCGGGAGCACATCACGCCAGTCTTCCATTCTTTGCACTGGCTGCCTAGAGTCTTCTGGGCCCAATTCAAAGTGTTGGTTTTGACCTATACAGCCTGGGCTCCACCTATCTGCGGAACCGCCTCACACCACCCTCACCCCCCGGTCCTGGATCGATTCTGCGGTCAACTGGGAGCGCCCTCCTTGGGGTCCCCTGAGTATCTCGTGTGGTGACGATGCGGAGGGCGTTCTCGGTGGTCGCAACGAGACTGTGTAACTCCCTCCTGACGGAGGCCTGCCCGGTCTCGGAGCTTCCCTCTTTCCAAAGACAATGTAAGACCTGGCTGTTCTGCTGGGCTTTTGGCGAGGGAGACAGGTGATGGGTTTGGGGGGGGGGGTTGTTATTCCACCTTGGAGTATTTTTTACGGCTGTTTTATATTATTTGTATTTTGTTTATTTATTGATTATGTTATTTAGGTTTTATATTCTTTTATATAGTTTTAAAACGTGATCCGCCACAAGCTGCTATAGCAGGAGGGGCCAGCCAAGAAATCTAGGAAATTAAAATAAATAAATAAATTAAATTAAATAAAACAAACCACCCCTGCTTGTTGAAACGGAGGCAAAAGGTGGAGTTTAAATGGGTACCTGGTTTGGCCCTTGCAGGTAATACCTACGTTTTTGGGTGCAGTTTCATGTATACAAATTGGTACCCTAATACTGTTCAAATACCCCCAAAACACGAATACTGTTCTTTTCGTTGTTGTTTTCAAATATCCAGAATTACCCAAAAATTCAAAAACCACCCTGAAATCCAGGACTGGAAATGGAAAAAAAATTAGGACAAAATCTGGTATTTTTAGTATGTCGATATTTCAAGTACCCGACTGGACACCATTTCGGGTTCTGAAAAGTGTCATAAATTTTCGAGTTGAATTGGGGGTCTGCGAATTTGACGGGGATACCTGTTTTTACGGGTACCCATTTCATCTATAACAGAGGAAGGTAGTGACTCCAGAGGAAAAAAAAAAACCACACCAGATCTGGCATGCCCGTGTTCACACATAACGGCTGTGCTCTCTACAGGCTGCCAATCCATTGAGCAAGGCCCAATGCCAAACGGAGGAGTGCAAATCGTTTACCTAGGCCGAGATAACCGTGTTAAGTACACCCCTCTCTTTCTCGGTGAACAGCACAGCAAGGCAAAGATGCATTTTAGTGAACGGGTGAGTGCTCCGTAGCCCAGCAGCCTCCTTGATGAACCCACCACCAGTATTAGTACCAGCTGGTCAGCCGGGTTCGCCAAAGCTATTCTTACCTTACTCTAGAGTCTTAATAAAAGAAATAGTCAATAAATCGGGCACAGGCCGCACGCCATCTAGTGGCTAGAACCTGCAAGATAGTTTAAAGAGGCTTGGTGAAGCAGGGAGGAGAGACTGATGTAAATATTCCAACGGGTCCTGTGGTGTTTCGAGGGATCCTGTAAGGACCTGGACTCGAACCTGCCCCTTTGATGCCCTGTAGGTTGTGGCTGGTTCCTGGGCACCACCGGCTTGCTCTGGCCCAGGATTGGTGCTGAAGGCCTTAGCAGGGCCTGTCACGCCACACTGCTCTCCTCACTGTTGCTCCACGACCCAGCTTCCTGGCTGGCTCTCCTATACAAGCCAGGCCTCCTGCCACAGGATGCAGAGTGGACCTGTTTTCCCTTCCTATCTTGTCCGCCTGAATTTCCTGTGCACGCTGCGCTCGGAGACAACCCTTGAGCCTGCTCTGCAGCTCTGCTTGTCGCCTGCCCACCACGTGGCTCCTCCCCATCTCTCTTACCCCCTGGGTTCAGGGTTCCTGACTCTCTAGGCCCAATCCTGCCATGACTCCTTCCAGACCCCAAACCCCAGCGTGTTCCTGGAAGATCCATTCCATGATCCTAGCCGGTCTGTGAGAGCGCCCTTCGTTGGGGACTGACCTGGACAAGCCCCTCCACGCTTTGTACTGAATAGAGGCAGGGGGTAGTCGAGAGACAGCTAGTGCCGCCTGCCCAGGTTGATCTTAGAAGATTTCTGTCATTTGTTTCTTACGCACCCATGGCTTATGGAACGCAACAGGCCCCTACTCTGGATCAGAGCATGTATTTATTTATTTTAAAAGTTTATACCCCGCCCCTCCTGCCACAGGCAGCCCAGGGCGGCTAACAAAATCAATCCATAAAATACATAAAAACATCAAATAACAAGAACAATAAAAATGAGGAGAAAAAAACACACCATATCACCCACCACCCCATCCACCCTCACCCTTCTCCCTCGCCAAACGCCTGACGGAACAGCCAGGTCTTACAATTCCTATGAAAAACTGGGAGGTCTGGGGCCAGATGGGTCTCCACTGGGAAGGAATTCCAGAGGCGCGGCCACCGAGAACACCCTGTCCTGTGTGGCCCCCCGGGAAACCCGAGGGACCTCCAACAAGGCGCCCCCAGATGACCGCAGAGGCCAGTCGACAACCCGGGGAGTGAGGCGGTCTCGCAAATAGGCAGGGCCCAGACTGTGTAAGGCTTTATAGGTCAAAACCAACACTTTGAATTGGGCCCGGAAGACTACTGGCAGCCAGTGCAGAGTTCGGAGCACCGGTGTAATGTGCTCCCGGCGACCCAGCACCACCAGGAGCCGAGCCGCCACATTCTGCACCGGCTGCAGCTTCCGAGACGTCACCATAGGTAGCCCCACGTAGAGCGCGTTACAGTAGTCTAACCGAGAGGTAATAAAAGCATGGATGATCGTAGCCAGGTCCGGAACCGAAATCAGCGGTTGAAGCCACCACACCAGATGTAACTGGCGGAAGGCACTCCTTGCCACAGCCTCAACCTGGAGATCCAGGCGGAGCTGCGCATCGAGGAGCAGCCCCAAGTTCCGCACCTGAGAAGTCGTTGAGGACAAACCCCATCAATCGAGGGGGCTGTCACATCCACCGACTTACCCACTAACATCATCTCCGTCTTGTCAGGATTCAATCGCAGTCAATTAGCCCTCATCCAGTCCCCCACAGCTGCCAAACACTGAGTAAGTACTGAGACAGCTGGGCCTGGGTCGGTTGGAAATGAGAGATACAGTTGGGTGTCATCTGCATACTGAGGACACCTCACCCTGTACCTCCTGATCACCTCGCCGAGCGGCTGCATATACACGTTGAACAGGAGAGGGGACAAAACAGAACCCTGCGGGACCCCACACAAGAGGTCTCGGTGAGATGAAAAATAATCACTGCGCACCACCCGCTGAGTTCTCCTGGTCAGGAATGAGTGGAACCATTCAAGAACGATCCTGCCCACCCCTGCACTGTCCCGCAGGCGCATCAGCAACATCTCATGGTTAACGGTATCAAATTCTAATAGGACCAAAAGGGCCGATCGACCCTTATCCTTTTCACGGCGCACATCATCGACCAAAGCCACCAATGCTGTCTCAGTGCCATGCCCCGGACGAAAGCCAGACTCTGAGGGCTCCAGACAACTGGCACGGTTGAGATGCCCTTGGAGCTGCTGAGCCATTACCCATTCAATAACCTTTCCTAAAAAGGAAAGGTTAGAGACAGGCTGATAGTTGGCAGGGGAGTCAATGTCAAGTGATGGTTTCTTGAGCAGAGGCCGTACCACCACCTCCTTGAGACAGCCCGACACACTGCCCTCCCGCAGGGAGGCGTTGACCACCCCAGCTAGCAACGGCCCCACTGTCTCCCGGCAGCTCTTAATCAGCCAGGACGGGCACGGATCTAGTTCGCCCCCAGCACGTCGGCGGGTGTCACCGACTGAAACTGAACCCACAAAATCGGACAAGGCAGGGTTTCCATCACCTCTACCTCCTCCACTGTATTAAGTGCGGAATTGAGGTCTTGGTGAATACGAGCGACTTTCTTCACAAAATAATCCACAAAAAGGTCACAGATGATGATTCAACTCCAGGGAGGAGGAAGGCTGGACTGACCAGCCCCCGTACAACCCAGAACAGCTTCGCCAGATGGGATTTTGCAGATGCTATGAGGGTAGCAAAGAATTCCCTCTTTGCTGCCCGCATAGCCATGGCATAGGCTCGTAAACTAGCTGTATGCCACAATCTGTCGGCTTCAGCCCAAGAACGACGCCACCGTTGCTCCAACCGCCGCCCCTCCTGCTTCAGCATCTGCAGCTCCTTGGAGAACCAAGAAGGTCTGCGGAGCCTCCGCCTGGGCAATGGACACCTGGGAGTCGTTCGATCGATGACTTCTGTCAGCAAGATGTTTCACAGCTTGACAAGGTCATCGATGTGACAATCGTCAAGGTCAGAGGGTAACTCCCCCAGAGTGCCTAGAAACCGCACTGGGTCCAACAGCCTCTGAAGGCGGACCATCCTAATAGGTTCCGCACCCTTCCGGGGGCAGACATGTGCTAGAAGGGGGTCTGCAGGAGGTAATGGTCCGTCCATGACAAGGGCACAGCTGATATCTCCCCCATTAATGGGCCACCCTCCTCAAGGCCAGTGCAAAACATGAGGTCTAAGGTATGTCCTCCAAGATGTGTTGGGCCGTTGACCCTCTGGGACAGGACCATGGTTGCCATGAACTCATGCTCGGCTCCCCCGAGGACTGCGTCGGGGTGAATGTTGAGGGCACCAAGGACTGTCATCCTTGGGGACCGCAGCACCACCTCCGACACAATCTGCAGGGAGGCTACTGGACTGGTAGGTGCACGATATACCAGTAGCACACCCGAACTGTCCCCTGCCAAATCAAACACAAGATGGAGACCCTCAATACCCACCATGGATCACACTGGCTACCTCCTCGCAGGCCACTCCTCTTTAAAAACCATAGCTACACCGGCCCCCGGCCCTCCGGCTGTGGCTGGTGCTGCACAAAATATCCAACTGGAACAAGATCAGTCAGAATTGGCCCTAATTCTTTCTCTCTCCAGGTCTCCGTGATACATGCGAGATCGGCAGCAAGGTCCAGGATTACCTCATGGATCGTTGTCGCCTTATTTGCCACCGATCTCGCATTTAACAGCACCAAAACCGGACCATGGGCCCCCTGACCAAGTTCCACCCCCTCATCTGCTGCGGTAGAGGTAAGCGGGATGTGCACTAAGCACCTATCCCGCCTCACCACTCTCCCTTCCCTCCCCCTTTAAAGATAGAAAGATCTGTTAGACCAGAGGTGGGCATATATCCCAATAATGTGAGCCACCAAAGAGGGGCAAACTCCACCCTCTCTGCCAGTAAGCACCACCCCTTGGTGATCAAGCTCCACCCCGTCATGTACTTACACGCACACAAACCCTAGAGGGTGTGCGATTCCGACAAAACTGGGCATTTATCCAGTCCGACCGGACCGAACAAAATAATGCAGACATTTGTGGGTGCGCAAAACGGCCACTGGTGCCGATTTGCATATGTGCAAAATGGCATTGCCCGTATCTAAAATGGCGGCACTGGTACCCACCACCATTTTGGGGATGGGCAGTTCCACTGGCACATCTATAAATCAGCCGGCAGACATTTCTGCATCTGCAATGGTGCTGCCCACACCCAAATGGGTGCCAGTACCGGTGCCACCATTTTGGACATGGGTGTCACAGAGAGATACTGGACTATAGGTCTAACAGACATGTAAAGCTAAAGGTTAAACATGTATGTAATGTTTCCCCTTTGCAGGACTGAATCAGCCAGAGAGAAAACTGGTTAAGGTGGCCTGCAAGTGAGGGAAATTGAGTCACCCAACCCAGGAAAGTGGGGTACGGATCCCCAAAACCGTGACAATGGGCAGCGCCATTTTGTGCATGTACAATGGGCTGGGGGTTTTGTGGTTTTACCCCCTCCCTATCAGGATTCTGATTGGAAAAGGTTCTGATCGGAATTCTAGTTGAAAAGCGTGCTCCATTTTTATGGAAATGTTCTGCAAGAACAGAACGGTTGTTTTCTACCTACCCCTAACACGCCCTCCCAACATTCCCAGCACACAAAGAGGGAGAGACTTTCTCCTGCTTCTCATTCTACTTAGTGTCTTGTCATTCCATCCCCTCCGCATTGGCCTCTCGGGAGCTTTTCCTGGGAGGCAACCAGGAAAGCTGGGCTTAAGGCTTTTTGTCCATCTCTCCTGACAAAAGGGTCAGTGGGATTCAGCACCCAATGAGGCACTGTCCCTCCTCAATGTGTGGAAAGCCCCCAGCCTGAGGGCCAAATCTGGCTGAGGGTTGGTTTTTATTGCCCCCTTTAAATTCCTGGATCTGGACCCATGGATCCAATCCCTGCCCTCAAGCACCCTTCCTTCCCCAATACCATGGATTTATTTACACCCTTTGCCCTTTTTTATGTTAAAAAAACCCCTCTGCCATCTTACCTGAAAATATCAACTTCTCCTTCATGATATTGACGTCCCTGCTGGATCTGCGGACAGCGGCGCTAAGCATGATCTGTTCAGGGTTGTAGGACCGAATGCTTCCCAGACGCCACCTACAATGGAAGGAGGAGGGGGTCAAGGAGGATCCTGAATGGCGTGAAATGCTTTTGAAACAAGCAGTCAGTGGAAAACGTCAAACCAAAACAGAGACTCATCATTCATGTCAATACATTCTGTGACACTGGTCCATTGGGCCTAGCCCTACTACGTGGACTCAACCATTGGCTGCTAGCACCACATAATAAGATTCCGTCCTCCTCCGGTCAAGCCTAAAACCACAGACCCTCAGAGTCATGCGACCGCTAGACGGTGCTCATCAGATTTCTCAAAGGGCCGCTGGCTCCAACAGGTGGAAAGGAGGGGAGAAGAAACAACATGTGCGGGGTTGGACTCGAGGCCCCGGGAGCTTTGTCAAAGTCCAAGCATCTTCCAGAGGCCCCATTAGACCTATTTGGCCGGTGAGGATACGGTTTTGGATGCTGTTTTAAAGGGAGAGTATTAATAATTTTGCAGAGTTTGGGTTTTTTTAATTTGCTTTTTTTAAATATATGTTATTATGCAAGGTTGGTTCCCTGCTCTGAGCCTTAGGGGAAGAGTGGGCTATCAAATGAAATACATAAATAAATATGGTGGCTCAGGAGTTCCCTTGAAACCCTAAATACTATGATCCCGTGTGGATAAATACAAAGGATCAGCTGCACACAATAGACAATGAACAGGTGGATGGGTGGGGGCAGAACGCACAGTACAGGTGGCACCGCTGCTGCTGTCTTAATTAACACCCCAGGGACAAGATTACGGAGATTCAACTTGAAAGAGGGTTAAGAGAACACTTCACTCCCCTGTTTTAAGTTCCTTCCCAGGCGGTAAGTACGGGGGTGCTAATGGGCTCTTTAATCTAGCAGGAAAAGACAGAACAAGAACGAATGGCTAGAAATTAAAGCTGGACTGATTCGGATAAAAGCCAAGGCCCACGTTTTTATAGCAGGGAGGGCAGCTAACCAATGGAACAGACTGCCCCTACGGGGGTGGGTGTCCCGTCACTTGCGGTCTGCAGAATGAGACTAGAAAACCTAATACACAGTATTGGTTTAGCCTAGGATTGGGGGAAACCTCCGGCCCACAGATCAAATGTGGCCAGGGTTTGGTCCTTTACCAGTTTCTAGAGTTTAGGAGATGGGAGCAGAGATGAGGGGGATGCACTCAAGGATAGGGACGGGACACCAGGGAGAATACCGGATTTATCTGTTTCGGATCTCCCCGGTATCGGCATACCGGATTTTTAACATTGGCCGCTTTACCGTTTTTTTTTTACACTGCGGCCATTCACTTCAATGGCCGTGATGTAAAAAAAACGGTAAAGCGGCCAATGTTAAAAATCCGGTATGCCAATACCGGTGATTATCGGATTATCGGACTAATCCGATATACCTGATTATCGGGTGTATCAGATTTATCCAATACCGATATTCCCACTCCTACTCAAGGATATCCACGGCATAGATCCTTGATCTGGAACCTCCCTTTCATTTCCCCACCCCAAGTGCGCCTCTGAAGCACCCCTGCCACCAGCTCCTCTCACCTACAGGGGCAAAAATGTCCCCCACCTCTGCTTTAGCTCAATACAAATTAATGGGTTTGATCTAGGAACCAGAGGAGAATGTGTTCTCGACACCCAGATACTATGCTGTGAATAGTGCCCTGGACACTATAAATCTTGGAGAACAATTTTAAGTTATTCACGATGCCCCTCGATGAACAGATTAGTACACTATAAATGTGAGGTGCTAGAAAGCAACCTTCATGCACTGAAGTCAATGGAGGTTTTGCCACTCGCTTCAACAGGCTCAGGATCATGCGGTTAATGTCAGATTTCACCTGTTGACAGAGCTGGGATTACTTCTCTCCTGACTGCTGGGTTGTGGGTGGGAGGATTCCTTGCAGATTTTAGAGACTTTCAGGATCTTAGGATCGCTGCATTCCTAGGAAATCTGCTGCCACCCTAATAGATGAGGCAGAAATCTTGAGACACATTAAAAAATTGGATGCTTTCTGCCCTCGGTTCTACAGTGGATGCTTTCTGCACTTTGGATACAGTTCCCACCAGCCGACAGTCCGGACACGTTGAAGGAGGGAGCAGCAGAAGGCTTGATGAATAATCTTACCCCGTACGTCACATGCTAATTATTTCTCTCTTGTTATACATGGATATTTAATCCCACAGTAGGGTCTGATTGCATTGGTGACAGAATGTTTTGGAGCAATTGCGTTTGATTTGCAGTTATCTGCCACCACCTAGTGGAATATTTTGGGAGAGTCAACATGGCTTCATAGTCACAAGGACTAATGAATCTGAGCTTTCTAACACTTCCTTTAAGGCGCCAGAGCACCTTTGGTTCCATTGAAGCCAGTGGGAGTTACAGGGGCTCGGAGCTTGACAGGATCAGACCCACAAATGGCAAAAATGTACTGTATCCTAATGAGACCAGGAACTTGCATGCAGGATATATGGGACTGGGAGGAAAATTTTGGTATCCTTTGTACAAGTGTTACACAAATGTAGATGGATCAGACTCTAGGTTTGCTCTTGATAAAGGGAGAGAGGAAGCAAAAGCTATTCTAGGAGGATGGAGAAACCTGCATGAGCTGAGAGTGGACAAAATAGCTCTTGTACAGTGTATTTCTAAGCCCACTGACTCCAAAGAGTTTATGCCTTGAAAGCGTGAATCAGCCTGGGATGGAGCTTCCTCATCTCCCACTGATTCCCAAAGGAGTTACGAGAAGTCAATCATCTTTGGGTGTGACAGACCCTGTCATTTCTCCCTTGTATCCTACTTCATGCAACCACCAAGGCTGCCCCTGCCTACGCGGGAATAACATGCTTCAGAGAGTTAACCTTCCAATCTCTCTCCCTGTTCATTCTTTAGAGAACCAGGCACCGTTTGCAACAGATGCCACTGGAGCATAGATCCACAGAGCACCAACCTCTGTGAATAAGAGAATAGCTGCTAGGGACGGGACTATCGGTATTGGATTAATCCAATAATGCCGATAATTGGTGATATTGGATTAATCCGATAATACTGATAATATTGGTATCGGTATATCGTTTTTTTAACATTGACGATTTTTTTGATCTTTAACATTACGGCCGTTTTAAAAACGGCCACAATGTTAAAGATCAAAAAAATCGGCAATGTTAAAAAAATGATATACCGATAAATCTGATATCGGATTAATCTGATACCAATAAAACTGGTAACCAATAATTCGCCAATAGTCCCATCCCTAATAGCTGCACACGTCCCGATGCCCCTTTTGAGGAAGCAATCGCTTTTACAAAATAGTACACACTGAAATTCAAGGAGAGAAATGAAATTAAAAAGGAGAGAGGCAGACAGGCAGACAGACAGGCAGAGGACATTTCTCAGAAATACAGTTTCATATTGCTTGAAGCTCAAATGTATGGAGAAAGTTATTCGTGGAAAGTTCAGTTCAAATGTAGGAATAAAGTAATGAAGGCTTCACCGCAGAGAGAGGAGAGTTGAAAGTGCCACTCAATAGCCAATAAAATAATCTGGAAATAGCACGTAGGCAGCCTTAATCCAAAGTTCTAGGGACTTGATTTTATTTTGCCGTACAGTGGTGTAATGCCATTGATAGGAAGGGAGGTGCTCCTGCTTTTGGCCGGTGTAAATAAGCAGGGTACAGGGTGCCACCAAAAACAGGGAGTCAAACCCAAGTTATTTCAACAACCGTTGACCGACCCTTAAAACACCTTGTACTCCTTGCAACCCCTCTTTGCGTTGTTCCATCGTCAAGATGACACCGGGAAATGAAATATGGTACTTTGACCAAGAGGGAAAGTGACAAACTTTAAGGAAGGGATGTGATGCCATTTAAGCACTTGTTGAGCAAGAGTCTGATCTTGGGGCTGCATTTCCTTCATCCCTTAAAGCAGGGGTGAGCAGACTCATAGGGCACACGCTACCCTCGATCCAGGCATCAATCTCAAACTATCTACCAGGATTTCTCCCACTGGCTCCGGCACTCCAGGCCAGGCCGACTCCCGCTGGCTCCCAGCTCTAGGGCACCTCAGCAGCGGTTCTCAAGCGCGGAGAGGGGTCCTCCCCTCTAGAGAGAGCCTTCCCTGCTGCACGGGAAGAGCTCTCCTAGCAGGCTCTCTCCCCGGACACACCTCCTGGGGTGCCGGTTCTGCTCTCCTCCACCAGAGGGGCTGACCTGGTCCCCCTCCCCACATGGTGATCTACTAGAGACGAGCTTGTGATCTACCAGTGGATCGTGACCTACCTCTAAGCCAACCCGGCATTAAAGAATGGCTTGGCTCCCATTGACTTCAGTAGTGAAGATCGTCATCTCTGTCACAGCCACCTCCGTCTGGACTAACTCCACTGCCCCCGCAACAGAGTTCCTTTGAATCGGCCCCAACGTAACTCGGTTTTAAGCAGCATATTTAAGCAAGAACTACAACCAAGCTTTCCATTCTATTCTGTGCCCATCGGGAACCGGCTCAGCATCGAACCAAACTGAACTTTCGCGGTGTGCGGGGGAAGAGGCTGAAAACATCAGATATGTAGGAAACCAAATTCCCTCAAGATGAGTTAAACAGCAGAACTGATGTGATAACACCTCCCCCTGATGGTTAACATGACTGTGTGCTACTTCTGATTGGAGGCCACTGTCTTCTTTGAAGCTCCCCAGTTAAGGGATGCCATGCCATTCCTAAAGATTAGGGCTGAAACAAAAAATGGGTTTAGTATTCACTGATATTATTCATATTTTTGGATAGCCGTCCAAATATCCAAATAATATCCACAACTAAATCAGTTATCTATATATCTGGTTATTTCAATAATTTGTTTAATTTTTGGCCATTCTGATATTTCGGGTTACTTTGTTTTGTCTGTCAATGCACATACAATAGCGCTGAGTCAAAATAACCCAGATATCAAAATGACCAAAATAACCAAAATGAAATACCAAAATAACCTAAACGAAATATCCAAAAAGGATATCCAATGGCAGTTTGTTATCCATTTAATTGGAACCCAAACGAACAAGGCCATCGGTGTAAATATTCTTTTTGATGAATACTCATTTCACCTCTACAAAGTAATCAAACTGCAGTGGCTCGGACCGTTGTGGCAAAACAGAACAAGGACCCAGTTGGGCTTCTTATTAGAGGCTGCCCAAGGATTGGCAATTATCCATTTCTGTTTGGACTTTCAGAGCAATTGTCATGATAATCATTCACTGTAGTGCTGGGATGTTTCTTAAAGTCTTTTTTAAAGGGTATGTTCTGCATGATTCCACTCTGCAGTGATGCCTTAGCAGAAAGAAAAGGAAGGAAGAGGAGAGTAGGATGAGGAGGAAAGCAGCAGAATTACCTGATCATGTGATAGCTGTGAGATGCCAGAATGCAGCAGAAAGAGAAAGAGGAGGGACATGCACAACAGTCAGAGCAGTAAGAAAGATAAACAAGGCAAAGAAGGCAAAATAGATCCGTTAGAAGTCATTACAGTTGCAGTTTGCTCCGCCCAGGACTTAAGGAACGCAATGAGCCATTCTTAACCCCTGCTATGAAGATAGAGAAGCCATGCACCGGGAGGGGGACGAGCACATCTTATGGCTCAGCTGACAGATGTAGCTCTGTTCCAGCTCATCCCCTCTCATCCTGGTACCAAGGAAGTTGCACTGCTTGGCCCAGCCAAGATTGTATGGATCACGGAGACCATTACAAACATCCAATCCCGTCACCCGAGGGCTGAGTCATTTTTGGCAGCTTAGAACGATTCAGCTGGGATTGTCTCCAGATACAGGCCCCGAGAGGTGGCACATGGCAAGACAAAAGCACTCTCCCATGCTCTGTGTATGTGTGTCTCGCTCTCTCTCTCTCTCACACACACACACAGCTTTTCAACCTTTTAAATAGCAAATCAGTCACTGTGGATACAGCAAATGTACGTTTTGTCAACCCTTTACTTCACTGTCTTTGAAAACAACCAAAGATAAACAATAAAAAGCAGGATGGGTGCGACAGTCAGGCAAGTGCAGAACACCAGGGGTGTTAACCTTGATGTCTGAAAGCACCGGGACATTTCCGCAGCCAGCTGCACCTGCCTCTTCTGCCTCCACGTGAATCCTGCCCTCGACTCCCCTCCACATCTGTTTTCTTTCCCAGAGGAGCTAGTTAGGTTGTTAAAGCTGGGAGGGGTGTGCAAATTTTCTCTTGCGAGATTTGAGAAAATTAGTCCTGCAGCCCAGTCCAGCAATTCCCTCAATTGGTTCCTCTCACCTGGGGTAGCAAACCATCATCCAGTTGTTTTTAGCTGTGTGTCCGTAAATGCCATTTGCATGCGATACCCTGTACAGAGTAGCAGCTTAGGAGTATCGGCTGAGTAAAGGCACCTTCCAGTCGGCAAGCTGGGGATTTATTGGCTACTCAGGAGACAAGGTCATCACATCTTCTAGGACTATGTTCAACCGTACAGACAAGCCTGTACAATTTACAGGTGGAAAATTCTCATTTGGATTAATCTGTAACGGCTCTGAATGGGCCCGATTAACCCAAGCCAGAGCAACGCAGCAACAGGCCTGTTTCGGTTTGGTTCAGGAGGGGCGGGGTATAAATCCAGGAAATAAATAAATAAAAATAAATACAATAAAAAATAAATTATAAAATTACTGCGCATGTGCAAAATGACCACCGGGTTCTTCTGCGCATGCACCCCGTTTTCCAAAAAGGCGGTGGCTGTCTGTGTGCAAAATGGCCATTGCGCATTTACAGACTGGCTGCCCTTTTCCAAAATGGTGGCGATGCTGCTGCTGTCATTTTGGAAAAGGTCGCGCATGCACAGAATACTAAGGAAATGAAATGGGGCGGGGGGGGAGGTGGGGGGGGAGGCAAAATGGATTTTCATCCAAAGGACCATCCCTAATACAACTCCCATTTTGCCATCCCAACTGGTTCACTCTGGTTCATGAACTAAGCCTCATAGGTTCCACTAACCTATCCCAAGGGAGGTCTAGCTGCATCATTCGTCATTTGTAGGATATGGGTATTTAAAATGAAATAAATAAATAAAAGGATCCTTAGCACAACACCCTTCCCTCTTGCAAACTCACCACTTGTTACTTAATCTGTGTTTCCCTTGTCCTGTAGTAATGCATCCGCACAGCCACTGAATTTCCTGCATTCTCTTTGCATTTGGTGGCAGAGCATCAAGCAGCACAAAAGTGATGGGGATTTCACACAACACTTAAGAACGTGGGTGTGCGCCACTGGCCACTCTAAAAGGTTTCATGTGAAAGAACCTACAGAACACACCTCGTACAACCCCATACAAATTAAACTTTCCACAAAATTGCATGTCTCCTCTCTGCTCTCCTCCTCCAACCCTTCCACTTGCCCCCTTGATCCCATTCCTTCCCGCCTCCTCACCTCCATTACTCCCACTGTCGCCCCTTCCTTCCTGCACATCATCAACCTCTCCCTCTCTACTGGCTCTTTCCCTTCTGCCTTCAAACATGCCACAGTCTCTCCTATTCTCAAAAAGTCCACTCTTGACCCCTCTGACCCTTCTAGCTATCGTCCTGTCTCACTCCTTCCTTTTGCTTCCAAGCTGCTTGAACGTGTTGTCTACTCCCGCTGCCTTGACTTCCTATCCTCCAACTCCTCCCTTGACCCCCTCCAATCTGGCTTCCGCCCCCTTCATTCTACTGAAACTGCTCTCGCTAAGATCACCAACGATCTTCTGGTGGCTAAATCTAAACGTCTCTATTCCATTCTTGTCCTCCTTGATCTCTCTGCTGCCTTCGATACTGTTGACCACTCACTCTTGCTGGATTCCCTTCACTCCCTTGGCTTTTGTGGCTCTGTCCATAACTGGTTCTCCTCCTACCTCTCTGACCGCTCCTTTAATGTGTCTCTCTCCAACTCCACCTCCTCCTCCTTCCCCCTCTCAGTTGGTGTTCCTCAAGGCTCTGTTCTTGGCCCTCTCCTCTTCTCGATCTATACCTCATCCTTAGGCAAACTCATTGCCTCCCATGGCTTCCAATACCACCTCTATGCTGATGACACTCAACTCTATCTCTCTACTCCCTCTCTCTCTCCCTCTGTTCAAGCTCGTCTCATCAACTGTCTCTCTGACATCTCTACCTGGATGTCTCAACGTCAACTCAAACTCAACATGGCTAAAACTGAACTCCTTATCTTCCCCCCTCATCCTTCCTCTCCTTCCTCACTGTCAATAACTATTGATGGAGTCACCATCCTGCCTGTCCCCCAAGCCCGTAGCCTAGGCTTCATCTTTGACTCAGCCCTTTCTTTTAAACCCTACATTGACTCTGTTGCTAAATCCTGTCGCTTCTCCCTCCATAACATTGCTAAGATTCGCCCTTTTCTCTCTGTCTCGTCTGCCAAAACTCTTGTTCATGCTCTGGTCATCTCTCGCCTCGATTACTGTAACCTCCTTCTCACTGGCCTTCCCCGGTCTCACCTTTCTCCCCTCATCTCTGTCCAAAACTCTGCTGCCAGGGTCATCTACCTCGCCAGTCGCTTCGACCATGTGCAGCCCCTCCTCTCTTCGCTTCACTGGCTTCCCCTTCCTGAACGAATCCTGCACAAGCTCCTAGTCTTCACCTATAAAGCTCTTCACAACCTTGCTCCCCCCTACCTCTCTGCACTTATCGCCCTCCATACTCCAGCCCGTGCACTTCGCTCCTCCTCTGTCCCTTCTCTCACCCTTCCACGCCTTCCCTGCTCCCCTAAGCGCCTTCGTCCCTTCTCACTTGCTGCCCCCCATGCCTGGAACTCCCTCCCTGTCCACATCCGCCTTGCCCCCTCCCTTCATACCTTCAAATCTCTCCTTAAAACTCACCTCTTTCGCTCTGCTCTGTCTGACTCTTTATCCTGCTGAGCCACTATTCCTATACCTACGATCGGTTTACCCTTATCCTTGCAACATGGACCTGCCTGCTGTCATTCTCATCGTAACCAAGCCAAGTACGTGCACTTGAGACCTCGCATCTTCATGAATGTTAGACCCCTTGTCTCTCCCTCTGTTCCCCTTCCTAAGTCTCTCCCCCAGCTCCTGTCTCTCAGATTGTAAGCCCTAGGGGCAGGGACCGTGTCTATTTTATTACTTTGTAAAGTGCCAAGTACACTGCTGGCGCTATATAAATGTTTGTTAATAATAATAATATTAATAATAATAATAATAATAATAATAATAATAATGTCTGCCCTAGGAGCAAGAGGGGCAATTTAGTTTCTCATCAACATTTATGCCCATGCTGAACAGTGGCATCTGATCCACATTTAAACTGGAAAAAGGAAAGTTGCCTTAAACCAGGGAGTTGCTGCTACTTCAAGCTCCCATCGCTAGCTAACCAACCCCATGATTCCCTTTCTGCCTTCGAAAAGGGAGAAAGAAACTTTTATCCTACAAGCAGGATCTGGAGCTGCAAACTCACTGTATTCTCAGACAACACTTTCATGCCTTATGCCCTGACCTTCTTATCTTCTTTCAGGACAAACGTTCTCATCACTCGGAAGGTGGTGATGGTGGAATCGCCAGAGTTGCCGAGAAGTCCTCTTATGCCTTTGACTATTTTAACGCCTAGGCCTGCAGTGCCCACATCTCCAAAGCGCACACAGTGGGTACTTTCACACCCAAAGATGCAGAAGTGCTGAATCCCGGAGCCAGTCCATCGGCCCGTTTGCAGGGTCTGTTTTAGAAGGACCTGGCAGCTGCTGCAGCCCACGGTCCGCCTACGTAGCACTCCTCCCACACCCATAGTGTTGCAGACTAGAGCTTCTGCAACGCCAGGGCAGCCCCTGGCTGGGAGCGGAGCTGCAGCGGCCGTCCACCGAGCAGATGGACGGGCAACCCCGCCTCTGGACGGTGTCCTAAGTTTGGGCTGCCCACTCTGCTGATGGTGTGCCAGGATGTTCCGGCGCACCGCCAACGGCGCTGCCTCGGAGCACAGACAGCCTGCCCCGCCTCTGCTCCACCTGTACACCTGGCGGGCCGCCGGGAAAAAAACGGACGGCGTGGGAGTGAGGCAGGGCAGCTACCCATGCAAGACACCTAGTGTCACTCCCACACATCACTGCAAAAAAAACAAAACCCTTAACCACACATAAACGTATCCTTTCCTATATCTTTATATCCCAAGCAGTAAATTTGCTCAGCTGAAGGTTGCTTCTTTGAGCGTGGAGGAGAAAGACAGACCCACTGTCTCGGATTAAAAGTTGTTGTGGTTATCTGAAGCATCCCACATCCATCGTAAGAGAATTTTGAGACTATCCCACCTCCCTTTCATCCCCGTCCCTGGCCACGTTCAAGGAAAACATCACATCACCGCAACCCATGAGAGTGGGCCCATCACAACACTACTTACTTCTGCAATATAAAGACTCCTACAATTATGGTAAATGAAATTACATCAGTTGTTATCCAGATGATATAGTACTCGTCCGGAGTCTGGAAGACAAAAAGACAAGCACACCGTATACCATTCGGTTTACACCACATGACAAGGATAATTTGTCACCAAACAGAGCACTGCATCCAAACAGAAATACCGCGATGGAATACATCTTACCCCAATGGTCCTCAAAGACTTTGGACCAATAGACCACTACCAGCCCTCAATGCTCCTGGCAGACCGCCCTGCAGGCTTGGCCATGGCTGCAAAAAACCCATGTTTGCACTGGCCAACACTTGCCCCTAGTCAGGCAACTGGAGTGGTGGCAGGAGTTACGTGTCGACACCCCCCAGTGTCTAAAGTGAAATTCGGGGTAGTTACCCTCCAGGAAAGTGGCGTTGATAATGTGTGACTAACTGCTCATGCGATCATCTACTCATAGGTAAAGGGACTAGAGGTCTCAAACCAGCATCCTCAAGGTTTTCTGGACAGTGGTTGTCTCCACACTGCAAGGCCCTCATCCCTAGCTGGAAATGGTTTTGAGGCCTAATATAGGGACCTGCCTGAGTCAGACCAATGGTCCATCTTAGCCCAGTAGTGTCGCAACCTGACACGGCAGCAGGGTTTAAAATCCAGCTACTCAGGGTCTCCGGCAGAGGCCTCACCCAGGCGTGCTACCCGAGACCTTCCAGGATCCCCAGCAGAGGCCTCACCCAGGCGTGCTACCTGAGACCCTCCAGGATCCCCGGCAGAGGC
>QEPC01001730.1:24991-59847 GCA_003113815.1 Sphenodon punctatus
ATAAGAGACAGACTTTATACATGCAAAGCATGCGCTCTACTATGTGAACCACAGCCCAAGCTATGCCTCCAGCTCTCTTAAGTGGCTGGCCTTAGTATTTAAGCTTGCTCAGGTACCCAAAGTTGGTTTGTGTACTTGTGTCTGCCTTGTTCTCCTAGCCTTCTCTACCTGCTGGCCCATAGCATAGCTGCTTAACCCTTCCAGATTGTCTACCAGGAAGCCAAGGGGTCAGGTGCCAGTCTGGACCCTGTGAACTGGACTGCCTCTTGATTTGGATCCCCGATTGGATGGACTCCTGCTTCATCTCTTCGGCATGACCCTGTACCCTGAGGTGTGCCCCTAGACTTGTCACCACAACTCTGCTTGGACTTGACCCTGCCACAACTCTGCTTGGACTTGACCCTGCCACAACTCTGCTGGAGATACTCCCTTCCAAGGTTACCCACAATCCGGTGCATGACGCCTTTTCTGTGTTTGTGCAAAGTGGACTCTTACTACCAGAGTAAGAACCTCTGCCCAAGGAGTAACAATGGGGGTTATTTACTGGTGTGAACAGGGTCCTAGCATTGTTCGATAGAATGCTGGTTGCAAAGGGGAGCTTAAACTTCAACTCACCTTTCTGGAAGAGATTTTCAATAGGGAGAAAGAGCCATTAAGCATCCAACTCTACCAAGCTCTATCTCGAATGGTTAGAATGAACTGGGTCATGGGTTTAGTGTTCAAGTGTATTTTTCATATTTTTGGGTAGCCCTTTGAGTACTCAACCAATATCTATGACTGGAATAGGTACTTGCATATCTGGGGAAAAAAATTGGTATTCCATTTTAATTTTTTTGGCTTTTATGTTCGGTTATTTCAGTTTTTCTGTCATTTTGGTATTTTGCATATGCGTTTTTTGGCAATTATGCACAGCAGCGCTAACGTTGTGAAAAAGGGTGCAACAAAAATACCGAAATAACTGAACCCGAAACCCAGACCCGAAATAGATACCCTGTAGCAGGAAGCAGGTTATTTGGGCTACTGGCCCTTTAAGAGAGCTAGCACCAGCAAAGGGGCTGCAGGTGCTAGCTGGGGTGCAGGCGCTGAAGTGGAAAAGGATGGCGCCTGAATGCCTCGCACCTGGGCTTGGGTGAGGCTAGGCAAGCCCAAAGGGCTAGAAAGAGAAGGAACTGGAGACAGGAGAGAGAAGAAGAGGCCAGAGCTAGGGGAGGCTTTGCCTGCGACGGGCTGAGCCAGCCCATAGCCAGGAGGCTACCCCTGATGGAAAAGGCACTTGAGCCAGAGGGACTGCACCCGGCAAAGGGCATATAAAGGAGAGATAAAGGAGGGTAGCAGCTAGGACCCGGATCAGAGGGTTCGTCTGTACTGTATATAACCCGGAGAGTATACGAGGATGAAGACACTGGGAACAGAGAGATCAGGACTGGCGTAACGCACTCCTTGGCCAGCGCTCTCCCAGGTCCAGCTCGACCCTGCTCGATACCCGACTGAGCATTAACGGAGAACGGTTATTCCATGAACGGCCATGTAAGGGCTGGGGGAGGGATTATGTGACGAATTTCCCTGTTTTAGCTCTACTAATGATCTATGGTAGCTCACCCACAGACGGTTTACTCCCCCAAAAAAGACACCTTGCATTTGGGGCACTATGGCTGGAGGTGAAAGGAATATCCACCATGAATGCAGTATGTACTGAATTCGGCTGCTCTGATCCAAATTCGCTCGATCAGGGATGCAACCTGCTCTGCTGTCAGATATGGTTTGGTTCGGTCATACACTTCCATCCCATCCGGCCATAGTTTGATTCGGTCTGGTTGTTTCTTTGTTCTAGTTCAGTCGCCATTTGATCGGGTTCGGTCAGCACCGAGTTCAGTGCAGTCTGGTCATCCCTCCCCTGTTCTAATTACTTGTGTCCGTATCGCAAGGGAACCAGGCAACACACTGGACCCAGCCAAAATCAAACAAGCCCAGCCCTGAACCAAACCCTACAACCCCGAACTGGACCAGCCCCCAAACTGAACATCCACAAACCAGCCCAGCCTTGAACCAAACTGGATTCGAACCAAACTGGGGTTCCACTCTGATGCGGACATTCAGTTGCCAGTCCCATCAAGAGAATATTAATCTTGAATAAGGGATTCCATTTTCGTTTCATCTCTAACTACGGCCGTTTCACTCGGGGTGGTTCGAAAGAACTGTTCTGTTCTTGCAGACATTTCCTCAAAAACGGAACATTTACCCATTATTTTGACTGGAATTCCAGTCAAAAACATTTATCAGAATTCTGGCCAAAGCAAACAAACGAACAAAGAAATGAAAGCCATTGCGCATGAATAAAATGGCCGCTGGGCCAAACTGCACGTGCACATAATGGCCACAGCCCATATCCAAAATGGTAGGATAAGCATCGCTGCCACTTGGGATATGGCCTGTGGCCATTTTTTTCCACGCACAAAGTGGACTGGTGGCCATTTTCCACATGCGTAAATGGATATTTTAAAAAAATCATCCATTCTAATCAGAAATTGACAGAATGTTGTTTGTTCCAATGTCTAACTGGGACAAAACCCCCACAACCACATGGTTCCAACAGAATCGCAACTGGGCAGAATTTTGCCTTTCAGTCGACTTGTCACCGCTAAGCCCCACTGACAGCCGTTCGTTTTGTAGAAAGAAAACTCCAAAAAGAATGAACACGACATCTCTGTCACTGGAACGAAAGATCCCTACTTCTCAGACCTGGCGTCGGTGATGAAAAATCTGATGCGCTTGATCAAATATTAGCACTAAACACAATTGTAGAGTCGTGCGGTTTCTCTAAATGGACATGTTGGACACGGAGCCAGGCTTGGCTGTGCAGGCTGATGAGACGGTATTGGGTGAGTGAGCAAACGTGTGTCCGTGGGAGGCTCTGTTGCCGGAGAGACTGATGTAGCAACGCCGGCATGCAGTAGCAGCAAAAAGGTAACAGTGTTCATTGCTATTCAGCCACTGATAAAGCGTAACAAAACCTCCAGGCACACTTGCTTGTCAGCTCAGCAGGCAAAATGAGCTCTGGCACGAAGATCACTACCTTTCAGAAATAATGAAAGGGTTCACTCTGACTTCTAAGTTAAAATCTATCCCAAAGGATTGCAGTTTAGACTCAACATGGCATCCACGTGGAATGAATCAATCACAGGCTGGTCTCGAGACTCAGGGGATGAAAACGGCAAATGGCAGCCAGTTACATAACCGTGGGCGTTAAAGCATAGACGTGTCAGAATAATAGATGGAGATCACACAAAAGTTCTAAAATTTTATTTTATTTTTAAAAAGGTGTAACCTGCTCTCTGGTCTGGCATGTGGATGGGAATATGGTTCCTATCGGCCTCAAAAAGCTCTGGTCAAAGATGATGAAACTGAATGGTCCAAAATGATGCAATCGAAAGAAACAAAATAACTAATCCGAAAAAAACAGAACCCCCAAAAAACTCCAGAATAGAATAACTGGGGGGGAAAAAATCAGATATGCAAGTACCCATTTTTGGTCATGGATATAGTTTGGGTCCTCCAAAGGCTACCCAAAAATGCAACTACTAATCACAAAAAACCAACCCGTTACCACTAAGGGTGTGGAACGCTTCCGTACGGTAAGAAGCTCATTAAGCTGGGGTTCTTCAGCTTGGAGAAGCGACAACAGCGGGGAGATTACAGAAGTTTAAAATCATAAGTGGCGTGGAACACGTAAATAGGGAGAAGTTATTTACCCTCTGAAGTAATACTACAAGCTAGGGGACATGCCATAAAACTAACTGACAGCAGATTTCAAAGTAAACAAAAGGAAGCACTTCATGCAACGCATAATTAGCTTGTGGGACTTGTTGCCATAGGATGTTGTGAAGGACAGTAGCACAGCTGGAGTCAAACAAGACCTGTGTACGTTCTTAGAGAATAAATCCATAAATGGATTCTTTATTATTATTATTATTATTATTATTTATTAAGCATTTATATAGCGCCAGCAATGTACCTGGAGCTTTACCATCATGATAGACAGATCCCCGCCCCAGCGGACTTACAATTGGAGAGAGACCAGGGAGGGGAGACAAGAGGAGGGGAACAGAGGGAGAGGCAGGAACACATCTACGAAGTTGTGACGTTTCAGGTGCACGCGCTTAGCTTAGTTAGAGGGGAAAGGGGGATCCTAAGAAAATTAGGGAGGAGACTAAGGGGATGAGGAGCTGGTCAAGCAGGTCAGGGGATGCTACCTCTGACTGTCGGGAGCTGGGAACGGATCACTCCATTGTGACCTGTTGGTTACTTCTCCAAGACGACCAAGATTGGCCACTGTTGGAGATAGGATGCTGCGCTCAATGGACCACTGGACTGACGCAGTACATCACCCCTTCTTCTTATTTCAGCACTAGGAGATTCTCTCCATATCGCACAAACCCATAGGGGAAGGTGGCTAAAGCTATATCTGATCTCGCACATCTCCTCCAGCAAAGAGCCAAGTTGACCTTGTCTCGTTGACCTCTTTCTGTCGCTGGGCTTATGGAGGAAGCGGACAACGAGTTGCTCGTTTATAGCAGGAATTGGGAAGCATCCCCCTTCCCACAGGCCATCTTCAACGTTAGTACAAGCCCCGCGGGCCAGACAGGAGTCAGGGGTGAGGGGGTGTTTAATGGGCCTCTTCAGGATAGGGAAGGAAGGGGAGGGTCCAGATTAGGGCTGGATCGAGAACAGTTTCTAGTTCTTGTGAGGTTCTCATGAGAATCGGGAAACGTTAACGAGATCTCAACAAGATCTTGGTGACATTCTGAGATCTGCTGGGAATCTCGAGAAAATTCGAAACCGAGTCTGCGCATGAGAAAAACAGCCATGGCGGCGCATATTCTACACACGTGCAGACGGGCTGCCCTTTTCCAAAATGGCACAGACGCAGCCAGAACCATTATTTTTAATTGTTTGTTTGCTGTAAGGCGGTTGCCTCCTCAACAAATTCGCCTCCTTGCCTGCCCCTGCAGAGAAGCCGGCAAGGAATCCCGGATCAGCCCTGGACATGGAGAGAGGTAGCCGGGTGAGTAGCAAGGGTGTTTTTTTGTTTTGTTTTGTTTTTTAAAAAACAGCAAGTGCAGGGGGAGGCAAGATTTTCACTTTTCTCGGTGAGCGTCAGGGCAATTCTCAGCTTGTTCTCGTTTGCAAGAACAAGCCGAGAACCCCGATTCTCGTCGAGAAACTAGAGAATCTGAGAAGCGAGTATCAGCCCTAGTCCAGATCGTGGATCTGTGTCATGGATCCAACTCGTACCCTTTAGCGCATCCATCCCTATCGCTGGAGGCCTCTAAGGAAATTTTAAAAATAGGTCGGACAGACCTGTTTAGGGATGGTGTAGGGACAGTGGATCCGCTTTATGGCAGGGGGATGGACTTGGTGACCTTTGGGGTTCCCTTCCCATGATTCTATGGCCCTTTTCACATGAGATGTCCCCACGCTACACCCATCTCTACCCATCACCCGCGCACGGAGCAATGGGCTCCAATGGCCGACGCTCCGTGGGTGGAGGTGGGTGTGTGCCTAGGCCATTCCCGCACGCACCCACCCACCGCAGCGCCCGTTTGAAAACGGCCTATGTTCGATAGCGAGTCTTACTTACCAGGAGCCAGACTGGGGAAAGCACCTTGCTCAGAACATGCGAGTTATCGGAGGTGACGGACTGAACGCCAGCGCACCACAGGATAGAGTAGAGCCACGGCTCGTTCACAATGTAAAGATTAACACTCAGGTTCACAGCTGCGTATTCCCTTGTCAAGGATGAAGAAGAAGAAGAAGAAGAAAAGAGCAGCCTGTTAGTATCCGGAGAGACACAAAGAGTCATGCTGGAGGCATACAATTTACAGCTCAAAACGCCACCTGATTTGGGTATTTTGGCCAGTGGGAACCATACCTGAATTTGGTATTTATGGGTAATACCCGCATTTTCAGGCAGCGTTTTGGGGTATCTGACTTGGTACCCGAATACTGCGAGAGTACTCGAAAAACGGAAATTTCAGTTGCCAGAACCGAAATAATACCCAAAACGTTCCCAAAAATTAGGGACAAAAATCGGTATTTCGGTATACTGGTTGTTTTGGGTATCCGATTGAAAACCGATTTGGGTACCAGGATGTACCCAAAATATTTGGTTCAATCTGGGGAAATTCGACAAGT
Organism: Sphenodon punctatus; assembly: GCA_003113815.1. NCBI lineage: Eukaryota > Metazoa > Chordata > Lepidosauria > Sphenodontia > Sphenodontidae > Sphenodon > Sphenodon punctatus. The sequence continues at coordinate 31,184 of QEPC01001730.1, forward strand.
CTACCCTGTTTTGCGGGTTCTCATTTCAGTTCTACATACGATGCAGTAGGGAAACTGCTGAGGGAGGGAGATGGGCATTTTAGAAGAAGAGCTCCGTGCAAAATCGGATAAACTGGAAGTCGGATGAAGCAGCATGTAGTGTCCAGCCTAAATCGCTTACATTTCCTGATCTGGCAAGGCCAGTTTCTTGAGTTATCAAATCAAGCTTCTGCATCAAAACCATTTCTGCTATGGGCTCCATAGCTGTACTGAGACAAGCTCGTGTCCCCTCTCTGGAGTCGGGAAGGTATGGTTGCCATGTTGGTCCCAAATATAGGCAATAGAGAAAGTAGTACAGTGATATCTTTTATTCAATCAACTACAGCTGGTGGAGTCCTGCTCTCCAATTTCTTTTACTTCCCTCATTCCCCCCTCTCTGGCAATTTAGGACTCTTAGTTTTGTATTTGCGCTTTCTCAAAGACAAGGTGACTTGGTACTTCTGACACCATGTGGCGTGTGTGCATCACACACACACAGCAGGAGCCATTTTAGGTTGAACACAGAAGTTGCCTCCATATAAGAAGCTCCTCCTTTATTCTCCCCACCCCCATCACTTCCTGATCCACTCTAGTAACTATGGAGGACCAGCGACTCTATGGTCATTTTACACAGTAGCCTATCAGAAACACCTGCATGGCACGGGGTAGATGTCCTTGCTGATCAGCATGCTGCACTGGCCAGGAATTGAACCCATGGCAGGTGAGAATTTTACCACCGAGTTAGTAATGCCTTGACGACAGATTGATACTTCCTCAAAGTCTAATTCTTTTAGTCAGTAGCTTTTGAGTTAATGATGCCATGTTAGTGCTGTGCCAAGTGTTCTGCCAACCCTGCAGGTGTCTCAAGCAGTTTAGAGAGTGGGTCTGAATCTTCAAACTGAAGAGAATTGGAATGATTAAACAATTTGTCACAGAATTGCCAGGTGAGCAGCATTCTCTGAAATTCTGCGAGCATCTCCCTCTCTCTCTCTCCCTCTTTCTCCCCCTCTCTCACACCCACCCACCCACCCACACCCAAGGAGGAGAGAAAGGAGAGCAGCAGTGGAATTTGCTCTGTTCTGCACACAGCACAACTGCTGTGACACACACAGACACACAATAAGAAGATTGCTTCCTGCAACACTCCAGCAACGCCGGTTACTACAGTAACGTAACGAGAATTGAGCTTCTTTTCAGCCCCACAGCAGAACAGGCAGTAGCTTTTTATTAACAACATTAATAATCCCAGTGACTTTGGACAATCTCTGAAAGTGTACGCCAGGACAGTTTAGTTGAATCTAATAATGTGGTGGTGATTTACCAGAAGAGACTTGGCAGTTGTTAAAATGGCAGGGCTGCTTTACGGAAGAGGGGAAGATGTTATGCTAAAACAACAGATGTCTCACAGTAGGGACTAGCAGCCTTAAATGAAATGGGTAGCCCTGTAGCACATGGCACCATAGGAGTACTACTATACTAATAATCATTTCTATAGCGCTACTAGGCATATGCAGCACTTTACAGTCACAGATTTTCAGAGACAGATCCCTGCCCAGTGGGCTTACAATCTAAGATGGACAAGGATGAGGGGAACACACTGGGAAAGACAGACACACACACATTCCCATTTTACAGATGGAGAACTGAGGCTGAGAAGTTGTGACTTGGCCCAAGGCTACCCAGTGAGTTCGTAGACTAGGGTGAGGTTTGAACGCTGGTTTCCCAGGTCCAAGTCCAGCACCTTATCCACTACAACACACTGGCTCTCACTGCACTGAGCAACTCCTAAGAGCTCACCACACTGAGTGAGCTCAGCTCACCGCACTGAGCAACTCCTAAGAGCTCACTGCACCGAGCGAGCTCAGCTCACTGCACTGAGCAACTCCTAAGAGCTCACCTGAAAGAGTTCACAGTATAAATATACAGCAATGCTGCATCCAGGGATGTTGTGGGGTGGGGGGAATAGACATGTGGAATGGTGGTGTTGCCCACTTAAACATAAAAATGATTGACACACAACACTGACTCACCCATTAGAAAAAGGAGAATACTACTGTCATTAATTTAAATGATTTGGGCCCTCTCTATGTAAAAGACCGCCTCCCCAAACCTCCATGTTTCATCATACTCTCTAAAGTCAGCTGGGGACGCCCTCTTGCAAGTTGATTCAGCATACCATGTCTGTACGGTAAGTGTGCGCAGAGAGGTGACCTTGGTGGCCGCTCCACCACTTTGGAACTTCCTTCCCCAAGAGGTTCGCCTAAGCTCAAGCATTTCCCAGAGGCAATATAAAACCTACTTATTTGGCTGAGATTTTAGCAGGTGGAGATAGGGAGATTTTATATAATGGATATGGGGGTGGGGTGTATGTTTTTTATGTTGTATGCTGCCCTCAGCCTTCAGGGAAGGGTGGAATATAAATCCAAAGAAACAACCTTTTACACTCAGTTAAACGTAACATCCTCTCAAGGGCCAGGGTTCTCCGCGTTGCAGGCCTCTTTGCTATGCCTATGTTGTTTGCAGATTATTGATGGGTGCCTCTTGAATTGCTGTGGACTCCCCACACTGGGGAGCTCCCCATGTTTGAACTTCTGGGGACCCCTATTTTACACCAGAGCTTCTCAGACATTAGTTTGTTCATCAACTCCATTGAGGAGAAGGGGGGGTGTGTGTCTCTGTGGGCCCACCTTCATCGCCAAACCCACGGGGCCCTGCGCAGTTACAGCCTCAGCTCCAATAGATTGGACGAGCATTGAAAAAGCGGTGGCAAGCCAAGTATGGCCTCTCCTAAGGGCAAAGGGGCAGGGTCTCCAGGGTAGGGTAAGGGATTAGGGGGTTAAGGTCTCTGGGGTGGGGGCAGCGCTGCCCCAGCTCCCAGAAGCCCCTCCCCCTTCCAGAGCAGCAGCCGCACCACTGGAAATGAGAGCCCTCCATCCACACTCGCCTCTTAAAAATTCTCTCTCGACAGGGCTCTTTGCAAATGGCCGGAGCGTTGGTATGAAATTTCAGAGTGGGTGAGTGTGCTGCGTTCTCCCCCGCTCCCTCCTCCACCCACCCTGAAAAATTCCTAGTGGTGGCTCACGCCCATTTGCAGAGTGGCCCCTCAGAGCCCAGGACCTGGGCTCTTGATGAAAGGGTGGAAGCAAAGGCTGTGTGTGTGTGTGTTGGGGGAGGGGGGGAACTTGGCTGAGGTTGCACAACAATTCAGTGGAAGAAACCAAGGGCCTCAGATAGAGGCCCCGAGATCCACGAGACACTGGCGTCGCTGGGAGACATTCTACCAACTTCAACAGCCCAGAGGTTAAATTAGGGTAGCAGGGAAGTAAATGGATTCACACACCCCACTTGCTGTGCTTTCACCCCTGACTTCAGTTCTGCCTTGAAGGTCCCCCTGCCCGCCAACACACACAGAGTTGAGTAGGCCCCTCACGCACCCACTTTCCGAGTCAGCTGCCTGCCAGGATATGCTGCCCTGTATCATACGGTCAGGAGGGGGGCAACATGCCCATGAAAAGATTTTCTGTCTCATTCACAAGTGAAGCCCTTATTTAGGACTTTCTTTGCTGTTATCTCAGCCTTGAGCTGACCCACTGATTTCTGTGGTACTTAGTAGGGATGGGCGAACGCAGTTCGGAAGTTCGGAGTTCGGCCCGAACTCGAACTGTTCGGATGACCGAACTCGAACCCGAACCTGAACATACCGAACAAACTGAACGGCGAAATGGCCGAACAGTTCGGTCAGTTCGGATCGCGTTCGGATGAGTTCGGGTGGCAAAAAAAGGTTCACTGGAAGGTCAAACATGACAGGGAGGTGTCAGTCACTGAGGAGCAGACTTCCAGGCACCAGGGGTGGAGAGGCTTGCAAGAAACGAAACTAATTATCTGCCTCCCCACTTCCCAACACCTTCTGAGCTAGTCACTGTTCCTGAACAGCAGGTGTTGAGTAGGATTTTTAGATTGCTTTAAGTTTCATTTCACTTTTGTAATGAAATGAAACTTAAACCATAAACTGAAACCTTGTGTTATGCACTGTACAGACTCATTGAGTATGTAATGTATGTATTTCACTACAGACTCCTCTTCTATTTGTGAAGTTCCCCCCCCATCCCATATATATTGGATGTATATATATCCATATATATCCATATATATATCCATATATATGGATATATGGATGTATATATATCCATATATATCCATATCCATATATATATATGGATACATATATATATATGGATATGGATATGGGATGGGGGGGATAGATAGATAGATGAAGACAGTTGTAGGAGTTACCTTAGTGATAGAGATAGCGTTAGTGATTTAGTTTTAGTGTTTGTAGGAGTAGGTCTGTGTACTTATTAGATAATCCATTTACTTCATAGCATTTAGAATAGTTAATAGCGGTTAGATTTAGTGTAGACAGATATATATAATATTAGATTAAAAAAAATAAGAAAACCCCATATAAAAACCAAAAAACCAAATAAAGAACAAAAGAAAACCCAATAAAAAACCAAAAAAACCATATAAAAAACCCACAAAAAACCCACCATAACAACACTTCCCGAATGGACGAACAGACGAACCGAACAGCCGAACCGAACAGCCTGTTCGGACGAACGAACCAAACATCTGAACCTGAACTCGGCGAACGAACCAAACGAACGAACCAAACGAACAAATCCGAACCGAACGGACGAACCCGAACCGCGATCTGTTCGTCCATCCCTAATACTTAGGAAATAAGTCGGGAGAAATCCTAATTCTATTGATTTCCTTCTAGTTTTCCCCTGCTCTTTCAAACACGCCTGTATTTCACCCTCCTTCACTAGACGCTGTTACAAAGACATTGCTGATGGACTCTGAGCAGACATGCAGGCAAGAAGCCTCCTATGGCCAAGCTGCTTTGGGGGCGTTGCCATGCAATACAAGGTGCGGCACTGTCCCCAAACAAGACCCATGGAAATCATGACATAGGCAGGTGAATCCAGACTCCCCTCACCACGTAGGGCAGGACAGAGCTAATAAGATGGGTTTTACCTAGAGCTGAAATGGGTATCTGCAAAATCGATATACCGGCATGAAAAATGGGATTCAAAGTGAACATTTCGGGGGCTTTTCTCTGCTCCGAACGATGTCTGGTTGGGTACCCGAAATACCAACCCATCGAAATACCATTTTTGTCCTGATGTTTCGACTTCCAGTCCCAGATTTCAGAAAAATGTTGAAGTATTTAGGTAATTCCCGTTAATAACGTAAGACCTAGCTGTTCCGCCAGGCTTTCAATGAGGGAGATGGGGGGGGTGTCTTTTGTTTATTCTTTAACATCCCCCTTGGTGGATAGTATTGTTTTATGTTTTTATATATATATTTGTATTTATTATATTTATATTGTATGTTTGTTAGCTCCCACGAGCTGCTCTGGCAGGAGGGGCGGGGTAACATGTAAAATAAAATAAAATAAAACAAATAATTTCAGGTACTCAAAACCCAAAATTTGGGTTATCCAGGTACTCGAGCGGTATCCAGGTACTGATTCAGATGCCTGAAAAGGCCCTTGAAAACGTGGGTATTATCTGCAGGTACCAAATCAGGGTACATCCACTCAAGTTTTACCTGCTTCCTCAGACCCTCAAGGTCAAACCATCTCAAGTGGATGGCCTTGGGCAAGGTGTTAGACTTGGACCAGAGAGACGAGGTTCAAATCCTGTCTTGCCCAAGGCCATCCACTGAGCTCATGGCTAAATCACACTCTCAGCCTCAGTTCCCCATCTCTAAAATGGGAACAATGGCCTGCCTTACAGAGTCGTTTGAGGGTTAACTAGATAAGGATTTTAACACACTTTACGCTCTGAAGATGCTACAGAAATGATTAATAAATAACAACAACCACCACCCTTTCCCTCTGGCATTAAAACAGTTTTTAACTATTGCTGAGGAAAGAGGGGTCATTTTTTTGTCCTTTGATTTCAAATGCCAGCAGTTGGGTGAAGCGTTTCCTACTGTCTTTCATGGCTTAGAAGACCCTGGAGGTCTATGGAATCGGTTTTTGACTTAACGGACATCCACCCCACAGTGTGGGGAAGCTCTTGTTGAACAGTCAGCAGTGGTGGGCTCCTATTAAGCCAGCCTAATTCCCTGTTGGAGGAAAGACATGCAAAGAAAGTAGCGACCTGGAAAATCTCATGGCAAGGCCTTCAAACCACCGGTGTTCAAACTCTCATTTCTGGTAGTCAGCGGTGGACCTATCACCATAGCAACAACTGGGCCTCTCTGACTCAGCACTCTGGCCCTACCTCCCAATGCTCTGGTGCCCACGTGGTCCCACCACCAGACTCCTCTGGCCCCATGGCTGCTGTCCTGCTGTGAGAGGTCTGTACAGGGCCTGGAGCGTTGGGGGGAAATGGGCTCCCAGGAGGCTGAGGTAATCCTAAAGAGTTTGCTGGAGGTAGCCTACCGGGACAGCAGCTTTAGCAGGATGGCGCGCCTCCTCAAGGAAGGACGAGGGTGTGGCTTGTTTCTACCAAAGACTCCCGGCACAGACTGTTGGCACCCGTGCACCAAGCGTTAATTCACCCGAGTGACAGCCAAGGCCAGTACCTCACATCCTCACTGGTGACCTTCGTGTACCGCAGGTTTAACTTCTGGAAGCCTCCGTTTCTCAAGCGCTGCGCGTCTGCCTTGGTGCCAGAGGTCTGCTGGAAGCCTGGAGCAACCTTCCTCACAAGCTGTCTCTCCGTGTCAGGCAGCCACATCACCTGGAGAGAGAGAGAGCAGTATCCGTTAGAAAGGCCATACCCAAAGACAGCAACGTTAACCCCTCACAGCTACTGGCAGAGCAAAGCTTAGAGCTGGCAGAGCTCTTAGAATAAGATTGTAAGCTCTCGGGCAGGGACCGTGTCTATCTTATTCTCTGTAAAGCACCAGGTACATTGTTGGCACTATATAATGCTTACAATAATAATTTTATGAAGGGTCTGGAGTCAAGCGACGTAAGAAGCAGAGCTGAGAGGCAAAGAATTTACACGTATTTTCTAAACAGCTTAGAAGCATGTAAAATCTCCATCTCTCTCTATTCTAGCGAAATCCAAATGCAAGACTCGCTGGCTTGCTCAGTCATGAAATAGGTACCTGGTTTATTACCCACGAGGAATACCTGCCATTCTGGGTTCTGTGGCGGCTACCTGACGGGCTACTAAAGTACTTACTGCGTATCGGATTACCTGAAAAATCGGGAATCATTGGTACAGGTTTACCAATTACTAGGGGTGGGACTATCGGTATTGGAGTAATCTGATAATACCGATAAATGGTCGGTATCGGAATATCGGATTTTTAACATTGCCCCATTGAAGTCAATGGCTGCAATATTAAAGATCTGAGAAAATCAGCAGTGTTAAAAATCCAATATTCCAATACCGATAAATCTGATATCGGAAGATCTGATATTCGATAATCCCCCTGGAGTCCCACTCCTAACAATTACTGTCTGGTTAATCTGCAAATTGTCACAGGAAAACGACAAAAATCGGGATGGAGACTTGAAAAATTGGTACCAGGGCAAGCAGTCTGAAAATCAGGACATCGGGTAACCCATCGGGCACTAATCAGGGACTGATCAATAACTGAAAGTGGGGGGCTGGGTACCAGAAATTCTACAGGTTTACCGGTTTTTGCAAGTACTCATTTCCATTTCAATAGAGACCTGTCCCAGACACCCCTCCAGAGACAGACCGGTTCCAGCCAAGGTGACAAGAGGAAAGAAGTTAGAAAACAAGCTTGTCAAAAGACAGACGCCAGGTCCAAAACAATCATGAAACTGGATTAAAAATCACGAGCTCCAGCAAACAATTTTGGATTCTTTTAATTGTTTTTGCTGGCTTTCCGAAACTTTAGGGCCTGTGATCGTCACTTTTCAAGCTCGTCGCTGCAACCAAGGATGCTGAAATGGGATGGTACGAAAGAGGGGAGCGTGTCAGAATGGCAGGGCAGGGGCTTTAAGAAGAAACCTACAATCAGGAGAGGCTGGGTATCATGGTAGCCCTGTGATCGATTCCTACTGAAACATCTAGCTTGTGCGCCCACCAGAAAATTCCTATGGCTGGCAGAGATCTGTTATGAATCTGGGTGCATTCAGTTTCTTTTTTTCTTTACAATTATTGGCTGATGAACAACAATCATTTGGCTATTTCATTTTGGTTACTCCATTATTCCATTTTTGGTTCTTCTGTTTTCAGTACGTCATTACTTGCCTTCCCCGCTCCCTCCTTGACCCTCTCACTTCTGTTCAATATTCCTCTTCCACTGTCATCTACCACTTTGAACATGGTCACCTCCTCCACTGGTTCCCTCTCCCCCTTCACATTCTGCTCCCGAACCATCTTCATCCCTTCCCCCATGCTCTCCCTGTGCCTGGAACACATCCCCTCCGCTCTCTCCCTCCTAAAAACCTCCCCTCCCCCAAACAGGCTTTCCCTAGCTCCTCAACTCCACAGACTGCCCACTGAGGCTTCTCCTTAGACATTCTTATCCTTCACGGTCCCACTCTCCCCCTTGCAATTTGCAGCTAAGCTTGGCATGTGCCCCTGCAACTTCTTGAATGTCTCCCCGTCTCTCCCTAGTTCCCTCCCCCTTTGTCATCTCTTCTCCTTTTTCCATCCTAGATTGTAAGCGCCATGGGGCAGGGATCTATTTCTAATCACAACTGTTCAGCACCAGACACGTGGAAGGCATATATAAACAATAATAAATAATAAAATGGACAGTAGGCCGCTTGCACACAAGACGGGGGGAGGAGGGGAACTGCCATGAGCCAAAAATCACATCAGGGGGATCACGTGAAGATCCACCCATGTGCAGCAACATTTAGCCCATTTCCGCCATGATTTCAGGGATGGGAGACAGGGCTGGATTTTCAGCCCTGTCTCTGAAATCACAGCAGAAATGGGCTAATCATGTGAAAAACCCCATGCGCACGTACTGAGCTTCATGCGATGCCCCTGACATGATTTTGGCTCATGGCAGCCCCCCCACCCATTCCCCTTCCCCCCCACTTTGTGTGCAAGCTGCCTTATTCTTACTGCCGAGTGCCTATATTGGAACCATTCCTGACCCCGCCCCACCCCACTGACCTCATTTCCCTGCACAATTGCAAAAAGGGTAAACACAAAACCCACTGGGTTAAAAGGCAGCTTGGAAAATAAGCTGGCACAGCCCAAGACTTGGGCAGCCTCTTGTTGGCGCAGTCACATGTTTAATTGAAACTTGCGTGTTGGTGTCAGTCACTAGAAAGGCAGATGGAAACTAAAGACAGATTCCTCGCCGGGATTAATCATCTTTGCAAGCGTGATTGCTAAACATTCCCATTGTTCTTGCATACAGATGCATTATCTGCATAATTGGGAAGGCTAAAAATACTGAAAAGATGTGCGGGGCTGCTTGGTACATCCTTTCCCTGGCTCTGTAAAATCAGGGGGAGAGGGGATTAGCATTGCCGTATTTATGGGGATCACTTCTAATACTGGCTCCCACGATTTTGATAAGGTCTCAGTACAAATGTGGGTGAGAGACCTGTCACTGTCATCTCCCCTTCCTACGCCCTGGATGTTGGGGTTTAAATATTTGCATTGGGTGCAGGGAACTGCTGCCCGGCCCTGCTGATTTCACTGGCTGTCTGCATGTAACGCTTGCCACCCACACAATTCGCCTAAAAAGGGGGGGGGGTGTCCCCTCTTATGTTGTGTTTGCCCACACAAACACGGTTTTGACGCCCGCAGCCTATCCAAGAAACTCATCATCGTGAAGGAGACCAGCTCAGATGCTAGAGGGGCTGCTTTTGAGCAGAGTCAAAAAGCCAGAACTACGTCTATATTGACTCTGTAAATCTCAGAAAGCAGCACAAGCACAGCTCACACAGGGCATAGGTCCCATGTTTATGCTACCACCGTATGGGCTTCCTTGGTGGGTAAAGTCCAGCAGGTGGCAGCATAAACACGAAGCAGCGTTTATATTTCCTCGAACGGCTACACTTCAGAATGGCATCGCAGGTACTAACACGGAGTTCCTCCCCCCCTGCAGGGTAGCATAATGCGTCGATGCAGGGAGTGGGGGGCTGTGCAATCCTCAATCAGTGCCCGAGAGTCACAAAGAGCAGGCAACTCAGCATGGTTCGGTCAGGTGTGTTCCTGATCCCATTCGACTGTGGACCACCGCAGTCTCCACATGGTTAAGCAGGAAAACAGGGGCAACCCCAAAGCTTGTGACAAGGGGACTGGAAGCCATCCTGTGTTTACGAGCAAGCACGACACCAATGGGAAAAGGAGAGATTCTCCTGTTGGGTCATAGAATCACAGAACTGTGGAGTCGGGAGGAACTTCAAGGATCATCTCATGCAACCCCCCCCTACCTTAGGCGTAAAAGGACCCCTGGCACATGCCTATTGAGCCGTTTCTTTAAAACTCCAGGGAAGGAAGGTGTTTCTGCTGTGTTTTATTTAGGCGGCAGCATTTTCCCATCTCATTTTCTGATTTATGCTCTAGTCTTATTCCCTTCCTGAACTTCGTTTGGGAAGGATAACCGCACTATGGAATCGGCGTCCCGAGAGCCTGGGATGGCCTCATTGTGTAGTAGTGGTTCCGGGAAGCTGTCGAGGATGGCGGGAAGGAGCAAAGGTTGCACCAAGTAGGATGAAGGCCAGGCTATATAAAAAGAACTCTTCTGAGTCAAAGCGAGGAGGAGAGAGAAAAGGGCAAGAAGTAGGCTTTAGCTAAACCAGGCCGTTCTGCAGAATTGTGGTTTTGGAGAACCTCTCTCCTGAACCCGAGATGCCAAGACTCACATTTTATTGTTATTTATCATTTATGGAGCGCTTTTAGTGTTCCAAGTGCTTAACACTCCTTCTCTAGTTCACCCTCACAACAACCCCAAGAACTAGGTCATCATTATTCCCATTTTTACAGATGCAGAACTGAGGCTGAGAAAGAGGAACATGCCCAATGCCTTCCGGTGAGCTCACTGCTAAGATGGGAGTTGAATCTTCTTCTCCCAGATCCACGTCCAGCATCTTATCCACTAAGCAGCACTGGCTCTTTAAAAGCTGCATTAATACAAACCCATGTTTGGATAGGGAGGGTGTGGGAGAGAAATCTTAAAAGCCCTCCTTTTTTTGCATGTAAAGAAGTCACCAGTGCAACCCCCCCCTCCTCCAAAAAACAACAACAACAACAGGGGAAGGAGAGCAAAAACCCACTAAAGTGGATCATAGGATGGGCCTTTAGGACATAGAGCTCTGGGGAAGGCAAATGTTAAGGACAGACCAGCAGACGGGACAGGGATAAGGCATAGGCATTCTTGTGACAAATGCCCATCCCCTTCAAAAGAGGCTTCCCTCATAGAAAGTTCCCAGCTTCCTGTCCAGCTAAATTAGGGCTGTTTTGAACTCTAAACGTGATTGGGGGAGGGGGGGGGGGGAGACAGTTGGTGAAATTTTAATTGGAATTTGGTTCCAATCTGGCTGCCATTTTGTGCACACGCGGTACTGCTGGGGCCCTTTCACGCCTGCACAAAACAGCCAAGTTCTCTCCACTGTCCCAATCAAAATGCCCAGTTCCAACGGAAACTAAACATGGGTGGGATTTCTGCTCCAGTCCTACAGCTATATCAATCCCCAGCACAGGACCTGGATTTCTCTCGTTTCTCAGGTGTTTGCTTGCTATGGGGTGGGGTTTGCAGGAGCTGCTCCACAAGCCTCTGGCTGCAATGCGATGTGGAACTCACAGCCTGCTGCTCGATGCCTGACTCCAGGATGGTTTCCAAGGTGATGTTGAGGAAAGTGCTGAAATAGGGATGATCTTGAGGCAGCTTCTGGAAGTTCAAGAGCACCGTTGTGTTGCCCTCGGCGACCTGGAGCATGTCAGACAGCTTGCAGACGGACTGGTTTGCAGCTTCCACGTAGCTGGGAATCGAGAGGGACCCCACCGTCCAGAAGGGGTCATTCTGCAAAACAATTAATCAAAAGTCATGGTTACTTACTGCTCGGCAACCGAGATCCCTCCCTGCTGGAATTGGGGTGGGGGAGGCAGACAAAATTCACAGCAACACGATTCCCTCCAAGCGTTAGGATTGGGTCCAAACAGTGAAGCAGCGCTGAGAATCGCCGCAGTCCACTGGAGAGGGGGAAATGAAACTTGCCTGCCTGTCGCATCCAGTTCAGGAGGCAAGACCTCTCTGAGCCTCAGTTTCCCTATCTGAGGATGAAACACATCCTTCTCTTGGTGTGTAGTATAAACTCCCTCATCCAGATCTCTTCTATCCAGAGCATTCGTAATACGGATTTTTGTAAGGTTTTCACTGGATTTTTGTAGGGCTTAGATAACATGCTTCACATGGAAGCCAGAAAAAGGCAGATTAGATGGAAGCACCAGAAGGGAAATACATCACAGGCTGAGTGCACGAAAGTGAAGAGTGATAATTAGCGGATCCATGTTCAAAAGAAAGTCCTTTTTCGCTCCGTGTACAATTAACTGGTGGAACTTGTTGCCAGAGGATGCTGTGAAGGCTGCAGCACAGCTGGGTTTAAACAAAGACTGGATAAGTTCTCGGAGGATAGGTCCCATTAATGGCTATTAAGCCGAGTAGGTTGGAAGACACCACTTCTGACTGTCAGGAGCTGGGAGTGGAGAGCAGGGAATGAGTCACTCCATTATGACCTGTTGAGTTCTTCTTTGAAGTGACCAAGAATGGCCACAGTGGGACGCAAGGCACTGGGTCGATGGACCAATGGTCTAACTCAACAGGGCACTTCTTATGCGCTAATGATTGGAGGGTGGTCTCAAGGAAGTCCCCCCAGGGGTGTGTTCTGGGATGGGTCCTGTTTAACATTTATTTTATGCTTTGGGTGAGAGAGTAGAGAGAGTATGCTGGTGGAATTTACAGGCGACACAAAACTGGGAGGGACTGCAGACACTGGAAGATAGGATATACATTCAAAATGATATTAAGCTAGAGAAGCAGGTTGCAAACGACAAAATGAAATTCAACAGAATGGGGTCAACGGGACAGAAAAACCAAAGGACTAAATACAAAAGGGGGGATAACTGGATCAGCAGCGGCACTGCAAAGAGAGATCACAGATGAAGTAAGAGTCAGCAGTGCGATGCTATTGCCAAGAAGGCAAATGCCATTTTAGGTTTCATCTACAGAAGCACTGTAGGCAAGACCCACGATGCGATTGTGTCATCTCTGGTGAAGCACCAGCTCAGCTGGAATACTGTGTCTGCTTTCAGACACCCCATTTTAATAAGGGCAGGGAAGGGCTGCAGAGGGTTCCAAAAAGAGGAGAGCAACAATGAGACCACTCTGGAGTATGTGGTTTGTCGATTGCAACCCCTGTCTTTTGTCTCTCGCCCAAGAGCAAGGAGACATTTAGCAACAAAGGCAATAAACTCAAAAACTTTTAAAGGATTTTGTTGTTGTTTCGGTTTGCTTGCTGCACACAAGTAGCCGTGGAACTCACCGAAGGCAAACGATAAAAAGGATTAAAAAGAATAATAATTTTAAAAAATCTCTGCTCAGTTTGGTTTGTTGCCCTGAAATCTCAGATTTAAAAATAAAAACAGAACAATCTGCAAACGACAAAGGGAAAGGAGCACGTCTTTCGTCCCTCATTTCCATCTAACCAGGAACTTTGCTCCTCCTCTGCCACCCCCCTCACTCGCCCCAGAGTCTCCCCCTCTCTAAACCCTCTTTGCCCCTTCTCCCATTCTCCTCTCCCCCGGACACCTATGCTATCCGACCTTCAAAATCACTCCTAAAAAACCTACCACCTTCTCATCCCTGTAAACGGCTCCTTTTTTCTTTTGCTTCTCCTTAGGTTTCTCTTTATATAGTCTCATAGGCAACTCGTGCCTCCCCCCGATTTTCAGAAGCCCTATGGAACCCTGTGCCCTCCCATTATTGACAGTTACCACCCACCTATGGATCGTCTTCTCCTTCAGGATCCCCCTCCTCCCCTTGTAAGCAGACCTAAACATCTGCAACTTATTTATTTTTCACATTTAATACCCCACCCCTCAGGCATTCTCAACTTTGTGAATGTCTCCTCCTGTTTCCCTCCCCATTTTCTTCTCTCCTTTATCCAGCCTAGATTGTAAATGCCTCAGGGCAGAGACCTCTCTCTAGTTATGGCTGTTCAATGCCAGATACGTTACTGACGCTATAGAAACAACAACAACAAGTCTGTAAACAAGAAAAGGAAATATAAAGTGCTAAAAACAGGGCCAACAATACAGACCAAAGCTGTGGGCTTAGCGGTTCAGATTAACCTACTGTATTGCACCTACTGTATTAACCTACTGTATTGGCTACTGTATTGCAGCGACACTCTCCAAAGGATGCTGTCCTGAAGGGAAGGAAAAGTTAGGCCACTGTTATCAACAAGTCTCCAAAGACAAGTTCAGAGCTGCCAGCCCCTGATTACATTGTGAAGAACGGAGAAAACTCCTTATCAGAGAGTGCAGGCAAGCTAGCTAGATTCATTCAATCCGAGCGCTCTCTCGTGCTAACCCCTCCTCGCAATGCGTGCCGCTCTCGGCAGAGAAATCGGTAATCATCCCTCAGCCTCACAAGAAAAGGAGCTGTCATTGATACAAAATATTGCTAACAACAATGATGTTGGTGTTACCCACCCTGTGGCAGGAGGGGCGGGATACAAAATTTCTAAATAAAAAAATGGAGGGCCCTTTCCCTACTCGAGTTCTACACAGGCAGGCTCAGGCTGACAAGGAATGTCGGTAACCCTTTCGGGCATGAAACCGGTACCGTTTAGTGCCTGATCCATGCGAGACTGTTTGGGTACCCCAATTTCAACAAGCCTCCCGATTTTATTGGATACCCATTTCCGTTCTAATAGCGACTTGCCCGAGGCCATCCAGAGAGTTCATGGCTAAGCCTGACTTGGGAGACCAGGGTTCACATCCCAAGTCCAACACCTTATTCGCTAGGCTACCGTGATGGACACTTCTGACTCGGAACGTTCAAAGAGGTCTTCTAATGACGGGTTCAGGCTGGTCACCCTGTGATCAAGTATTGCAGAATAAATTAAAGAGATATTGGAGAACTAGGTTTCCTGGGCACAAGATGGTGAGTGGAGGACAGGAATGGATGGAGATGAATGGGATGGTGAAATGGGCAGCTTGCCTTGTCATTTATGAATCCAATTTGCAGAGGAAGAGAGCAAGGCTCTCATTCGCATCACAGTCTGTATTGAACAGTATGTGCAGTTCCGGTCACTCCATCTCAAAAAAAGATCTAACAGAACTGGAAAAGGTACAGAGAAGGGCAACAAAAATAATCACGGGTATGGAACGGTTCCCGTACGGGGAGAGGTTTGATTAAGTCAGGACTCTTCAGCTTGGAGAAGAGATGACAGAGGGAACAGAAGTTATAAAATCACAAGTGGCATGGAACAAGTGAATAGGGAACTGTTATTTACCCTTTTCTCTCTGTCTCGTCTGCCAAAACTCTTGTTCATGCTCTGGTCATCTCTCGCCTCGATTACTGTAAACTCCTTCTCACTGGCCTTCCCCGGTCTCACCTTTCTCCCCTCATCTCTGTCCAAAACTCTGCTGCCAGGGTCATCTACCTCGCCCGTCGCTTCGACCATGTGCAGCCCCTTCTCTCTTCGCTTCACTGGCTTCCCCTTCCTGAACGAATCTTGCACAAGCTCCTAGTCTTCACCTATAAAGCTCTTCACAACCTTGCTCCCCCCTACCTCTCTGCACTTATCGCCCTCCATACTCCAGCCCGTGCACTTCGCTCCTCCTCTGTCCCTTCTCTCACCCTTCCACGCCTTCCCTGCTCCCCTAAGCGCCTTCGTCCCTTCTCACTTGCTGCCCCCCATGCCTGGAACTCCCTCCCTGTCCACATCCGCCTTGCCCCCTCCCTTCATACCTTCAAATCTCTCCTTAAAACTCACCTCTTTCGCTCTGCTCTGTCTGACTCTTTATCCTGCTGAGCCACTATTCCTATACCTACGATCGGTTTACCCTTATCCTTGCCACATGGACCTGCCTGCTGTCATTCTCATTGTAACCAAGCCAAGTACGTGCACTTGAGACCTCGCATCTTCATGAATGTTAGACCCCTTGTCTTTCCCTCTGTTCCCCTTCCTAAGTCTCTCCCCCAGCTCCTGTCTCTCAGATTGTAAGCCCTAGGGGCAGGGACCGTGTCTATTTTATTACTTTGTAAAGTGCCAGGTACACTGCTGGCGCTATATAAATGTTTGTTATTAATAATAATAATAATAATAATAATAATAATACTACTAGAACTTGGGGGCACTCCATGAAACCAACCGGCAGCAGATTGAAGACAAATTTTAAAAAGTACTTTTCCACTCAATGGTCGCAATCCTATGCACACTTACTCATGAGCAAGTTCCTTTGATTCCTATGGAGACTGCACATGAGTAAGTGTGTTCAGGATTGCATCCAATGTACAATTCATTTGTGGAACTTGCAGGGCCGGCTTTAGGATCTGTGGGGCCCAGGGTGGGGCGCGGGAGAAATGCGGGGCCCCAGTCTCCCGCTGGCGGCAAGGTGGGCCTAGGGGCGCTCCCCGGCTCAGGGGGCGCTCCCTGGGCCTGGGGTCAGGGACGGGTGGAGGGGCACTCCCCTCAGCCCAACCCCAAGCCCAGCCATTTCGGGGGCACTTACCTTCCCCATCCGTTGCTGTGGCGTCGCCCTCGCCGTCCTGGGCCCCGCGTTGGATCCGCTCACAGGAGTGGCTCCTGGGGTGGGCTCCGGCGGCGGCAGGTGCAGCAGCGGCATCTGCCACCACCGGAAGTTGCAGGAAACATGGGAGAGGCGGGGCCTCTGCCTCTCCCTCACTTCTGCTGGCGGCTGGGCCCCCACTCTGCTGCCTGGCTGTCTCGGCCAGGGGGAATGAGGGAGAGGAAGAGGCCCCGCCTCTCCCACATTTGCCCCTGGCCGAGACTGACAGGCAGTGGGGTCCCGCGCGGGGTTCCCAGCTCCTGGCCACTGTCAGACCGGGAGTTGGGGACCCCGAGTGCGGCACCCCCCCAGGAATGGGGCCTGGGGCGGCCGCCCTGAGCAGCTTTGCGGTAGGACCGGCCCTAGGAACTTGTTGCCAGAAGCTGTAGACACGGCCAGTAGCCTAACTGGGTTTTTTAAAGGACTGGATAAGTTCTTGGAGGATAGATCCATTAATGGCCATTAGTCAAGTAAGGTTGGGGGAATGTAACCTCTCTGATTGTCCGAACCTGGGAGAGAACAGCAGGGAATGATCGCTTCGTTATGATTAGTTGGGTGCTTCACCAAAGAGACAGAGTGGCCACTGTCAGAGACAGGATGCTGGGCTGGATGGACCGTTGGACTGACTCAATATGGAACTTCTTACAGTAGGGAGTTACGTCTTAGCACCTTTAGAAACCATTCTCCTGCATTAAGCTTCTCCAGGTCCGTCCAGTTGAACATGGACGCGTGCTCATAAGCCAGCTCGGGAAAGACTTCCTCCACGTTGGTGGTCCGCCTGAGCGTCTTGTCATGCATTAGGAACGGCACCCCGTCAAAGCTGTAAAAAGGACAAAGGTCTCGATCAACCTACGGATACTGCCCAACAAATACACCAGGGATGTGTCATCTTCAGCCCAGGGATAAATGTGGCCCATGGCTTTTTTAATTTATATTTATTTATTTGGCCCCTTTCCAGTTTCAGGACCTGGCCTCAAGCAAACACTGACATAGGAGCTCAGGAAAAGGGAGTGGAGATGAGGAGGATGGCTCTATTATGTATGATTAGTATCATTACTTATATAGCACTGGCAATTAGTTGTAATTCGAAAAAGATGTCTGCCCCAATGAGCTTACAAACTAGGAACCCATGATCTGGACCTTCCCCTTCTTTCTCCCATCCTGGGCACATATGCTTTAAGAGAACACCTGATGAGAGCATTCCAAGGACTCAGCAACAGTTAGGATTCCACAGCCGGAGTCAGCATTAGAAAGATTCGGATTGGCAGCTCCTCCTCCTCCTCCAGTGCGGTACCATTTTGCGCATTTACAAAAGTGTTTGTTTGTTTGTTTGTTTCATTGTGTTGTGGGGTTTTTTGTGCATGGACAAAATGACGATGCAGTAAACAGAGGGGAGCAGGGATCTGGATTGTGGAGATCTGGCCTGGCCAAAAATCTGCGTTGGACCTCTGCAGCCTGTTCCGAAAATGGGGATTAAATCTTCAAAGAAGAACAGGGTATTTTGATTCAGCCCTACTTATTTTATTTTACTTGAGCCTAAATTAGTTGGTTACTGCCTGAGAGCATTAATCAGTCTCTCTATAAATATGCTCGTGTTCACTTAATAAAGATTGTTTACATCTGAACGACTGGGTGGGGTTTGCTGTGTTGGTCCCAAATATCGGCAATAGAGACGAAGTAGAGCAGTGATATCTTTTATTGGACCAACTCCAGTTAGTGGAGGTAGGCAGGATTTCGGACCTCACAGGATCCTTAGTCAGGCAAGTCTGTAACCCCAGACTTGCGTGATGAAGGACCCTGTGAAGTCTGAAATCCTGCATACCTCCACTAACTGGAGTTGGTCCAATAAAAGATATCTGAAAGCCTGACACTCAGAAGTACTGTCCTTATATAGAGAAACAACAACACACCAGTAGGGCTGTAGCGGAATATCGCAGCGGTAGCTATTTCCGGCGGAAACAGTGTTTCCATAATTAGTGGAACGGCATGGCAGAGCTTTCATTCCGCTAGTTTCATTCCGCGGTTCCGCAGTTCCGCTTATTTAATTCCGCTACTTAGTGGAATCGTGGAAACATGACATTTTCGCTATTTCCGCAATTCCGCCAGCGCCACAAAATAGCGGAATAGCGATTTTCCGCAATTTTTCCGCAATTCCGCGATTTGCAGAATTCCGGCGGAATTAGCGGAATATCCACAGAAAAGTCGCAGTGTGGCGCGGGCAATTCCGAAATGGCAGAATGGAATCGCGGCGCGGTAACAGCTGCTGCCGCATCAGCCCTACACACCAGCCCTCAATTTCAATCCGGCTCACGGTATCCGTACTAATTTGCAAAGTGTCCCACAGGAGGGAAGAGGTTCTCCATGCCCAACGTACACAGTAGAAGCTTCTGCAGCTTTGCAGACTCCAGTTAACATGTACTCAAGATCTTGGTTGATTTTGCAAGGGCCAAATGTTTCTGGTTTGGGGGGCTGGGGGGGAAAGGACACAGATAATCTGACCCCCACCATCTCAAAATGGCTTTTAAACTGATAGTCGAGAGAGGGTGGATGCTGTATTACTCCAAACTACAAGAGATGGACACAGAGTAGTTCAGGTAATACCTTTAATTGGGCTGACGTCTGTTCGTGAAAGTATGCAAGCTTTTCAGCCACACAGAACCCTTCCTCAGGTATGGAAGAAGTCCTGAGAAAGGGCTCTCTGTGGCTTGAAAGCTTGCATGCTCTCCCTAGCAGAATCTTCTCCAACAGAAAATACCATCTTAACTACTTTGTCTCCATGTTTAACATTGGTTCAATCCATAAAGTTTGTGTGGCCCTAATAATTTAGATTTTCCCTTGGTATTCAATAAACTGATTATGGATAGAAATAAAGTCATGCTAGTTTGCTGTCCTAATTGTTGCCAAAACACTCACACAGCACACTGCTGCTGGGGTCCAAAATGGGTTTTAAATTATTAACACCACTTCATTTTGATGGCACCCACTGAACCGTGAGCAACTTTCTACGAGAATAGTATAGGAGAGCGCTCTCCTGCCACGATTTTACAATCTAGAAATGAGACGCTGTGTGGGGTCCTGAGGCAATTTAGAGTAGCATTCGTGTCATTGGGACTCAAGCAGGCCTTCCGTGTTAGTGCTGGGGCTCAACGTTTGAAGGATCAAACTGCGTCTGAACTGAAATCTAGCCGGTAGAACTTAACGGACTCTCCGTGAAAAGGAATCAATCTGGCAAATTCACACTATTCAAACCAAACACGGCCAAGCGGATAATAATTGCTATCCCTTTTCTTTTTCACCAGTGTAGCAGGGTAGCAGCAGCCACCTGTGGTACTTCTTGGCAAGATCTGCCCCAACACCATCTCTTGTCTAGGGAATTTAGCTCACGCCGACTTTACTGCAAACCTCTGAGAGAGTCTCCACTGTCTATGGCGCCTTTAGCTAAGCAATCCCCTTGACTTCCTTCCCCCAAAGTGTCTCAAACCATACAATACCCTCTGGTTACACTCACTGTCTTTTGCCTCAGGTCCAGGCTGCAAAGTCCTTAGAGTGCAGAGTTCTCACCCCGCCTCTGAATTTCCCAAGTGCCTTCTGGTTCAGCAACCCCCTTCCCACTAAGCCTGGCTCAGCCTTTATACTCTCCTGGGCGGGCTCCTGCCACGCCCACTCCCAGCTGTATCAATTAAGGCACTATCCCCTCTTAGGCAGAGCACCTGCAGCCCCGCTAGCACCTGCACCTAGGCCGGTGCTTGCCCCTCTTAAAGGGCTCCTCTTAAAGCCTCCAAGGAACACACCCTTGCCACAACCAGATATCCATTTTTGTTTTAGTTTGGTATTCCAGTTAAGGTCACTTCAGCTCCGTTAGTGCTAGTCATTAGCAGCTAGCGTGTGCCCTTGGGAAAGGGCGGGGCTAATATATCTTAGATCTCAATAAATAAATAATATAAATATTGTCTGTGTGCAACTGCAGAAACGAAATCATGGAAACTGCAAAGTAACTAGAGCTCTGTTGTCCTGGGCATGATTTACATTTTAGGCAGCCTTGAGTACCCAAATAATACTGGGGACCAAAACGGATACTCATCAGGGATTCTATTTCGCTTTTTCGGGCTTTCCATTTTTTGGATTTAGTTATTTTGGGGGGTTCAGTCGCTTTGGTAATTTTGTTACATCATTTTTGGCAAACGCACACGGAAAATAGTGCTATTATTGCCAAAGTGACACCATCCAAATTCCCAAAGTATCAAATGTAGTGTAGAGAAATTAAGGTTGCCGTGTTGGTCCCAAATTTAGGAAATTGAGACGAAGTGAAGGCCAAGAAGATAAAATAAAGGAATATTGGTGGTCCTCGCCCTCCTATGCGACTCCTCCCCTTTGGGGGCACCCTTCGTGGGGGCCCTAGAGATGGCCATCTTTGAGGCTCCGCTGGGAGGGAATGGGGGCCCCCTGCACCTTGCCCTGGTGAAAACTGGGGCCACTGCGGACCCCAGGAAGTAAAGCAAATAGCAGGGCCCTGGGGGCAGTCGCCCCAAGGCTGGCCCTGGTGAAGACTCAGGATTCATGAATGATATTTCCATCCAGGTGCTTTGAAGAGGTCAGGATAGGGTGGCCATACCTCCCGTTTAAGCTAGGTTATGAAAAATACATGGTGCAGGGCTACGTTGGGTCAAGTGGCCAAAAGTCCTGGGTACTTAAGGCTGGGTCGGAGGCCTAGCTAAGGAGATTCCCCAGGGAAAGGGAAGAGGAAATCAGAGGACTCTGCCTCAAGGGTAGAGGCTCGAATGCCTGGCAGGCCCAGATGAAAGGGCCAGGAAGCTTGCCCAAAGGCCTTGCTGCACAGATGTTTATCCTGGCAGCTGGCTGGCAAGGGGCCTAGGCCAGAGTGAGGCCTAGGAGGTGAAGCCCATGTACGGGAAGGGGGTTACTGAGTGAGCGAGGAACTGGTTGGCAGGGAGCGTGGGGACTTGCATTACCAGTTGTCCTTCCTCCCAGAGAGAAGCAATGGCTGCATGGGGCATTTTCACATTCTCCAGCTTTCTGCCGGACTTCAAAGTCCAGGTTCTGCAAACTCGGGGCGGGGGGGAGAGAAGAGAGGTAGACACCCACCCCCTCCTCCTGGAAGTCACCCGGGCACCACTGTAAACAGCAGCGCCTGGCAACTCCTACATGTTTAAGACCCAGACTTTTAAGTCCCCAGATACTGGGGACTTACAAGTCTGGGATCTCAAAGTTTACGGGAGTCACTTGGTGCTGTTCTTTACAATGGTGCCTGGGCAACTTCCAGGAGGAGGGGGCGAGAATCTAACACCCCCGACCCCCCGCATGAGTTTCCAGAACCCAGACTCTGAAGTCTGGCCGAAAGCTGGAGTGTGTAAAAACACCCATCGATTGTGTTGTGTGTATCTATAGATGGAGATGAAGTCGATCAACTGATCTCTTTTATTGGACCAACTTCTGATGGTGAAGATACGCAAGTTTTCGGGTCCTGAGGGGCCCAAAAGCCGAAGCGTGCATATTTTCGCCAATAAAGATTGGTCCAAGAAAAGAGAACGACTTCATCTCCATCTCTTACATTCGGGACCAACATGACCACACGCTCTATCCACAGATAGAACTTGCACACTATAAATGAATTTCGGTTGGGTGACAGAAAGTGCTGTTGAACCGATTCTGGGTATGGATCCTGAAGGGACTTACCCAAACAGGATGCTGTCTTATTACATTACTCCCACGTGACCGGGACCATTCCCAGCACGCAAGCAAATCACTCACTCATGGCCGACTCAAGGCATCTAAAAGAATTCTCTTTGAAACCATTAACGAGCTAACTTTTGATGAATTTCCAAGGCGATTAAGCTGCTATCATCCCCAATTTTGTCCTTCATCGCTGCAGAACTGACCTTGTACTACGAGAAAGGGCTGGGGGGGGGGGGGGCGGAATAATTCATTTTTAAATCTGCCTGCTCTCAAAACAGGGATGGAAAAGAAAGACCCCCTGACTGGTACACCAAGCCCAGCAGTCTCTCTCCCTGCAGAGGATGTCTTCCAGTTAAAATCATCCTCTACAGATTTTTATACTGTGGTTCCTCTGAATTTGGGATAATAAGCCTTTAGGCGCTGAGGAGGGGCCAAGAGTAAATTCCCCAAGGCGAAGTGAGAAATTCCCCACAATCCTTATCAGGGCAGCAGTTCTCAAACTGGGAGTGCAGCGCTTCTGCGGTAGAGGATGCACGTCAGGACTGAAGGGGAACAGAGCCCTCAAACCCTGGTCCTCTGGGTTCACAGGCAGCAGCAAGCTCCACACTGCCACCAAGTTGCTGTGGTGAAGCTGTGGAACCACAGCCCTACAGCCCCTTGCAAGCCTGACTCCACCCTGGAAGGCTCCTTATTGGCCAGTGATAACCAGCACCCTGATTGGCCAGGGAGTCTTATATAGCTTCCTGCGCCAGCAAATCTCTATCCCAAACAACCCGAGACCTGACTCTACCAGCCTCCTTACCTCGCGCTGCCTGCTCCCCACTCCTCCTCTCTACCTCGGGGCCCTGCTAGGACTAATTCCCTGGATTCTGACCCTTCCTGCTTCAGACATAGGCAAGGTCAGGTGCCATTTCAGGAAATGTCCCCAGCTGAGCGCCTCTGAGCTGCGGGGAATTACGGCGAAAGCAGGAGCGCTGCGATGTCATGATGGTTGGATAAGATGTGTAGTTGTATCAGAACAGGATAGGAACCTCTCTCACCCCACCCTCCCCTCACGTGACCATGCCCCTTTTCTGGGCACCATGATGTAATGATGCGTGGAAAGGGATGCAGTCACATGTCTTTCCTATTGCCAAACGTAACTCTGGCAGCACACTGACTCGTAGCGC
The DNA here is from genome assembly GCA_003113815.1 of Sphenodon punctatus. Taxonomy (NCBI): domain Eukaryota; kingdom Metazoa; phylum Chordata; class Lepidosauria; order Sphenodontia; family Sphenodontidae; genus Sphenodon; species Sphenodon punctatus. The sequence goes on from QEPC01001730.1 coordinate 54,834, forward strand.
TCCCAGGCCAGAAGCCTGGTGCTCCACCACAGATCACAACCAGCGGCCCATGGGAACTAAAACTCATCCAGCTCCGTGTTACCCAGCAAGCACCCCAATTGGCCCAAAACTCCTATTGCCCCCTACTCTTGGTCAGACGCGTCCTTCTGAGACAAGCTGGAGCCCCAGCACCTTTATTTGTTTATTACAAATCAAGCCCTGCTCTCACCTCTCCTGTTCTCTGCTAAAGCCACTGGCCGCAAAGGCTAGATGGTGCGCTCGGCAGGACAGGCAGGGGGTGCCCTATGCTTTGGGGTTAAAGGGAAATGAAATTAAGATGGACAAATCCGTGGAAGCATTTGGATCCCTCTGTTCCCCTTTCTCCTCTCAAAGAGTTTTGGAATTACCTTCTCCCTGTCTGGGCTTGCTCTGTTTACAATATTCCTCAGTCCCTCATGGCAAAGCACAGTTGGAGTGCTCCTTTGTGTGGCTGCCGTCTCTACTCACCAATGGGGGGTTCACCTGAAGACTCTAGATTTTGACCCAAAGTCTTTGGGCTCCAGCAGAAACCCCAATGTCTCCAGCTCAACCATCTGTGCCGTGGGCCGTGTCGGTGCCATTTTGAAGAAGGGCAGCTGGTTCTGCACACGTGCAGACTGGCTGCCCTTATCCAAGACGGCGCTGACGCGGCACGTGTCGTCTTGGGAAAGGGCTGCGCAGTCGCCGAATGGCCACAAGTGGTTATTTCGCGCACATGCAGAGCGTTTTAAAATTCTTTTGAGAATCTCTATAAGATCTCGAACCACTAGCGAAATCTTTGAGATCTCACCGACGGTTCTCGATTCTCATGCAATTCCCATGAGAATCAAAACGGTTCTTGGTTCAGCCTTAATTCAGGGGTGCCTGTATAGTCCAGAGAATATGGGACTTCAGGGGCAGCAGAGCCATGTTGGAAAGGAGGGGAGGGGGAGATGCTCTCCGCGCCGTTTTCGGACATTACCCTGCTCATTGTGAAGCATCACAACGCTCCAGAGGAGCCACGGCCATGTCAGAAATGGGTGGAAAAGTCCATTTGCCACTCTTGTGCCATTGACGTACTCTTTCCATGTCAAAGTCTTGGGGAAGGTGACCGATATAACCCAGAGAGAACTGGAAGTCGATTCAGGTCCAAACTCTCATACCTTCTCAAAATGAAGCTATTTTTCCCACTTCTTAAAGCATACTCTCTTAACCCACCCTGGCCAAATTCAACTGAAACACTTGTTCTGAAGAGATGGATTCTGAGAGGCAAATGAAATGCCATTCGATTTTTCTTTCATCACGGCAAAGAGAGATTTTGGGTGTGGGCAGATAAATTCATAGGACAGTTTTGCAAGACTAGTATTAACCTGGATTCCAGCCTGTCACGCAATGAAATCATTTCAGATTCATTCTACCTTCCGTGCAAACAGAAATCCAATCTATCTAAGCTCCTGACGCACAGGCTGTCCTGTACTTCTCCTGAGGATGCCGCCAGAGTGCAGAGTAGAAGAGATTAGAAGCCAATTCAGAACTGAACACTAAAAAACTTTTAAAATAAAATAAAAAAAAGACCAAGTAATACACCAGCAAGATCGCACTCGGTAGAGAATTTTCATCCTGACATAGGCCGATTCAGACGGGCGCGGTGCGTCTCCACGGCATAAAAATCACACCGTATGTAAAAATCCCACGGGCGGGGTTTAGACGCGAGGGTTTGCGCGTTAAAGCCGGTCAAGCGCTCTTCTAAAACCGCAAATTAAATACCTTGATGTCGAGGTAGTTAGTTTGCAGTTTTAAAAGAACGCACAACCGGCTTTAAAGCGTGAAATGTTGCGTCTAAATCTAAAAGCAGTCGGATATACACACACACAGCCCTTAGTTTCTTGTCTGAGCAGACCAGGGATAGGGAACATTCTCTCCCCTAGGGGCCACTCTGAAAATTAGTACAAGCTCCAGGGATCCCATAAAAGCTGGGGAACAGAGGCGCGTTCAAGAAGAGGAGGGTCCAGATCGTGGGGCTGTCCCCTATCCTAGTGTGCATGCCCTCCTCTCTGCTCCCTTACCCTGAGTTCACTCTGTCAGCGCCTGAAGACGAGATTGAATCCAGGAGTCAAATCCAGGCACTGGAAAGGGGCCACTGAAAATCGAGCTGCTGGCTGCATTTGGCCCCCTGGCCTGAGGTTCCCCACCCAGGTGCCTTAATGGATGTGGGCCCTTTGAGGGCTAGTAGCTCAGCCACTCCATCTATGGAGCCACTGAGAGTGCGTGTTGGCAGTCAACCAGCCAGCCAGCCTGGAGGGCAAATCTGAAGCCCTTCAAAGTGGGAGGATCAGCACAGGAGAATGGAACAGAATACTTGCTTGTCTGTATGGTGGGGGGGGGGCAATTACCTCTTTCCCTGAATCTTCTGCCCTCCCAGAAGTAAGCCTGAACTGAAATAGTTATTCTGTTTTTGTGGAAATTTCTGTGAAAACGGAATAGCTAGTTTTTTAATTGGAATTCTGACTGGAAATATATTCTGATTGGAATCCCAACTGGAAACCCGCCACCCGCCCCCCCTCAACTCCACTGTGAAAGTTAAAATGGCCACCACCCTCATCTAAAATGACGGTAGCGTCGCCACCATTTTGGATGAAAGCAGATTATTTTTGCATGCCGCTGCCATTTCGATTTTGCACATATAGAAATTGGCCACGGCAGTCATTTTTTGCATATGCAGCGGCTTCTTTAAAAAAAAATGGAAAAAAACACCCCACACAACTATTTTGTCCAATTCTGATTGGAACTGGACAAACTATTGCCCATTCCAGTTTTCGTTCAGAATGGGCAAACTGCCTGTCTCCAACTAGAAATCGGGATGGGTGAAAATTCAGGTTCACCCTACCCAGAAAGACTCAACACTTCCTGCTTTTGTATTTCCTTCACAGCATCTTTACCTCACTGACTGTTTGCTATTCCAACTCCCCCTCCCCCCAAGCAGTGGAATATTTCCACTCTACTGACCCTAACCGTGTGTTGGCCACCACTGAGTGAAAGATACCAAACAAGATGGGTGAAGTTGGACACTTCCTATATGTCCAGTCATTTTGGCATCAAAGATTCCACCAGAAACGAGAGTATATTTTATTCTCGTGAAAATCTTGCAAGGACTGAGAATCAGGATCGAGATCTCAACCCTGACTCAGTCTCTCCCAAGATTTCTCACTTCCCTCCTCCCATCTGGAAAGAGGGAGGAGTACTGTTAATTGATTGGCACATGTTTACCCATTTGTCTGGGGCTGGAAACAAATAGGAGGGGGGAACTGAAGGGAAGAGGAGGGCTTAGAACAGCTTTTCTGCATTCTGTTGGAAGCTCAGGCTCCTGCTAGCCAATAGAATGCTCAAGATCTGCCTCTTCCATCCTGCTCTCCCCACTCCCATCTGGAAAGGACTTTGAGATGGAAGGGGGGGTGAGCTAATGAGAAGAGGCGGACTCAGTACAGCTTTTCAGCATTCTATTGGCTGCTGACTCCTGCTAGCCAATAGAATGCTAAGGTATCAGCTGAGTCTGCCCCCTCCCTCCTGCTCTCCCTCCCACCTGTTCCTGAAAACTTGACTTCGGAAAGCTTTCCCCACCAAGACAGCTGCCAGCCGCAGATAATTTAAAAAAGCCGGACAGGGAACAGTGTGGCTTTCTCTTCCCTCTCTCCATCCAGCACTGGGTATTCTGTTTTTCAAGATTCTCACTTGGTGAGAATCCAGTTGATTCTTGTCTTGTTCTCATTTGCAAGAACGAGACGAGAATTGTGATTCTCGTCAAGAAACACGAGAAATCAAAAATCGAGTTTCAGCCCTAGTAAAGAACATCCATCCATTTACAAACAGGTTCATGTGTGACAATAGAAATGCATTTTCCTACTGGGCCGTTCCAGAAAAGGTTACAGCGAAAAATTATTGTGAGGAAATTCAGATCTTGAACCAAACCAAAACGGATCCAGTAATCTGGTTGGAGTCAATTTCAGGGGCGGGAGGAGGGAATACAGCTTTAACATTGGAAACAATAGGTTCCATGGACTTGCCTTATCGTGACGTCAGCCTGGACGCCGTACAATTTCTGCTCCACCGCCTTCTGGAAGGACATCAGAGTGTTTTCTGGTGCCAGCTAGGGAAGAAACATCAAAAAGATTAGTACTAATCAGCAGTGCTAGCTATTTATAAAGCACGCGCCCACTGAGACAAAGGAGACACCGCAGGGACAACACGAGACCAAATTAATCCAAACACCAACACAAAACGATTAAGATGTTGAAAGAGCTGGCCAAGCAGCACCATTAAAACAAAGCAAATTTACTTCAGAGACCGGACTTCACGGACATTAGATTATATTACTGAACTGGCTCGTCTGTGCTGGGGATGCTATCCTGTCTTAGCCCTGAACTCACTGGCTGGCCTTGGTCAAGTTGTGATTTCTTAGCCTCAGCTCCCCCTCTGAACAACGGGAACAGGAGTAATAATAATTTTATTGATATAGCACCTCCCAGCTGAATGGTATGTGGGCTGCTTCATGAAATTAATACAAGAAAAACAAAACAAAACCTAAAATCCTTCTCAAAACACGGGGAAAAATACATTAGGGAGGCAACCAGCAGTGGATTCTTTAAAGGCACCTGGAGAATAAAAAAAGTCTTCAAGTGCTTTTTGAAGGAGAGGAGGAAGGAACCAAGACAAATAAACGGAAGGAAAAGGTTCCACACCAACGGGCCTGCCACAGCAACGGCTCGATCGCCCACCAACTTAAGGCATAATGGCAGGATGTCCAAACATTATTATTATTATTATAAGCATTTATATAGCGCCAGCGATGTACCTGGCGCTTTACAGAGAATAAGATAGACACGATCCCTGCCCGAGAGCTTACAATCTAAAGACAGGGGGAGGGGAGACAGGGAATGGGGAACAGAGGGAGAGACAAGGGACGCAACAATCATGAGGATGCGAGAACTCAGGTACACGTTCTTGGTTTGGTTACAGTACA
>QEPC01001730.1:84384-143712 GCA_003113815.1 Sphenodon punctatus
AAAACCAAGATAATGGAATGGTCTCATCTCCTGCCTCCCATCTCTGCTCCCTTAACCCTGAATTCAGTCTTTCGGTGCTTGAGAATAGAAACTGGATCCAGGAGGTCCAGATCCAGAAACTGGAAAGGGGCCAAAATAAAATACCAACCAGGGGCCTGAAGTTCCCCCACCCTTGCCCTAAGCCCATACCTCCCAATAGTCCATATTCAGAGAGAGCGCTACTCTTTGGGAGCTGAATCCCACTGTCCCTCTTTTGAGGGGTCAAAATCCTTTTTCTCTTTCTCCTGAAAGGCAACCGGTATTCAAACCTCAGGGTCCTCTTTCCTGGTGGCCTCTCAGGAAAAGCCCTTGAGAGGCCGATGGGATGACAAGACTCTAAGTAGAATGAGCAGCAGGAGCACGTCCGTCCGTCCCTCTTGACGCGCTTGGAATGCTGGGAGACGTGGTTGCGCCCATGCGCGAAGCGGCAATGTTATTCTCCGAGGGGCGGGGCTTATTGGCTGTGGCGGGGATGGCATCTCTTTAGAGTCTCAAAATGTTGGCGGTACGTGATCCAGGGGTAGGGAACATGTGTCCTGCCGCAGGTCACTTTGAACATTAGAACGTGATCCACAGACCAGCTAGGAGCTGGGGAGCTAAATGGGTATGTTCAGAATGGGGGAAGGAAGAGAGGGTCCAGATCATAGACCTACACCATGGATTAATCCCATATCCAGAAGGGCATGACCTCATCTCTGCTCCCTTCCCCTGAGCTCACTTGAGAGTGGGGAGGGGACTCGATTCGTAGGGGGACAACTGGACAGGATTTAGCTTCCCCATCCCTGCCGTACACGCACTGCCCCTTTCGACCAGGTGGAAAGCAAACTACTAAATCACAGTTGGCTAGAAGGTTCTCAGTAACATCAAATACTCAATTCAAGATGGTGTAAGGACCTGGAATCTTGAACCGGTGCCCTTGGGGCCCTCATGGCTGGCTGGCACCCCTGCACCATCAGTACAGCCAGGCTTGGCCCTTGGATTTGGTCCTGTTGGTCCACCCACCATGCCCTGACTGACCCTTGACTGGGCCTGCTCTGTATAAAGGCATGTAACCGGAAGTAGGAGCCGGGCAGAGCAACAACCTGGCTCCTTGACTGTGTCTGGTTTGCTGCCTCCTGAACAACTGCCCTGTAGCAGCTTGGCGGTGTCAGTGTGTAAGTGGATGCAGGATCAGGTTCCCAAATCAGCAAGTTAGTAGAGGATTAACTCAAAATAGTCTTTATTACATTTTCTCCTCAGGCTGTAGAGCCTTCTGGTCTGTTAATTCTTTTTGGAGAGTTTCATACTCTCTACCATAACCTTTTCTTCTACTCATTTCTGAATTTCTTTAGCCACTTTCACCTTTTCTTCTATTAATTTATGTGTTTCTTTAACCTTTTTATCCACAACCATCATTTGGCTTTCCAGCCCCTGACCCATTTCCTCCATCTGCTCCAGGGTTAGGTCAGTTTGGGTTTCCACATTCTGCATCTCCTTAGCTTTTTCCTCACCAATTTCTATTTGGTTTTTTTTAAACCTATCTGTCTCATGGAATCTTCCCTCCTGTAGGCCTCCCTTATTTACCTCCTCTTTAGCCTTTCTTTTCTTTCGTTTCTGGAAACACCGATTTGGGAATTCCCTCTTCAGATGTCCTATGGCTTTCCAAACCCAACACGTCTTTATTGGTGGGTCTTTGATTTTAGGGGAGTCACCTCCCTCTATTTTCTCACCGTCTGACCCACTCAGGGTTCTCAGTTTAGTTTTGTTCCTCTTTTCGTTTAGAGGACAATAGCTAAAAGGACAGGTCCTAGAAACTAAAAGCCCACAGTCCCAGCATTCAATATTATTTATCTTGCCCCCAAACATTCTCTGGGTTGACCCCCAGTCTCTTTACACGTCTGGCCTCTCCGCTCCTATGGGCAGATTCTTCATAAATGATGGCCACAATTATAACAAGTTTGCAGAGTACCTCCCTCCACGGGTCCCCAGTACTTGCCACTTCATAATCTTGCTGGCCTCTGGCCATATTATTGTTGCTCTCGAGGGTTTCTCCACATTCTGGGCGCTTGGGTATGTTGTCCCTGGCAACCTCGTCTGCATTGGTGCAACTCTGGCTTGACCCAGCCCCACAAACTCAATGGCTGCCACCATCTTGGGTGCAGTCCTCCATCCGCCATCTTCTCCTGGCACCTGGGTTCACCTTCCAGCAGGGAGTCCTCACAGGTGCTGTTCTGTGTCTTTGTTACTGCTGAGCTCAGTTCTCCAGCTGTTTGTGTCTCAGTTCTTCTACAAGTCTCGCAATTCTTGGGCACAACCCTCCACTTTATGATTACCGTGTCGCAGGGGTCCTCAGCTCCCTTCAGTATGATGGCTTGAAAGTCAACGTTAGAGCCGCCCGCATTCTCCACCAGATTTGTTGCAGCTTGGCAGTGTCAGTGTGTAAGTAGGTGCAGGATCGGGTCCCATAATCAACAACGTAGCAGGGGATTAACTCAAAACGGTCTTTATTAGGCCTCTTCACACTTCTTAATCCTCTATATACAACTTGAGTCATTGAGCAGGCTCTCAAGCCTCCAACTCAGTCCCAATAAATGCCCAAAGTCCTTCCAGTCAGAAGTTCAGCTTCTGGCTGAGCTTAGTCCCAACACAATATGCCAGCTTGCCTTCAGTTGCTGTAGGCTGGTCTTCACTTGGTGTCCAAGGGGGACGTAGAGATTTTCTCCCCCTCCTGCTTCTGTCAGTCAGGCCTCTCAGCAACTCCTTGCCATCTTGATCCTCTAGGTTTGACTGTCTGGATCCACACTCCTGCTGGAGCCAGCAACAGGCTGAGAGAGCCACGAGCAGAGCTCCTTTGCCTTGCTAGTCCAAACACAGACTGGCAGCCACAGCAGAGATCTCCTTCCTCTGCTGGAACCCAGAGTCCTCTGGCTTCCTGACTCAGTTTTATGGCTGGGCTGAGCTGGCCACACCAAGCTACTTCCTCTTCCTGTCTCTGCCCAAACAGCTTCCCTCTCTGAGGTAACTAGCTGCTCAGCTGTGCCTAATTAACTTTTCTGCTTTTCTATTTAAGCTGGCTGAGTCTCTGCAGCTGCTTTCAGTTACTAGGCTATGCCAAGGCTTTCTGCCTCTTCCAGGCTGGCACTGCCAAGCCTCGCACAGTCCTCAGCAGCTTATCCTAAGCTGGTAGCTGGCTCTGTCGTCACCCTGCTACCTTTATTCCAGTAAGTGACAGCTCTATTAGGCTGCAATTGGTTACATGCCCTTTAGATCCCTGGCTCATACCTCTGCACTGCTGTTCCCCTACTGCCTACCCCCCACCCTCTCTCTCTGTGTTCCCATTCCCGCCTGACCCACCCGCTTCAGAGTGCTTTTCTGGATTTGACCTTGGCCTGGGCTCCGAATCTGTACTTGGACTGCCCCTTGGGACTTGTTGCCTGTCTTGACCCCATTGGGTTTGGCCCTGATCCTGAAAGGACCCGCTGTTTGGGCCCGATTCTGTAGACACTCTGCCTTGTCCAGCCCTGTGCACCCAACGAATGGAGCCTCTTGTGATAGGACCTGTATCCCCCACAGGTCATACCAGTATATTAAGGACTCCCACATCTATGATCTGAGCCCCAGTGCAGCAAAGGGTTCACATCACTGTCTAACACTTGAAGATAAAGGTGTGTTATGCGCTATCCGTGCTCTGAGGGGAAGGAGGAGAATTGATGAGCAGGCTTTGTGCTGCCTTTCTGCTTCTTCCCCTGGGTTTTAAATTAAGTGTTACCCCTTGGGAGAAACGTTCTTGGAGGCACTGTGGATGTGTTCATCGAAAATCATCATCCTACCATGCAACAGTGGTTGAAAAAGCAAAACAAATGCTAGGAATCGTTGAGAAAGGGATAGAAAACAGAACGGAGAAGGCCATTGTGCTGCATTACAAATGCACAATGTTTGCCAACACCTGGAATATTGTGAGCTGCCCCGGTCAGCCCATCTTCAAAAGAATTTAGTAGAACTGGAAAAGGGACAGAGAAGGGCCAAGATGATGAAAGGTTTGAACCAGCTCCCGGATTGAGGAGAGGCTGAATAGGTTAGGGCTCTTGGCTTAGCGAAGGGATGACTGGGGTAGGGGGATACAATAGAAGCTTACAAAACTATGAATAGTGCCGAGCACAAAAAAGGAGGTAAACAACAGCTCCTTGTTCTCAAAATAAAAGAACTAGGGCTTTTTGGTTTTAAGCATTTTGTATTTTATTGTATTTTATGGTTTTAATGTTGGAAGCTGCCCCGAGCTGCGTTGCAGGAGGGGCGGGGTAGAAATTTACTAAATAAATAAATATAAATACATTCTTACCAACTTCATCTGGTGAGAAGGCTGCAATCTTTTCTATTGGATTCAAATCTGGCCGCGGGGTCCTCCATGCCTTCGTGACCTCGAGGCTAGACTACTGCAGCGCGCTCTATGTGGGGCGGCCCTCGAAGACGGTTCAGAAGCTGCAGTTGGTGCAGAACGCAGAGGGGGGACGAGTCACCGCACATCACTCCAGAGTCTGCTCTGGCTGCCAATAGCTAGTATCCGGGCACAATTCAGAGTGCTGGTTTTAACCTGTAAAGCCCTAAATGGCTTGGGCCCCAGGTATTTGAAAGACCGCCTCTTCCCCTAAGGTCCCGTCGTGGCCGCTGAGGTCAGCCAGGGGCGTCCTCTTGTGAGTGCCAGCTGCCCATGAAGCTGCTACAACGGGGGCGCGCAGGGGGGCATTCTCAGTTACTGCCCCACAATTATGCAACTCCCTCCCCTTGGAGATCCGCTTAGGCCCGAGCCTGTTCGTCTTCTGGAGGAAACGTAAGACCTTTTTGCTTGGCCAGGCAGGAATAGGGTGGGCCTGGGTAGAGGGGCTTGGGGAGGAGGATTGGTGGGGGTAGGTGGTTGCGACGATATGGGTTTTAAGGGATTTGATTGTATTTTATATTCCTTATGGTGTAAGCTGCCCTGAGTTCTTGGAGAAGGATGGAATAAAAATATAATACATAAATAAATGAAAAAATCTAATTAAATTAACTGGCAGCAGATTTAAGACAAATTAAAGGAAGGTGTTCCGCCCCCCCCCCCAACTCGGTGTACAATTAGCCAGTGGAACTCATTGCCAGGAGATGTTGAGAAGGTCGTCAACATATCTGGACTAAAAAAAATAATGAATGGATAAGTTCTTAGAGCATAGGTCCATTCATGGCCATTAGTCAAGCTGGTTAAGGGACGACACCTCCGACTGTCAATGGGAAACGGATCACTCCACGATGACCCATTGTGCATGTCTCTGAAGCGAGAGATGCCGGCCGCTGTCAGACGCAGGATGCTGGGCTAAATGGACCATTGTTTTGCCGCAGTCTGGCATTTCTTATGTTCTTATCCCCTTGCCGGAGAGGACATTGCTGGCATGGTGAGGGGAGGAGGGGCAAAGAAGCCTGCGGGGCCATGTGGGATGGTTTCCGAAAGCATGAAGGAGAATGAGACATCAGGGGTGTCGCTATGATAGGTGCAGCAGATGTAGACGCACCGGGGGGGCACATGCATGTAGAAAGCATCGGCACACTGGGAGGGACTGGAGTGCCCCAGTAGGGGAGCCCATTCCATCTTCTGCGCCAGGGCCCAATCCCCCCAGCTACATCCCTGCAGGCACTTATCCCCCCTCCCCGCTTTACCGCCACGCTCTTCAGACTGGTCTCAATTAGCAAGCATACTCAGTGTGACATAAAGAATAAAGATAGATTTCACAGAAATTTCCTGCTGCTGCCATCTTGCCTATTGGGGCCGCGTTACTTGGTGTCAACGAACCGGCAGGTAATTGTCAGAACGATTACGAGTTGGCTGCCCATCCTGATGCATGAGACCCGAGAGGGATTTCCTCCCGCCCCAACCCTCCTCACTCAACCTTTTTTGTTTTTAAATTAGATCTTCAGATTTATTAAAAGTCAGGCTTTGTAAACACAACCTCACTGTAAGTAAACATCTCCCTCCCAAACTCAGCTGAAGTCACCCGCTCGGTGCCGTCACTCCGCAGAGGAGCAGCCGACACCCTGAACTCGAGGGCAGAGACTTTCCCCTGCTGTCTCTCCTGCCGCCCAGGCAGCTGTTTCAATATTATGTCTTTGTCAAGACATGTTTCCCGGAGCAGCTGTCCTTGTGTTCTACCAAGCGTGTTCCAGGTCGCGTGATAGTCGGAGATGAATGCTGCAATTTCGGAGCCACTCCCGTCTCCGACATGCCTCGGACTTGGGCACTCCTCCAGACGGCCAGCGGTCCATTTTGGCAAGATACTTTCCAGGAAAGAGGAGTCCACTGTCCTAAAGCCAGTATAAATTCTTCACCTAAACACAAGGCCAATCCAGCATGTCTCTGCCCATGTCAGAGAGCAAGTAATGCTTACAGCAAGCATTAGCTCGGGAAGCTATCACCAACCTTAGCAGTAAAACAAAACAGCTGCAACCAAAGAGCATCCCTTTAATTCTTATGTCCATATAAAAAGGAACACGAGGTTAGTGATTTGTCTCCTGTTTTCCAATTAGGCTGGGTAGTTTTATAACCGCTGGCATTAATGACCACTGTTTAAAATCGCCCTGATCATTTGTCATTTCCTCGGTTGCCTTTTGCTTTTGGGATTACTTACTGCCATGACCGTAGCAGATAAACATCCCAGCTGGGACCAAGGCCTTGCGCTGGCCACGGTACAGATGCACAAGGAGTATTTATTTATTTATTTAAATGTTTATCCTGCCCTTCCTTTAAAAAGGCTCAGGACAGCTTACAAACATATAAAACATACAAAAAAGCATATTAAAAAGCCCATAAAAACAATAAAAGATGGGGGGAAAACCTACAACCCCCCATAGTACCACCCCATCTCGCAACCTTCCCCAGCCCCCATCCCGTATCCCTGCCCACCAAATGCCTTTACGAACAAAAAGGTCTTACACCGTCTTCCGGAAAGCACTCAGGCTTGGGCTTAAATGAACCTCTGGGAGAAGGGAGATCCATAACATCAAGGCAGCAACTGAATATGCACGGATTGGAAGACAAGGTAAGCTACTATGTAGCCTTATATGCCAGTGGCTCTCAAATTTTTGAGGCCATGCCCCTGCCTTCGTCTTGTCTGTGGATGTTGAGGCCCTTCCGCCATGGCGCACGACACACACACACACCTCCCTCTCCCCCTTCCAACCCACCTATTGCTTCCCTTCTATCTCCCCCTTGTTCTCCGATTCACTCCCCCCACCCTTTCTTACCCCATCGTTTTATTTAGATTTATATCCCATTCCCACACCCTTTCCCGCAGGCTCAGGGCGACTTACAACATAAAACATACCCCCTCCCCAAAAAATAATGTAAAAAAAAACCCCAGTAAAATATTAAACCGTATCGAATTCCAATTAAAACCACTTCCACTCTCAAGCTGTATCCCCGCCTACTAAATGCCGAGCCAAAGAAGTAGTTCTTACGTCGCCAATGGAAAATGATCAGGTTCGGGCTTTGGTGAACCTCCAGGAGAAGGGCGTTCCAAAGCTGTGGGACAGATTAGAGATTTCCCCTAACACAGAATGGATCTGTGTGTTTGTTTATTTATTTATTTTAAATTTATATCCCGCCCCTCCTGCCCACAGGGCAGCCCGGGGCGGCGAACATCAATCAATAAAACAATACAAAAAATGTTTAAACAATTTAAAAATACAATATGTGGGGAACCCCCACTCCTACCCCTCACCAAAAGCCTGACTGAACAGCCAGGTCTTACATACACGCCGAAATAGCAGGAAAGTGGGAGCCAACCGAGCTCCCAGCTATACTCCTCTGTGTTCTCCCACCCTCAAATTTACCTTTTACACACCCGGTGGGGGCTGGGGTGGGTCGATCCCCATCCCCCAAGTTACTGGTCTATACTGTAAGGATCCAGACTTTGAACCCAGGATTCCTGGAGCAGTGGCCCAGCCTGTAGCACCACCGTTCCATTCTGCCTCTGGCATGGCCACTCTGCTACTGAGGGCTTCTCTGCACGAACCCACAATATCCATCCACTTGTCCGTCTCCAGCCTGGCCACATGGTGGAATTCTGACCAACAGTCCTAAAATGCAGAAAACCTTCACAAAGACAGATGTGCTGTTTTGATTCAGTCCTAGCAGAGAGTGATCTCTAACCTGAAGTTCTTCTTACAACATTATTATTATTAACAAACATTTATATAGCGCCAGCAGTGTACCTGGCACTTTACAAAGTAATAAAATAGACACAGTCCCTGCCCCTAGGGCTTACAATCTGAGAGACAGGAGCTGGGGGAGAGACTTAGGAAGGGGAACAGAGGGAGAGACAAGGGGTCTAACATTCATGAAGATGCGAGGTCTCAAGTGCACGTACTTGGCTTGGTTACGATGAGAATGACAGCAGGCAGGTCCATGTTGCAAGGATAAGGGTAAACCGATCGTAGGTATAGGAATAGTGGCTCAGCAGGATAAAGAGTCAGACAGAGCAGAGCGAAAGAGGTGAGTTTTAAGGAGAGATTTGAAGGTATGAAGGGAGGGGGCAAGGCGGATGTGGACAGGGAGGGAGTTCCAGGCATGGGGGGCAGCAAGTGAGAAGGGACGAAGGCGCTTAGGGGAGCAGGGAAGGCGTGGAAGGGTGAGAGAAGGGACAGAGGAGGAGCGAAGTGCACGGGCTGGAGTATGGAGGGCGATAAGTGCAGAGAGGTAGGGGGGAGCAAGGTTGTGAAGAGCTTTATAGGTGAAGACTAGGAGCTTGTGCAGGATTCGTTCAGGAAGGGGAAGCCAGTGAAGCGAAGAGAGGAGGGGCTGCACATGGTCGAAGCGACTGGCGAGGTAGATGACCCTGGCAGCAGAGTTTTGGACAGAGATGAGGGGAGAAAGGTGAGACCGGGGAAGGCCAGTGAGAAGGAGGTTACAGTAATCGAGGCGAGAGATGACCAGAGCATGAACAAGAGTTTTGGCAGACGAGACAGAGAGAAAAGGGCGAATCTTAGCAATGTTATGGAGGGAGAAGCGACAGGATTTAGCAACAGAGTCAATGTAGGGTTTAAAAGAAAGGGCTGAGTCAAAGATGAAGCCTAGGCTACGGGCTTGGGGGACAGGCAGGATGGTGACTCCATCAATAGTTATTGACAGTGAGGAAGGAGAGGAAGGATGAGGGGGGAAGATAAGGAGTTCAGTTTTAGCCATGTTGAGTTTGAGTTGACGTTGAGACATCCAGGTAGAGATGTCAGAGAGACAGTTGATGAGACGAGCTTGAACAGAGGGAGAGAGAGAGGGAGTAGAGAGATAGAGTTGAGTGTCATCAGCATAGAGGTGGTATTGGAAGCCATGGGAGGCAATGAGTTTGCCTAAGGATGAGGTATAGATCGAGAAGAGGAGAGGGCCAAGAACAGAGCCTTGAGGAACACCAACTGAGAGGGGGAAGGAGGAGGAGGCGGAGTTGGAGAGAGACACATTAAAGGAGCGGTCAGAGAGGTAGGAGGAGAACCAGTTATGGACAGAGCCACAAAAGCCAAGGGAGTGAAGGGAATCCAGCAAGAGTGAGTGGTCAACAGTATCGAAGGCAGCAGAGAGATCAAGGAGGACAAGAATGGAATAGAGACGTTTAGATTTAGCCACCAGAAGATCGTTGGTGATCTTAGCGAGAGCAGTTTCAGTAGAATGAAGGGGGCGGAAGCCAGATTGGAGGGGGTCAAGGGAGGAGTTGGAGGATAGGAAGTCAAGGCAGCGGGAGTAGACAACACGTTCAAGCAGCTTGGAAGCAAAAGGAAGGAGTGAGACAGGACGATAGCTAGAAGGGTCAGAGGGGTCAAGAGTGGACTTTTTGAGAATAGGAGAGACTGTGGCATGTTTGAAGGCAGAAGGGAAAGAGCCAGTAGAGAGGGAGAGGTTGATGATGTGCAGGAAGGAAGGGGCGACAGTGGGAGTAATGGAGGTGAGGAGGCGGGAAGGAATGGGATCAAGGGGGCAAGTGGAAGGGTTGGAGGAGGAGAGCAGAGAGGAGATTTCCTTAAGGGAGGCAGGGGAGAAGGAGGACATGAGAGAAGGAGGGGGAGGAGGGAGAGGGGTGGGAGTGGGAAGAGAGGAGTGGGAAGCGATGTCGAGGCGGATCTTGTCTATCTTGGAGGTGAAGAAGGAGGCAAGATCCTGAGCAGAAAGGGAAGAAGGAGGGGGAGGACAGGGAGGCTTGAGGAGGGAGTCAAAGGTAGAGAACAGGCGGCGAGGGTCCCGAGAACAGGACTCAATGCGGGAGGCATAGTAGTGTTGTCTAGCAAGGGAGATAGCAGAAGTAAGGGTGGAGAGACAGAATTTGAAGTGAAGGAAGTCAGCGTGAGAATGGGATTTGCGCCAGAGTCGTTCAGCAGCACGAGTGCAAGAACGGAGGTGGCGGATACTAGGGGTGAGCCAAGGACGGGGGTACAACATATCCCTAGCCTTTCTGGCGATTGGAGGACCAAAAACTCTATGACTTCAATTCAACATGACAGCCAGAACATCTCAATGCACTTGGCAATTGAGGAAGTATCTCAATCCCTGTGTGGTTGGGCAGATAGATGGAGAAGCTGAGTCATGGCCAAAGATCACACAGTGTGTCAGGTTGTACACATTTTTTAGGTAGTTCTCAAAAACAAAGCAACCCAAACAAGTCATCAAATTTGCAAACCTAGAAAGACACGTGAATCAGTTAGAACATGGCGCTACTTACCATCGGTGCGCCACGGTGACCAATGACGACGGGCTTCAGTCCCAGATCCTTCTTCTCCATTATACAGGGGGATGAGACCGTGAGGGGAATGAGGTAAAACGCAAGGACGGCTGCAAAGTATGCAGTGAACGTCAGCATCTGAGAGGCTGAGCACAAAACACAAAACACAGCTTGTGAGGGGGTTGGCTTAGAACACAATGCTCCAAAAAGAGGAAAGAAAGATGGTGTCCTTTCCCCTCCCAACATAATATATGTCCGTCTTATTCAACAAGTCTTTCCAGCTACAAAGAATATTATTGCTTTAATTGGAGATGGCACCTAAAAACTGACACTTAAACTCTATTGTAAAAAAAAAAAAAAATTTGTAGCTCTGATGCCCAAACGTTTCAAGATCTCAAGTGGAGAACCTCAGGTCCATGGTACAAAATCCAGGCCAGGGTTGTTTGTTATTTGGTCCTTTGGATCTGGGCTCAGAGACACTGGCAACTGACTGAAAATCCATCACAACTTAGTTGACTAAGGATGGGTTTGGAGTCACAACACACAAGACAGAACAGTGGAAGCAGCATTTTGGGAAGCAGACACTGAAGTGAATCAAGCACCACGTACAAAAACGCAAAGTAACAATGTACTGCAGATTCCACAGTAATGACAAAGACAATTTTTTATATCATTTGATTGAAATGAATATGCAAATGATCTTTGCAAATACGCAAACTCCTCCTGTTCCTTTCATCTATCGTCTGCCTAAGGGGCCCTCTCATTTCCCTGACTCTTCCTACCAACTCCTGCTGGCTGAGGCAATGCAGACCTGAAATACGTTTAATTGGAACAGATTTTGATTGGCGACCTGCAACAGAAAGGTTGGCATCACTCTACATGGATGAGGAGATGTGAACCTTTGTGAAATGGGACTGAAAATAAATCTCATCTTTGGCTGAAAAGTGCTGGGGAATTAAGTTAATGTACGGGAAAGCCCATTCTGGGAATTATGCACGTTACCCGCAGAGAGCTGGGAGCAAGAGCATCGGAAGCCTTTGTCCAACCACATTGCTCTCTTTGCACATCTTACTGCACATTGGTCTTAGACCGGCAGCTCTGACTCAGACGCAAAGTCTTGCTCGCTTTGCTTCACCGATATGGCAGCGGAGTAGGGCTGAAACCAAGATTCTGCCCCAGTTCTAATTTGTATGGAGCTGGACAGTTCAATCATTGTGATCGGAATTTGAATTGAACAGTATGCGCATGTTGTTCAATCAGAATTCTGATCAAGATTCTTTCAATCTCAATTCCAGTCGAAATGCTGAACAGCCGTTCTGATTTCACAGCACTTTCCACGAAATGAGGATCTGAACCAGCCCTATGGGAAAACTCTGGTATGTTTAATATGGTGTAGATGTTCCAGGCAAGAGATATGCTGCACCTGGCACTGGTGGGTACAGAAAACAGTCTGGCAAAGCTTAGTGAAGCATGGAAACAGTGTCCAAGTTAGACTGGAAAAGTGCTCATAATTAAAGCGGAAAGGTTATTGAGGAAGTTACTGAGGTACTCTAGTGAGAGTTTGGTGGGGCTGAGCCTGCAACAACTTAGGCCACTTCCAGACATTCTCCCCTCCCCCCCCCCCTCCAATGCATATTCTGGCTGTGGGGGGGGGGAATGCACAGCCAGAATATGCACAGGGATCAGCTGGTCTGAAAGCCCCCCACGTGTGTGTCTGCCAGAAAAGCCACGCAAGGGGGGGGGGGCTTTCAGGCCAGTCGATCCCCGTGCATATTCTGACTGCGCATTCCCCTCGCAGCCTGAATATGCATGGCGGGGGGGAGGGGGGAATGTCTGAAAGGGGCCTTAGTGTCAGGGGCTGCTTTGGTACAGGGATAGTTGACTAGGTGCCAATGAAGGCCAAGAGCTTAACTAGGTTAAAAAAGAATTGAATAAGTTCTTAGAGGAACTATTAGTCAAGCTGTCGGGAGGTGGGAGCGAGCAGGGAATGGCTCCCTCCATTATAACCTGTTGGGTACTTCTCTAAAGCAACCAAATTTGGCCACTGCTGGAGACGGAATGCCGGGCTGGATGGACCATTTGTCTGACAGCCCTTACGTTCTTAAACAGAGGCGATGGCTGGTGTGATCACATGGGCAAGAGAAGGCAATGGGTGTTAACAAACGTGATGGCGGAGCACCATGGTCACGACCTAGCCCGGGTCGGAGAACCACTGCTGACACGGTCCAGACTGGGTTTGGCCACCGACCAAACATGCCACCGGCCGGGCCCCCAAGAAGGGCGGGTAAGCTGCATGAATGTGTTGCCGGCTGGCCCCACCCCCCACACAGAGCCCAACAGTCCATCCTCCCCCCCCACCCATGGCAGCCCCAATCCAGGCTGGTCACGGCAGGCTATAACAAACATTATAGCCCACTTGGGTGGACCTTTGACCGGACTGTGATCCTGGAAATTTCCAGGATCACAGTCCGGTCTAGCTGCCAACACGGCCCAGGGCAATTCCAGGCCAACATCTGGCAGTACCTGCACAAAACTGCAGCTGTGGTCCGGGCCTGCGGCCCGCCATCACATTTGTTAGCACCCCACGGCAGGTTCTTTATTAAAGATACAATCCATCCACACAGGCTGCACAAAACCCCTTCATGGTTTGATCAGCGGGGGGCGGGGGTGTGTGTGGCTTTATGGTCTAGAGATCACACGAACAATTTAAGATCGACTAACAGAATGCACCAAAAAAATCAAAGGGCATGGGAGACAGGGCATGTCTGTCTGCTGCTCTCAATCAATCAACTCAGCTGCTCCACAGGAAAGGGAAGTCTTTTTCCTGTTTCCACACCATGCAAGCTCCAGACAGCACATGGTGGGGGAGAGCCTGGAGCGGAAGTTTGCAGACTGGCAGGGAGAGGTCAAGACCTTCTCACCCAGCACTGCTCCACCGGCCTGGGCCAGCATGCCCCGTGACAGCGAGCCACGTCAGCAGCACACACAGGGGAGGCTTTGGAGGACCAGGTTTCAAAGGGGGAAATGGGGCCAGATTATGGGGGTTTCAATGGGAATACTTTGGAGTAAGTGACTTGGAGATCACAGCCCGAGAGAGGCAAACATGTCTTTAAAAATATTGCTGTGACAATTCCATAAAAATCCTTTTACATTAGTATTTAAAGTTTAGAGAAACACAGGCCTGGGAGGAATTGGCAGCATAACTGAAAACTTGCCCAAGAGATGGGTGTCAATCCTGTGGGGGCAGAAACGGAGGCAGAGAAAGATATAAAGAATATTATTATACACTCTGCTCCCCCCCCAACCCCCTTGCAAACGACAACGTGGCAGTGTTTGCTACAATGCTATCTACAGATACATCCGGGGGGGGGGGGGATTCTCTGCTTTAAATAAGCTACAGAATGGCATTCCACTACCCTGGCAATCGGCACAGGAGCAATAGTTGCCTAGGGGCAGAGTATATGGCAAATGGTCTTTTCTCCACACGTCGCATGCCCACCCTTTTTTGCCTGTCTTGTCTATATAGACTGTTAGCCTGTTGGGGAACAGGCTGTAATCTGTCTGTGTCATGTACAGCATCTAGCACAGGGATGGGAAACTTTTTCCCTCCCAGGGATCACTTTAAAAATGACTTACATGTTCTGCAGGTCATATAGAAGTTGGGGATGGAGGTGTTTAAGGGGTGCACTCAGGAAAAAGAGGGTACAGATCATTCATCTGTGTCATGGATCTGTTCCCTACCCTTGTGTGCATGCCCTCGTCTCTGTTCCTTCACCCTGAACTCAGTCTTTCAGTGCTTGGGGGACAGAACTGAATCCAGATGCAGGAACAGAAAAGGGGCCAAATAAAAACTTGGAATGGGCAGCATTGGGCCCCAGGCCTGAGTTTTCTCATCTGCGATCTAGCACAACAGGGCTTTTACTTCACCTGGAAAATCTAGCACCATGGTTCCCAAACTTTTGGGCTTTGTGATCTCATTTTGAGAAGTCAATATAATCCTGTAATCCCCAGCAGCAAAGCCACATGCCTGGTGTTGAGCAGTTGGGATTAGAGACAGATCCCTGCCCCAAGGGGATTACAGTCTAGGATGGCAAAGGGAGGCGATACAGGAGGGATGGAGTCAGACAGACATAATGCTGAAAGGTTGGCAGTCACACTTGCTGAATAATTCTGGGATTTTATTTTATAGTCACATGGGGAGGGGTGTGTGTGTGTGTGTGTGTGTGTGTGTGAGTGAGAGAGTGATCATATGCTTGCTATTTCAAAATANGTGTGTGTGTGTGTGTGTGTGTGTGTGAGTGAGAGAGTGATCATATGCTTGCTATTTCAAAATAAAAATAAAATATCCCGTTATCTAAGGTGAATTCCTGTGGGAACATGAGAAGGGAAGGGTTAGGAGCAGAATTTAAAACTTCTGATTTCCTATCAGGAGTAAATCCTCCAAGATCCTGAAAGGTACGGAGACTCGTCAGTCAGCAAATCTATAGGGGCGGGGAGCTAGGGGAAACTTGATGGGAAAAGCCGAGTTGTAGGAGGGATTTGAAGGTCAGGAGGGATGAGGCAGAACGTATGTTGCAGGCCCAGAGGGAGGCATGGAGGAAGGGGCAGAGATGGTTTAGGGCGCAGGAGATTCTGGGGCAAGGGAGGGTGGCATACATATCAAAGTATATCCAATATCCAAGAGCTATCCCATATTCCCATCCCTAGATCGACCCCAGTTAGGGTCACAACTATCCTAGTTCAGGAACCTCTCGTCGAGCACAACACGGCTCCGATCTCAACTGGAAACTCTCGGCACTGGGCGGGCGACGTCCATAATAAAAAGGAATATGCTGCATTAGCCGTCAGCGCTCGGCCTTCAAACCGTTAAACCTCCTAACTGACAGCGGCATGAAATGAGACTAATGAGACTAATGAGATGGGCAATTATGAAGTGTAGTGAACAGAGAGGCAAAGAGCTGTTTGAGGATAAGGTCACGCCATACAGGGGGGAGGGAACACTTCATGCTGTAATTTGCTCCAGCGATTCCCCTGCTTTGCATGGCTGGCAGGGATCCTAACTCTTTGCGTTTTAAAAGCATCTTATGCCAAAAAGAAGGCCTTGGACGGTGCTACTTCATGTCCGGATATTGCACAGTACTTTGAACGACTGAGAACGACAAGGGGCTTTCCCTACTATCCTTCCCGGTCACCCCACACCTCCTTCTACCAAGGGTTGCCAAAGCTATCCTCAATGCATCTCAGAGCGTGCTTAGGGTTAGCTCTTGCACCGAGACGCCGGCTCTTAAGTTTGCAATAAGCAGAGCGCATACACAGTTCTGTGTTCTGGGCAGGATTTGCCAGCCTGATGCCATTTTTGCTTGTGCCCAGAGGCAATTGCTGGAAGTGGTTCACGTTTGGCTAGTTTAGCCCATGCCTGTAAAGTGAATGACACTAATAGCCCCTCTGCTCCAATCCCTGATTAAATACCTGTCCATCAACCACCAGATGTAGAGCAATACAACAGAGCGCTCTGGGAAAACAGTCTCCAGGGACGGACTAGTGTGTGTGTATAGTCAACAGCTGCTGTACTGTTCCAGGGTGGGGAACCTCTAGCCTGCCGGCCAAATCAGCCTGCTTTATATTAATTATTATTATTATTAGGCCCCTTTCCCATTCCGGTCTATGGTTCCAGTCCTTACCCTCAAGTACTGAAAGAGAGGGCTCACAGTAAGGCAGGGGAGATGAAGATATGCAGTCAAGGATAATAATCATCATCATCTTTATTTTTATATAGTGCCGCCCTGCTATGGCACTCTGAGCGCTTTACATACAATACTTTTAATTCTCACTACAACCCTGCGAGGTAGGATAGGCTTAGAGAATATTGTGACTGGCCCAAGGTCACCCAGTGAGTTGAAGGAGATCCTTGACCTGGACACTTCCTTTCCATCCTGCCCACTCTCTTTAATTTCTATCACCACCCCTCGTACAGGATCCATGAAGCTTGTACTAATTTTCAAAGCGGCCCATGGGATGAAAGAAGTCCCCCCTCACTGGTCTAAGTTTAACACATTAGCTGTGCCAGAACGAGATCCCATAAACCCTCGCGCTCACGTTTGTTGTGGTCTGCCGTGACCCACGCTAGATAGGGTCCGCCACGGTGGCTCTCATTGTCCGCCGTTGCTGCCCATCATGGCGGAGGGCAGGGCGCCGGGCACAGTGTGGGGGCAGGGCCGGCTGGCCATACGTTTCCCGAACCCCTACCGCCCCTCTGGCCTCGGCCGCATGAACATTTGTTCTGTGGCCCAACCCAGACCGGACCGTGTCCACGGTGGCTTCCCGACCTGACCCTGAGGTGAGTTGCTGCCACGGCACAGTCACGTTTGTTTTTACCCAGACACACGCGCGCACAGGGCGAGCCTTAGAATTGGCGGGGCCCAGGGCGAAAATAAAATGTCCCTTTTGAGTGCCGTGTAGATTCCTAATACTTACCACTCCCTGGGCTCCTGGATGATCCCAGGGTTCTCTGCCACCTGAGGCAACATCTGGGCCATTGAAATGCTGGGAAATCGATGGCTGTGTGAATGCTTTGTTAAGGGGGCAAGGCAAACGCAGGTCAAGGAACAAGGGGAGGAGAGTTGTGTGAATGAGCCTAGCCGTAACAGTAGAAGGTGTTGGGGGATGATTGTACTCACTGGCTTTTTCTGTTCTTGCAAACTGCCCAGCGATCAGCCACGACAGGGCAGTGACCGCAACCACGGCTCCTATGTGCAGGAAGGGAGCTGTTGCCTGGGAAGAAACACAATGGGGCACTGATTAAAAGCCAGCAGCGGCATCTTGTTCTGGACAATCGTTTCTTTTACTCAAAAAAATCGATGAATGAGAACATCTGTTACTGTCAGGGCTGGGTCTTGAACCCATGGCCCTTGGGGTGCTGAACAGGCTCTCCAGCGCCCTGCGCCACCTGGTGGGCTTGGGAGTGTGTTGGGTTTTCCCTCTTCTGTCTCCCTTGTGTGCTTGCTCCCTGTGCATCATGCCCCCTCCCAGCTGTAGCCAGTTACTCTAGTCCTGCCTCCCAGCTTCCGGATTGGCTGCAGGAAGTATTTAAGCCTTGGTGTGTCCCCCCTTCCCATTCTTGTTTGCTGTGTTTATGGAAAAACTTGTGTTGTACGTTGTGTGTGTGTGAGCCCTGTGTGTGCCCCCTTTGCATGTGGTAAGACTGTGTTTTCTGCCCCGTTTCCCCCGTCTGTTCTTTATAAGGTGAGTGTGCGTCCTGCCCCTTCCTTTGGCCTTGCGTTCAGGGCGTGGCAATTCCACCCCCCCGCAAGGGTATGCCCGAGGCTTGTTTGTTCCCCCTTCTCTGGTGCGTCTTCCATGTCTGTTGATCCCTCTTGCCTTGTGTGTGTGTCCCATGCCTGTTGGACCCCTTTGTCTTGTGCGTCTCCCCTGTTCGCTGTCCCTGTGTTTTGTGGGAGCCGAGGCTTCATTCCTTCCCTCTGCTCTGTCTGGGCTTAGGCTCAGTTCCTCCCCCTTGCTCTGTACACGCTTAGGCGTAACCCCTTCCCTTTGCTCTGTCTGAGCCTATGCTCAGTTCCTCCCCCTTGCTCTGTATGAGCTTATGCTTAGTTTCCTCCCCCTGCTCGGTCCGAGCTTGTGCTCAGTTTCTTCTCCCCGCTCTGTATGAGCCTATGCGTTGTTTCCTTCCCCCAGCTCAGTAGGAGCTTATGCCTAGGTCCATCCCCTTGCTCTGTGTGAGCTTATGCTTAGTTTCCCCCCTGGCTTCCAGGGTATTGGGCAACCCCCCACTCCCCTGCGGTGGGTTCTTCCCTGCGCTCCAGATCCTGACCTCGATGATGAGTCGCGTACCTTCTTAGGCCAGCCTGCCTGGTAGCGATGCAGAGTACGTAATTGCTCGGGTACGAGAGAGTGACAGAGGTTTGGGAGGCTCGCCTTGGGATCACCCTTTGCCCAGGCTTGATTCTCCCCACTTTGTTTCCCTCTCCCTGGCCCCGACCCTTGGAGTCCGATAACCCCGGCCTTCCTTCCCCCTCCTTGTTTCCCGAACGGCTCAGTACCCCGGAGCCTGACAGTTCCATACTCTCCATCATTTATCCATGCTATAGCTCGTTCAGTGTTCAAAGTGCTTTACCCTCAAATCACACCTGTGAGAAGTCGCAATCCCTCCCATTTTACAAATGAGAAACTGAGGCTGAGAGCTAGGGTGCTTTTAGATAGATGGGCTGCCCCGGGCGGCACGTCTGTCTGAAGACGGTCTGCGCCAGCCCTGCTTGCGGTGCTCCAGAGCATCCCAAAGCACCACCTGCGAAGCGGGCCGGCCAAACCCAGGACGCCAGCCTAAGAGAGAGCCAACATCCCTCTGCTCGGCAGACCCACAACGCAGCTCTGCTTCTGGTTGGCCGTTGCCTCGGGCAACACCATAGAGTTGCAGGCAGATCATCAGGCAATCTGACCACAACTCTATGGTGCAGGGGTGGAGGAGGCACCGCATGGGAAGACTGTGGCCCAGAGAACCCACCGGGCACCTTTAAACCCAACCCAGGCGGCGCTGGACATGGGGGCGCACCGCATCTGTCTAAAGCATCCCCTGTGACTTGCCCAAAGCCACTCAACAATTCTTGCCTAAAATGGGATTTGAAGCGTGGTCTCTCCAGCTCCACGTCTAACAGCGTATCCGCTAGGCTACACCAGCGCCAAGATACAAGATACGTTCTCTCAGATTTCAAAGGGCCAACTTTGTCAACCCTTTATATCCAGGCAGTGAACCGTCTCTCTTCCAGGAGTTGCTTGGGAAAGTAACACGAGCTCCAAGGGCTTGACAGGTGCGTTCAAGGAAAGGAGGCTCCAGGTCAAGGCTCTGTCCCCTTATCCTTGAGCGCATGCAGGCCCTCATCTCTTCTCCCTTACCCGGAATTCATTTTTTCAGTGCTTGGGAGGGTAGGAACTGGATCCAAAGGCCAGATCCAGGAAGTGGGAAGGAGCCACATAAAAATTTGCTGCAGGCCGCATTTGGCCCCCGGGCTGAAGGCTCCCCCACTCCTGATTTGTGTTCAGCGTCGAGTCTCAAACCTTGTGGAAGAGACAGGACACAAGTGGAGATTGCAGCCCTCCCCACTGCCGTGTGAGAGGGGGAGATGTTGTGAGAGAAGAATATTTATCTTCTCTGGTGGAAATCAAAATTATACAAGTACAGACTTGGAAGGGACGGACCGTCAGGGTCTTCTGTCCCACATTCCCTGCCCAGAGGCAGGAAACTCAGCAGGGTTGTCCAACCAGGATTCCCAGGCTGCTTTCACATGTTACACTAACTACTCCGACTGCTGCTGGCCACTTGCTGTTCCCTCAGACCGGGAGTTCTCCCGCTGCTGGTAGGGACTCAGGCTCGCGTCCCCACATCTGTGTTCTTCCCGCCAGCCCTCCTGCAGTCTTGCATCCGCCCCTTCCCCCCACGGGGGTAGGGGGCGCGAGGCCCTTTGCGGCGCCCACCTAGAGAGGGGGCAGAACGGCAAGGGTGAAAAGTTTTCCCGCCGTCGGAGGCCGATGCGGCTCTCTGAGGCGGGAAACGGCGGCGGCTTCTCCTGGTGAGAAGGACTTCCTTAAACTCTAAACCCATCGCTTCTTGTCCTGTCCTCAATAGCAACAGAGAACAAATCTTCTCCATCTTCTACCGCCTGTGCTCCTGACTATGGGGCAAGGGAGGGCTAGAAACTGAAATCAATAAAAAAAATCAAATATGGCTGGAAATGCCCATCAGAAAGGAGGGCTACTAGGAAGAGGCTGCCTCACCGCTTTGAAGCTCGCCTTGGCTTCCCCAAGCAGAGCAGGGAGGAGGTTGGGAGCTCACTCGCAGGCCCTGAATTAGGGGCTCTGCCTGCTGGGCTGGGAGGCCAGCAGGGCCAGGCCAGGCCATGGGTCTTGCATAGAGGCCAGCTCAGGATAAGGGCTGGCAGCCTGGCAGGGAGGTTGGCATCCTGGAGGAAAGGGGTGGTGTGAAAGGACTTTGGTTGATAGAGCATTCATTCATTCATTCATTCCCCCTTCCCTTAAGGCTCAGGGTGGCTTACATTATACAACACATAAGTGTCATCTCAACCTTACTAAAAATCCAGTAAAAAAAACTTAGCGAAAAACCTTACTAAAATCCATACTCCTAATGCTCTGGAGAGAAGAGGTCCAGATGGGGGGGATTCTACCGTACTCCAAGGGAAGGGTGCACGTTCTATTCTCAGATGGGGAAGGAAACCGAGGCACTGAGAGGCCTTGCCTCTCCAGTCATTGGCTGATCCGGATGCAGAACCGAGGTCTCCTTTCCCCCTCTCCACTAGTCTGCAGCCTGGTCCCGAGGCAGCTAATGTTCCTTTAGTTCCAGGGCCAGATTTGTCCTGGGGGTAGCCCTGTCCTCTCAGATCACCGTGAATCAAGGTGCTCCCTGGGGGTGGAGCTACCTTGTCCTGCCCTTTTCCAAAGGCGTCCCCAGCCCTCAAGGAAAGCTATGACATCACGGTGCTCCCTGGGTCCAGAGGGCATATAAGGGAACAGGTGGGGCAATAGCTTATCACCTCCACCCCCGCTTGCTGATACGCACCTCCATGGGGGCAGGGCCTTTTGCCCAGGGAATCTGGCCCAAATCTGAGGGGTTTTGGCCAGGAGGTTTCCTGAATCAACCAAGTCCAACTGGGCCTCTTGTGTCTGACCGAGCTCGGCCCGATCTGCCAGGCTCAAACAGCATTTGCATTATTACTCCATCTATCACTGCGAGATTGACAACAAGGCCCGACACTTACTTGCAGTGAAATAACGACCATCTCCCATTCATCATCCCACAGCTGGGCTGTAGAGGACATGGTTACTACTGTAGTGATCAAGGTGGCTACCAGCCCAATCTGAAAGAGAAGAAAGATGGAGCCTAAATACAAGAGAGCTACTGTATGGCCTGCTTAACAGAGCACCTTCCATCCAGGACCAACGGGGAATAAACCCAGCAACGTCACTATCGTGTGGACCAGCATGATTCACCTGAGGAGGGACTATGGGATAAAAACAGTGGCAGCTTGGTCAAGGGGAGGAAGCCAGTCAGTGGCAAATACTAAATACACCTCCTCCTTTGGACCCAATTCTGTCCCATGCAATGGAGCTGAAATGGGGAGAGAAAAAATGCTTTCTAACTTCAAGTCACGCATGCTTGACTGGGACAACGATCAAGCACCTAATTTTTGCCATTCCAGGTATTTCCAGTTGTTTCGTTCATTTAGTTATTTCATTCATTTTTTGCCAGAAACAACAAAACCCACCAAAACACTCAATTGAGCACCCAATTTTCTCCATTTCAGAGATTCCATTTGTTTTCGTTCATTTGGTTTATTTAGTTAATTATGCCCTTCCTTTGGAACCTGGTCCCTATAAATCCCCAACATGTCTTGCATCTTGAACTTGCTGCTCCCCAAACATCGTAGCATCCTGTTAATTAGAGCCGGTTCAGAAATTCCTGAAGAAAAAGCATTTTCTAGCAGGACAAAATTTAAATTCAGAATCCCTTCGCCCTC
Organism: Sphenodon punctatus; assembly: GCA_003113815.1. Lineage (NCBI taxonomy): Eukaryota > Metazoa > Chordata > Lepidosauria > Sphenodontia > Sphenodontidae > Sphenodon > Sphenodon punctatus. The sequence goes on from QEPC01001730.1 coordinate 106,670, forward strand.
ACCCCAGCTAGAAGTTTTGTCAAGATGAAAAGAAGAAGTAAATGAAAAAAATTGTTTGGAGCCAGTCCTAAAGTATTCTAGTGAATTACATGGCCCAGGAGGTTGGTTGTTTCAGGATGCCATCAAAAATTGGGGGGATTTCTTATTTTGACAGAAAATTCCAAACCCTGTTGTTTTTTTTACATATGTACATTTTGGATTTGTCTCTCACCCTATCCATATGGCCCAGGGTGGCTTTCAACAGTACACCATATTAATAAAATATGAGTAAACCACATAAAAATCTCAGCCATCCAGACTCCAGAAGGAGGAGTGGATCCATGGGGCTAATCCAGGAATTGGGGAAGGATTTGGCACCCATAGGCTAAAGACTCCTCACCCCTTGTCCATGCTCACCCCACCTGATTACCAGTATCCATTCCACATCGCACAGGACAGGGAGATGCACTCAAAGACCATTCAGGATCAGCTTTTCACATGCATGACAAATCAAATGGGCAGCAGCAAGCATCCTGGATCACCTGGAAAAATGATGGCTTTTGTAGCTCTCCTTGCCCGTTCCAATGTGGCCAATGTCTTAGTGGAGTGCTGCAACGTTACAATGCTCCAGAGCCATCAGAAATGGAGAAGGGAGATTCCGTTTACTCTGCCCCCTTCTGGTGTGGCCCCACACCCTGGGTTAAGGCCCAGGAGAAGGTGGCCACCTCAGTTGCATGGAGTAAGCTAGCCAAACAGCTGGTGTTAGCATATGACGTTTTATGGTCCTACAACACCCTCAGATTTTGGGGGAAAAGAAATAGTGCAATGCAACGCAGAGCTCCAGGCTTCTGTTCAGTGCATGCTGTGCACAGCTCTGGAGTACTCACAATGCCCAAACGAACGTATAGAGGCCTCAGAACTACCAATCTGGCTGAAGACAAAGGCTTCAAGTAGCATTGCTGCCACCCAGAAATAACAACTTCAGACGCACAGCCTTCGCTCAAGAAGCTTTGCTCCTCCACAGCTTCTATCATGAAAGGACGAGGCTTCCAATCGCCGTTCTCTTTCCTGTCGAGCATCTCAGACTGATTCAAAGGATTCTGCGATTCTGTTCCTTCAGCTCATCTAACGACTAGACCTAGACCATGACGCCTTACAGAAAACTTATTAGTCTGGGAGCATAATGTATGAAAAACTTATTCCATGGCAAAATTTGTGGTAAGTATATAGGGATGGTTTCGTTCGACTGATAAACCTACGTAGTGGAAGGTATAACATATAGGACATCTGTGGTACCTTGGTTTCTTACGCTCTCATGTGTGGCTCATCGCTGTGATGATGTCATCAAGATAGCCACCATCACGTAAAGAACAAACCTCATTATCTTGGTATCTATTGGACTGATTTTGTTGTGTACACTCTCATTTGGAAAGGTATTTACATAAGTTACAAAGCATGCCCTTATGATTGGTGATGAAAACAAAATGGTTTATTTTTTTAGGTGAAAAACTTTGATCACAAACACCATTTTTTTGAAGGTATTGTGAAATTAACTGGTTAATTACAACCACTAGATATAACATATACGACATCTGTGGTACCTTGGTCCTTACAAGCCGGTGCAGCAATTAATAATGTCCATAGAAGACCTTCATGGACGTTGGATCTTGCATCCTAGTGAACTACACATATGCTTTGCAGCAATTCGTGCCACTGGCTCCTTCATTGATGGACCAGGTATTCCTGAGATGTGGGACGTTTTGTACAGCGAGAGCACTGTGCATCAAATCCTCGTAGGTAATCACTTCCAATGTGCAGCTGAGGTTCACATTCGTACACTTGTAGCACTTCAGGACTGCTACCCAGAGATTTTCTTCGAGAAACAAAGAAGTGTGTGCAAAGTTATTTTAAAGAAAGTCCAAGACCTGGAAGCTAAGTTTCACTCCAGTAGTGTCCATGACACTATGACAGAATCTTTGGCTGCAATAGAATGATGCAATCTCTCAGGACTAATGGAACAATTTGACTTGCTAGAAGAAGAAACGAAGCCAACGTTACAAATAGTTCTCGCCTCGATTACTGTAACCTCCTTCTCACTGGCCTTCCCCGGTCTCACCTTTCTCCCCTCATCTCCGTCCAAAACTCTGCTGCCAGGGTCATCCACCTCGCCCGTCGCTTCGACCATGTGCAGCCCCTCCTCTCTTCGCTTCACTGGCTTCCCCTTCCTGAACGAATCCTGCACAAGCTCCTAGTCTTCACCTATAAAGCTCTTCACAACCTTGCTCCCCCCTACCTCTCTGCACTTATCGCCCTCCATACTCCAGCCCGTGCACTTCGCTCCTCCTCTGTCCCTTCTCTCACCCTTCCACGCCTTCCCTGCTCCCCTAAGCGCCTTCGTCCCTTCTCACTTGCTGCCCCCCATGCCTGGAACTCCCTCCCTGACCACATCCGCCTTGCCCCCTCCCTTCATACCTTCAAATCTCTCCTTAAAACTCACCTCTTTCGCTCTGATCTGTCTGACTCTTTATCCTGCTGAGCCACTATTCCTATACCTACGGTCTGTTTACCCTTATCCTTGCAACATGGACCTGCCTGCTGTCATTCTCATAGAAACCAAGCCAAGTACGTGCACATGAGACCTCGCATCTTCATGAATGTTAGACCCCTAGTCTCTCCCTCTGTTCCCCTTCCTAAGTCTCTCCCCCAGCTCCTGTCTCTCAGATTGTAAGCCCTAGGGTCAGGGACCGTGTCTGTTTTATTACTTTGTAAAGTGCCAGGTATCACTGCTGGCTCTATATAAATGTTTGTTAATAATAATCATCATCATCATCATTAATAAATGGCGCGCCTGCCAGTACATGAAGATAGTTGAGCGTTTGTTGCTATTTATTAGATGTGTCAGGACTGGTGAGTGGAATTTGCACATTGCATCTGTAGAGGAACTCGTATTTCTTTGCATTAGATTTGACCAATTACTCTGGTATGACGACCTGGTACCGTGTCGAAATGAAAGCACTGAAAGAGTCTTACCCTACAATCTGGGAGGAGTTTGAAAAAGGAAACTGGGCGGTCAGAAGATCAAGAGCTCCCTTCTGTGCACTTGGCGCCAATGAAGCTCTAGAGCACCAAAATAGAGTGATGAACGTTGTCAGAGGATTAATGGGCACTACCCAAAATCCTAATGCTCTGGCTCATTTTTTCTGATGCCCCAGAGCTACAATGGATATCAGAGGAAACGTATGTCAAGCTCAACTGAAGTCAAGAAGCACCATGCTGACTCCTCAGCTTCAGTCACTACCCAAGAAAAGGCAATTTCGAAGTTGTATGCTGAACTTCAATGGATTGGCCATCTGTTCACATATGAGGGACCCAAACTTATTAACTTGGTGACAAAGACAGTTTTTAATGATAATACTGAGTAAGATATCAGTTGAATTGATGGACTTGGGAGACAATTGTATGACACCTTTAAAACCAACAGACTTATCAATGGATCCAACAACCTACGGGCACCAAACAAGAAGAACAAACTGAAACTGTGTTTGAGTGCTAAGAAGAAAGTGAAAATGAAGGTGGCTGGTACTGTTACGGAGTTAACCACAGACAGTTCACTATTTGCACGTCTTCTTGTTGTGTAGGGATGGGCGAACGCGGTTTGGATGTTCGGAGTTCGGACCGATACATCCGACATCCGAACAGAACGTCTGAACCGAACTCTCGAATGACCGAACAGTTGGGTCATGTTCAGATGAGTTCGGGGGCAGAAAAAACATCTTTTCAGGGCCAAAAATAAGGTTTCGGTTTCAAGAGCGCTATTTTTGACTGTTTGGCCAAGTTCGGCCAACCCGAACTCGGCTGAACCGAACCATCGAACCCAAACTCGGGTTTCGAACCGAATGACCGAACATCCGAACCGCATTCTGTTCGCCCATCCCTATTGTTGTGACAAGATTGCAGCATGATATCTATTTCCATGAGACTTTGGGCCATTATGAATGATCTGTTGTACCGTAATTAATGTGCCAAGCACATGGAACAATGCATCAATGTCAGTCAAAAAGCCAATTGAGTCACATCTTGAAGGCTCTTCCAAAGCAAGCACCAACTGACAACACAACAAATAGTTTAACCAATAAATCTTTCTGCATAGCAATTGTAAATGGTATGGCGGAGCTACATGCTGTTGAAAAACCAAAGACTGTTCAAATTTTTCAGGATCTGGCTGAGGTCTTCAATGCAAAGCTACAGTAAAAATATCAGAAGTATGATGAAGTTCCCCAGGTATTTGATGCATACACTGAAGAGTCAATTAAGAATCTTATTAGGGACAAGAAAGTCCAGGGTGTTTCACCAGCACACTACAAAATGAGTAATAGTACCAATATCTCAAACATTACGATGAAGAAGCTGTTGTCACACATCTGCACTAAAAGTGAGTTAACTGTGTACCTTGCACACAAGATGCTACAGTGTGCAAATAATTGTGCAAAGGACTTTGTTGTTGCATGGCGCACTGAAGTGGCTGCCAGCCACATACTGTTCCTTGGTCTCAATTCAGAGTACACAAGAAGAGGCTGATACTAAGATCATCCTGCATGCCATCAATGCTAAGGAGAGAGGTGCTACTAGACTTCTTTTATTTATTTATTTATTTATTTATATATATTTATTTATTTATTTATTTATTAAATTTATACCCCCGCCCCATCCTGAACCCAGCTCGGGGCTATTTGTACAAGACACAGATGTTTTAGTCCTTGCTGTGAGATGCTACGCAAGACTTCCTCCAGATTCTTTTTTTATGCCTGCTTCAGGCGAACTGATTCCGCTTGCTGACATATATCTGTCTCTTGGACCGTTAAAAGCATCTGCACTGCCCGGCTTCCATGCTCTGTCAGTCTGTGATTCTCCTCACACTTTTGCAGGAAAGGAGAAGTTACCTTACTGGAAGGCATTCAATTCAGCAAGCAAAGAAAAACGTATTGCCGTTAAGAGCCTTGGAACACATGACAGTCTCTGACAACGTCATGGATGAACTGGAGGCATATTCATATGTCAAGTTTATCATGTTAATACAAAGATAACTACACTTGCAGAGTTACGTTGGTGGACGTTCGTTAAAAAACAGATCCATGTCAAAATATTGCCTCCAACAAGAGGTGCACTAATACCTGCAATCAAGAGGGCAAACTATCAAGCACTGGTGTGGTCCCAGTGTGATATAGCAAAACCAACCCTTCCGTCTCCAGTAGGACACGGGTGGTTAAAAAATGATGATGAACATCACTCCAGTAATGTGTGACATACCATGTGCTTCTGCATCAGTCCTGCAGTTGATCAAACGCTCACGTGTTACGAACAAAAGCTTTCCACCCTGTGAATGCCTGACCTACAACCTACCTTGTGCTGAGATGTGCATGTGCAGTGGAGACGAATTTCTTTGTGATAACATGTTTCCCAACAGAGGTTACGAAGAAGGTACTGATGATTACTGCAACTGAGTCCTGACATGGAACATCATTACTAAGTTATTGCTTTTATAAAATAAGTTTCATGTTGCTGTATTGTGCTGTATACAGAAGGTTTTTCTGAAATAGTCATTATATAGCTTGCCGTGAGCACCCGTATGATTACACTTGTTCCCTCCCACATATCTCCGGAAGCATTTGTCCAATTTATTGAATCTTGTAATGACTTGTTGGAAAAGTAAGAAACCAAGGTACAACAAATATCCTACATGTTTACGGGTTTTTGATTTTTTTTATGTTATGCATAGTGGTTGTACTTAACAAGTTGATTTCACAATACCTTCAAAAAATGGTGTTTGGAATCAGTTTTCTACCTTAAAAAAAAAAAAAAATTCACCACAAATCTTAAGGACATGTTTTGTAGTTTATGTAAATACCTTTCCAACGAGAGATTACACAACAAAGCTGCATTGCAGGAGGGGGCGGGATATAAATCTATAAAATAAATAAATAAATAAATAAATAAACAAAATTGGTCCAACAGACACCGAGATAATGAGGTTTGTTCTTTATGCATGGTGGCCATCTTGATGACGTCATCACGGCTATGAGCCACGCATGAGAGACACACACCATGGATATTCTTCCACTACATCAGTTTATGAATCTAATGAAACCATCGTATATACTTATCACAAACTTTGCCACAAAATTACACACGCTCCCAGACTATATGAGAAACAAACCTGCAGTTCCAAGATCCTAGTTATTTCAGGTTTGTTGAAAAGCAAGACACACTGAACAGCAATGTGGAAAATCAGGAGGTTTTTAAAATGGGTGTTCATTATTTCTGAGCTAGACGTTTTACGCACAAAGAGGAAATTAGTAGGGGTGATCTTTCAGATGCAAACTGGTTTCATTTTTATTTTAGTTTTTGTTTCCCTAGTTTTTCCGGATTTAATTATGGATTTGAATTACAGATCTTTATTTAAATCAGTTAATAAATAAAAAATAAATAAAAAATAATTGCGCATGCGCAAAACGGTTGCTGGATCATTCTGCGCATGCGTATCCTTTTCCAAAATGGTGGTGGCAGCGTCGCCACAATGGCTTGTTTGGTGCCGTTACAAATTTAATTTGAATCCAAACTCCCACTCCTAGAAATCAGTCTATTTCTCCATCTTCATTGACCATGAACCCGTCCTCCTCTCCAGTTCCCCAACAATAGTCCTCCCTCTTACAGTCACTTCCTCCTTCAAGCAATCCTCCCGACCCCTCCAGTTTAACAAGTATTGATTAGGGGCGCCAGCAGAATTTCCTTGGGGTGTGGGCGGGGCAGGAGAGTTTCTTTGCCCCACCCCTTTCTGAAAAAACCACACCCCTTTGACCAACCCCTTTTCCAAGTGCGGTTACATCATGGCTCTTGGGAAGAGGTACGACCATGTCAGAAAGTGCGAGGGGGGCACTCCTTCACCCCCCACCCATCTCTGAGGCGACCCTACCCAAAGGATTCAGGAGCTGCAGGAATGGCAGCTACTCTCCCTTGCCTCCCCTCCCACACCCATGCCCCTGAACCCCTTTCCAATCTGACCCACCCCTCTACGGGGTGCTGTGATGTTATGGCACGTTGTAGGGATTAGAGCGTCGCAAAGCTACGAAACCCAGCCTAAGAGGCTTGGGCAGAGAGTGCGCTAGACCCAGCTCAGGTTGGGCCAGACGGTAGCCGTCAGCCCCAGATCCAGCTGCAGGGCTCTGCTCTGCCTGTGTAAGCAGATCCAAAGGAACCAAGTGGACACTGTTGATTGGGCCCTTTGCTGCAATGGACCCCTCAGTGCGGAATTCGCTTCCTCCAGATATTGGTCTCCGTTCCACCCTCTTCACCTTCAAAAAGCACCAGAAGACTTCATTCATTCATTCCCGCCAGAGGAGGTGGGTCAAGGCCAGCAGTATAGTTGAGTTTAAAAGAGGTTTGGACAAGTTTCTGGAAGATAGGTCCATTAGCAGCTACTGGCCAGATAGGACCGTGGAACACAACCCTTTACTTTCGGGAGCCTGAGGGTGAAGATAGCATGGTGACCTGTTGGGTGCTTCTCCCAGGCCCCCGGGACTGGCCACTGTCGGAGACAGGATGCTGGGCTCGGTGGACCGTTGGTCTGACCCAGAATGGCACTGCTTATGTTCTTCTCTTCATTCTTGAGATGCGTTTACCGAAGAGGTGTGGGGAAATTTCCATCACAGGGGCCACTTTAAAAATTAGTAAACGCCCTGAGGGTCAGCACTGATCTGTGCCATGGATCTGCCTCCTATCAGCGGGGCCGATCCCACGTCCAGCGGATCCCGCGCACACGCGCAAGTCCATTGGGCCTGCATTGTGCCACATGGATGTTGGACCCACGCGGATCCTCATGCGAATTCAACACAGATGGGTTTGGGGCTGCAGCCACTGCGTGCACGCCCTCATCTCGCCTCCCTTTCCTCGAGTCTTTCAGTACTTGGGGGCAGGAACTGGAATCGAGGGGGCTAGATGCAAGCACTGAATAAAATCAGTTGTGAAATGCATGTGGCCCCCAGGTGTGAGGTTCTCTCACCCCTACTTTAGAGGATCCACCGTTGGTTCCCTCTTAATGTATTTTTCCTCCCCCTTTTATTACTAGTTATATAGCACCAGCAATGTACATGGCACAGTACAATCATAATTAGAGATGGGTCCCTGCCCTGAGAGGCTTACAATCTAAGAGACACAAAGGAGGGGAGACGAGGGAGAGGGAAAGACCGATACGGTCATGAAGCTGAGAAGTCGCAGGTGGACATGCTTAGTTTAGTTACAGGGAGAAGAGATGGTGATTGAAGAGAAGCATTAGCAAGCAGTCGGGGTGCGGGTGGGAGGGAACAGGAGCTACGGACAAGCCTGGCAGGAGAGGCAGGTTTTCAGGTTTTAAGCTCTTATTAAAATGGATTTTAGGTTGTTTTAGTGTATTTTTTAATATAGTTTTTGTGAAGTGCCATGAGCAGCATTTGGCATGTGGGAGGGGAGGGGGAGGTTGCCATCTAAACAAAATTATTATCATTTTTACAAATCACTTCTAAATTTGCAACCTGATCCTTACTCTTTTTCTAGGATCACAAAAGCTAGAGATGGACAAAAATAAAAAATAAGACCACTAAGAACACAAAATCCGCGCATTTGCAAATGCAGGATAGTGCTTCTTGACGAGCACATGTTGGCAAATTCAACAAATAAGGGTGCTTGCTGTCAGCTGTGTTAACCAAAAATTATTTATTTATTTTTATTTATTTATTTATTTATTTGTATTTATTGGCCGCCCCCTCATGCCTACGGCATTCCGAGGCGGCTCACAGCAGATAAAACAATACTAACACACATAAAATGTCAACAGTATAAACAATTAAAACTACCCACCCCAAAATTCCCTCTCTCCCTACCCTACCATCCCATCCTCCCCTCCGAAGGTCTGGGCGAACAGCCAGGTCTTACAGCTTCGGCGAAAAGCCATCAGACCCGGGACCAGGCGAGCTTCCACTGGGAGGGAGTTCCAAAGCCGTGGCCCGGCCACCGAGAACGCCCTCTCCATCGTGGCCCCGTTTAACATGGGGGACCTCCAGGAAGATGCCCCCGGCAGACTGCAGGGGCCACCCTGGGGCGCGGAAGACGAGGTGCTCCCCAAGGTATGAGGGGACCAGACCATATAGGGCTTTATGGACCAACACTAGCACTAGGGCTGAAGCGGCAGCAGCTGTTACCGCGCTGCGATTCCATTCCGCCATTTCGGAATTGCCCGTGCCACACCGCGGCTTTTCTGCCGCCATTCCGCTTGCATTCTGAAAATTCGGAAACTATCGGAAAAATTGCAGAATTGTCGGAAACTGCCGTAAAACCGCTGTTCCACTATTTTGTGGCGCTGGCGGAATGGCGGAAGTAGCGAAAATTGCATGTTTCCGCTATTTGTGAAGCCTGTGGAAGTAGTGGAATGAAATTAGCGGAACTGCAGAAGTAGCGGAATGAAGCTAGCGGAATAAAAGCCTCTGCCACGCCGTACCACTAATTGCGGAAACGCTGTTTCCGGCGGAAATAGCTACCGCTGTGACTTTCCGCTACAGCCCTAACCAGCACCTCGAACCTGGCTCGGTACGCTATAGGAAGCCAGTGCAGAGCGCGGAGCAGAGGTGTAATATGCTCCCGTCGCCTTGTCCCTGTAAGGAGATGGGCCGCCGCATTCTGCACCAGCTGCAGCCTCCGAACCAGAATCAAGGGAAGCCCCACGTAGAGCGTGTTGCAGTAGTCTAGCCTCGAGGTGAATAAGAGTGGACAGGTCGGGCCCGGAGATGTATGGGCGCAGCCTCCGCACCAGATACAGCTGGCGAAAGGTGGCGTTAGCCACCGCCTCCACCTGCCGATCCAGACGGAGGCCCTGATTTCCGAATTAGGCAAAAATGTTACTCCATGGCATTCAACTTTGGACCTTCAAGAACATCTCTGCCCCCTTTCCCCGTGTCCCATCTTGCTGGGAAGCTGAAAGGGAAGAGGGACTGTTTTGTGTGTGTTGGGGAGGCGGGCGGGGGCGGGCGCTGATCTTTGCAACATATTTCTGCTTTGGTGTTAGCCAAACCCACCAGCCACCTGGACCATGTCTGAAAAATACCAGACTCCTCGCTAAGAACAACATATGTTATTCTGAAGGAACCAAGAACGTGTCTTTCCGCAGCAGACATCCTCCTCCCACTCCACCCCCTCCCCATTTCCTAAAAGCTTGGAAGTGACAGAACATTTATCAAACAAGCCGGGGAAGCGACAAAATTAAGATCATGCAACGGATAGGCTCATCACGAGCCAAGTTGTGCCAGTGGGTTTGCAAGGCCGCGGCAGACCGAGCTCATGGCTCAGTTATATGCCCCCCCCTCCCCATGCTAGAAAGGCAAGGAGGCAGGGCTTACCATGGTCGGGAAAGAGGTCCCCTACTGTGGAGGGGCCCCAGCTAGGAGCCTTACTGCAAGCTGCTGCCCCTGCCCCCACCAGCAGCCTGAGAACTACTAGAAAAAAAATGCTATGGAAACTTTGTCTCACCTTGATTTTGCTCCCCAGAATAATGGCTGTTGTCTAGGATGTCAATGCCCTTTGGATGTGCTGGTGTAAGACAGACAGCCAAGTATCTCAACTGGCCATGAACATGTGCCATGGCTGCACACTGCCACCCTGCTTTTCTTACAGCTCCCGTTTCCCTCAGGCATCCCCGAGTTTCCTTGCCAAGGCGGCCTCGCTCCTCCCTGTCTTTCTGCACTCATTCCCCACCGCATTTCCACACCCATGGACTTCACACCTCCTCTGCCACCACCCAGAGTCTCCAACTCCCTACGCCATCTTACCCCATCTCCCACATTGCCCCCTACCTAAGCCTGGAACTCCCCTCCATTAACAGATCTGCTCCTTCCCTTCCACCAATTTCCACCTAAAAACGCCCCCGCCCGCCCTCAGAGCTTTCCCTAGCTTTCCACCCCCATATACTGCTCATTGGTATTTTTTCCACTGTCCTATCATTCCCACCCTCTAAGCTCAGCATGTGCATCTCAACTTCATGGATGTTTCCCTGCCACTCCCCATGGCCCTTCTCCATTGTCTGCCTGAGGGTGCTTTCCGACGAGACGGAATGCGCAGCCTTTGGTTTCGCGGGGGAAGTCCAGGCGTCCGGTGAGACAACTTCGCCCATACGTCTCGGACTCCGATCTCGCCACCATCATCCATGCATTCGTCACCTCAAGGCTAGATTACTGTAACGCGCTCTACGTGGGGCTGCCCACGGTGATGGTCCGGAAGCTGCAGCTAGTGCAAAATGTGGCGGCCTGTCTCCTTACTGGGACGGGTCACCGGGAGCACATTACGCCGGTGCTCCAATCTCTGCATTGGCTGCCTATAGTCTTCCAGACCCAATTCAAGGTGCTGGTTTTGACCTATAAAGCCGTAAACAATCTGGGCCCTAGCTATCTGGAGGACCCCCTGGGCTCCCAGGTGGCTCCTGCGGTCATCTGGGGGCACCCTCCCGGAGGCTCCCCAGTATAGATGGGTGGGGACCGACAGGCAGGCGTTCTCAGTGGCTGCACCAGTGGTGTGGAACTCGCTCCCGATGGAAATCTCTCTCAGCCCGTATCTTCTTGTTGGTATATGCAACATCCATAAGTTAATGCCTGCTGCATTAAGAACAGTGATTGACTATAGAGCCACCACATGGCACTGCTAAGTTTATGTGTACATGGAAGGGAGATGGGGTTTTACAGTTGAATTCCTTTGTGTAACCACTCCTTCTTCCCTTCTCTCTCATTGTCTCAGTCTCCATTTTGTCTTCTTGCTAGTTAGATGTATCTAAGGATCTGTGCCTGAGAAAGCTTAAGTAACGTTCTGTTTTTTAAACCTTCAGCTGCATTTGTCCTTACTGATTGCGAATCAGTTATTACTCTGCAACACTTCTCACCTTCCGACATCAGTGTAAGACGTGGCTTTTCCACCAGGCATTTGTGGGAGGGGATGGGCAAAGGGTGGGTTTGGGGAGGGGAGTTTTAGGTTTCTGCACACTTTGACATAAGCTTGGTTTTATTAACAATTTGTGATAATCTGGATAATATTTATTGTACTTGATTGTAGTTATTTATTGTTGTTTGCCACCCCAAGCTCCCAGAGGCAGGAGGAGTGGGGTAAAAAAGATATATATTAAATAAATAAATAAATGATGCGCAGCTTCCATCTTGAAGGAAGGGGGGAAGCGTGGGTCTTTGCTGGCAAACATAAGCATTCGGCCGGGTGGTGAAAAGTAACGTACTCTGCCGGACGCGCATGTTTGCCGGCAAAGACCCACCTTTCCCATGCATGGAAGCCGCGTGTCATTGACCTCTCGGAGAATTCCGCTGCGCCAAAGGCTGCGTGTTCCCTCTGGGCTCGACTTGTTGAGAAGTGCCCCTAGATTGTAGAGCCCTCAAGCACAGGGACTTGTCTTTAATTAATGATAGTTCAATGCCATACTGCTACTAATAGTTGCTTACCTTGTGGAGCCAGTGCAGGTTCATCTGCTGTCCCACCGCTATGTGGCATAGTGCTAGAATCTGAAAGGAGAATCAAGAGAGCCATCAGTTACTGAAGCGCACCAGCAGTTGAGAGAGCATTTAGCCTGGCTAAGGCAATTCACTTTAAATTGGAGACTCTTGAACAACAAGGAGAGAGTGCTTTGGAGCGTGTTTGCTGCACTGGTCTCAAATACAAGAGAGACAAAAGACAAAGCAGTTGAGACACCGTCCTCTGTTGGGAGAGCGTGCAGGCTTTCAAGCTATACAGGGGTCATCTTAGCTCAAAAGCTTGCAATTTCTTTCCAGTAGAAGTTGGTCCGATAAAAGCCATCATCACAACTACTTTGTCTCGTCGGTCTCAGCAGGAAACAAGTATAGGTCCAGGATGGCTTGGGCAGGGAGGTAGAAACAACGCAGAAGAGCCTTCTTTTATAGGCATTACAGGGAAGTTAGACTTTGACCTTTGTTCTGGAGACCACTGAAGACCCCAGCAGATGGATGAGTTAGACCACATTCTAAACAAATACCCTTGAGTAGGGATGGGACTCTGGGAAAAATTTCCGTTTCTGTCAATTTCAATTCTCATGTATTTCGGTTCTTTTTCGGTTTCGGTGCTATCGGATCTTTTGCATTGATTTTTGTACCGGATTTTTAACATTGCGTTTTTTCATTGGGGGACAAACCGCAATGTTAAAAATCCGGTAAAAAAAATCAATGCAAAAGATTCGATCCTAACTCCTGCTAACCATCCCCACCCAGGATTATCCCCTGCCTGTTATCTGCAAACTCCCAATGTATTATAACCAAGCCAAGAATGTGTACCTGAGCTCTCGCATCCTCATGATTGTTGCATCCCTTGTCTCTCCCTCTGTTCCCCCTTCCCTGTCTCCCCTTCTCCCTGTCTTTAGATTGTAAGCTCTCGGGCAGGGACCGTGTCTATCTTATTCTTTGTAAAGCGCCAGGTACATCGCTGGCGCTATATACATAAATAAAAATAATAATAATAATAATAATAAATAAATAATTTCAGATTAATCTGAAATGGCCAGTTTCGGGTACTGAAATTCCCATCCCTACCCTCGAGTAATTGCACCTTACTTTGTTTTTACTGCTGAAGCATTCTGACGAACAGAGCATTACATCAAAATTATTGAGGAATAGGAAGAGAAGTATGGCTGCCTGAAAAATGTCTGCCTAATCCATTTCATTTGTTATATCGAAGGAATTGCCATATGAACACATTTACATCGAAGTGACGGTGGCGGAGAGGTTAAGGAACTTGGCTTCATCTCAAAAGGCTGTGGGTTCCTTCTTGTTCTCAACTGCGAACGGGCACCTGATTCATTGGGGGGGGGGCATAAAAGAAGGTCAGATCTGGTGCTTAGGGCTGAAATGAAATTTCGAGAACAGATTACATTTTTTTTTAGGTTATCCAGCCATTTCATTCAATTCAGCAAAACACTCTCCGGACTACGTTCCAATATCCATTTTGCCAGATCGATCAGAAGAATTTCATTACCTGCTACAAATGCACAAAATGGCGGCATAGTGTACAGCATCACCGTTTTGCACATATGCCGTATGGATACTGACATTTTGTGCACGTGCAGCAGGCAGTAAAATTTCTTCATTGAATTTTGCTGCAGGCGAGATTTTGATTGTTTGTCCCCAGCATACTGTAGGCAAACAACACTAAACCGTCTCACGACCTCACCCAGGGGTTGCATATAGATGTTAAATAACAGTGGAGACAGAACAGAACCTTGCGGTACACCACAAGCAAGATCCTGGGGGCTAGATGTTTCTTCCCCCAGCACCACCTGCTGGCTTCTCCCCGAGAGGAACCATCCTAAGACGGTCCCGTCCACACACACCCCCAGGGTCCGCAACCGTCTCAGAAGCAACTCATGATCTACCATATCAAATGTTGCCGAGAGATCCAATAGGACCAGAAGGGTTGAATGTCCTAGATCCATCTCTTGGTGGAGGTCGTCTACCAAGGCCACCATCGCAGTCTCGGTGCCATATCCTGGACGAAAATCTGATTGAAAGGGGTCCAGAAAGCCGATGCAATCCAGATGGCCCTGGAGCTACTGGGCCACCACCCGTTCAATAACCTTCCTTAAAAAGGGAAGGACAGAGACAGGCCGGTAGCTAATGAGCGAGTCAACATCCAATGATGGTTTTTTGAGCAGGGGTCGCACCACCGCCTCCTTGAGGCAGTCCAGCACCCTGCCCTCCCGAAGGGAGACGTTGATCACTCCCGCCAGTACTGGTCCCAAAATCTCCCTGGAGGCTTTCACCAACCAGGACGGGCACGGATCTAATTTACAAAAAGTAGCCCTAACAGACCCCAGAACCCCCTCCGCATCCGCCAGTGTCAATTCCTGAAACTGATCCCACAAAAATGGACCAGATGGGGCATCCATAACCCTTGGCTCTCTTTCTTCTGCACCAGTCCCGGCCCCAAAATCGTGCTGGATTTGATCCATCTATCTGAGAAGTAGTTTACAAATTCCTCACAGCGGGCTTGGGAAACCTCCCCCTCCAGGCGGAGGGAGGCCGGACTGACCAGCCCCCTCACCACCCGGAAAAGCTCCGTTGGGAGCACAGCAGCTAGGCCACAGCACAGGACCACAAGTGGGTCCTATGCTGGGGAGATACCTACACCAGAGCTATTTTTTGTTGGTGATGAATCTGAGGAATGATCTGAAATTAGCATCACACCAGAAGAGGTATTATCGCATATAGACAGTTTAAACACTAGCAAGTCACCTGGGTCAGACGGTATTCTTCCAAGGGTACTGAAAGAACTCAAATTTGGAACTGCTGAACTACTATCAGTAACATATCACTAAAATCTTCCTCTGTGCCAGAAGACTGGAAGTTAGCTAATGTAACACCAATTTTTAAGAAGGACTCCAGAGGTGACCCTGGAAACTAGACATCAGTATCAGGCAAACTGGTGGAGACCATTGTTAAAAACAGAATTACTAGGCATAATGACAAGCATGAGTCGATGGGCAAAAATCAGTATGCCTTTGGCAAAGGGAAGTCGTGTCTCACTAATCTATTTTATGAGAATGTCAACAAGCATGTGGATAGGGGTGATCCAGCTGATAGAGATTTGGAATTGGATTTTCAAGAAGCATTTAACAAGGTCCCTCACCAGAGATTCTTGAACAAAGTAAGTAGTCATGGGATAAGAGGACGAGTCCTGTCATGGATTGGTAGCTGGTTAAAAGACAGGAAACAAAGAGTATGAATAAATTATCTTTTTTCAAGTTGGAGAGAGGGAGATAGCGGGGTGCTTCAAGGGTCAATACTGGGACTAGTATTGTTTAACATATTCATTAATGAGCTGAAAAAAGGGAGGAAAGAGTGAGGTGACTAAATCTGTAGATGTCACCTAATTATTCAAGATAGTTAAGACCCGGTCAGACCGTGAGGAACTACAAAGGGATCTTGTACAACTAGGTGAACGGGCATTAAAATGGAAAATGAAATTCAATGTTGATAAGTGCAAGATGATGCACATAGGGGAAAATAATCCTCAGTATACATACAGGATGCTAGGTTCTGATCTGGGTGTAACCACTCAGGAGAAGGAGCTTGGAGTCATTGCGGGCAGATCCTTGAAGACATCAGCTCAGTGTGTGGAAGCAGTCAAAAAGGCAGACCAAATGCTAGGCATTATTGCAAAAGAAAAGACAATAAAAGGGAAAGTATCATAACGCTGCTGTATAAATCTTTTGTACAACCCCACTGTGGCAGAGCAGAGGCTCATTTGAGTACTGGCTCTTTAAGAGGCCAACACAGGACCTCTGGGACACACCTGAGCAGGGCGTGGCCAAGCCAGCCCAGATGTTAAAAACGCTGGCGCAGTTGAAGGGGGCAGCTTGGGAAGACAGGCTGGAGAGGCTCCGGGGAACTGGCTTGAGACACAAGAAGCCCAAGTGGGCTGGTATGAGCGGGGAGCTGTGTATGGACTATAGTGTGGGATAAAAGGAACTGTACGCTTGTATATAAAGGTGGAGGGGTATTGCAAAATTTGTGAATAAATGGACACTTAAGCTAATTCCCAGTGTGGTCCTGGTTGCTTGGGGGTTCGGATCCTGAAGGGAACTACCCAGGGCCAAGGGGGACCTGCCATACCCACCTTGAATACTGTGTGCAGTTCTGGTCACCCCGTCTCAAGAAAGAGATAACAGAACTGGAAAAGGTTCAGAGAAGGGCAACAAGGATGAGAGAAGGAATGGATCGAATTCCATAACACAGGGTTCCATCTGGCAAGTGATCTCAAACACACATTTTTGGTATCTCTTTGCATTTCCTGTAGCCTGGTGACGTGTCAGAGCCCTAATTTGAGTTTTACCGTTCTCAATTGTAACATTACATACATGTGGAACCTTTAGCATTACATATTTACCAGACTTGTAGTCTACATGTAGTCCCGTGTTACACGTGTGTGACCCTATGTTTCTCCGTGACAAGGGCGCAACAGGTTTAAGGCTGTTTAGCTTGGAGGAGAGGCAATTAAGGGGGATAGGATAGAAGTTTATAAAATCATGAGTGGCATGGAGAAAGCAAACAGGGAACTCTTGTTTGCCTTTTCCCACAATGAGAGAACAAGGGGACACACTCTCTCTGAAGTTAAATGGCAGCAGATTTAAAGTGAAAAGAACTTTTTCACAGAGCGGGCAATACAGTTGTGGAACACGTTGCCAGAGGAGACAGCGAAAGCCAGCACCACAACTCGCTTCAAACAACAATTGGATAAATTCTTAGAGGATGGTGCCATAAACACTTACTCGCTGGGGCTTGAGCCCCTGGTTATTGGTAGTTGGGAGTGGTCAGCAGAAGATGGGCCACACCTCCATGATCTGTACATGGACTTCTCTTTAGCTACCAGAGCTGGCCACTGTTGGAGACAGGATGCTGGGCTAGATGGACCGCTGGCCCGACCCAGTATGTCACTTCTTATGTTCCTATGACCGAGACATGTTTCAGCAAGCCAGCAGCAGAACAGATGGGAGTATTACAATAGCTCCAGCGACCCAGCCAGTCACATCAAGACCGGACTATAGCACAGCAGACACCTCAAGCTGAAGCATCTATTTTTAATGTTGCATTTAACTTGGGCTTGCGGCCAAGAGAGAGAAAAACTCTCAGCAAAACCACGGGAGAGAAGTTAATATTTTATCAATCTCTTCACACAAAGCAAAGTGCAGGATTTCTCCTTACGTACCAATAACGCTGTGAGGTACGTAAACCCAACAGCGGTTGTTACGAGTATTGGAATGGACCAGTCACTCCAATATCCCATCCGGTTATATAAAAACCTGGAAAAGATAGAACAGGAAACAAAGAGATTAGGTGGATGGGATTCGACACACACCACCAATCTGTTAGATTAAATAAAGGTTAGGGAAGGACTGGGCCTTTCCCCTCCCTGCTGTGAAATCAGGAGAGGAAAGGAAAAAAATATTATGAGCAAAAGCCGACCTGCACAGATTGATCCCTTGTGGGAAATGGTATCAGTAAAGGTAGAGTTTGTGCAAGGACATTCGACCCAGGCGCCGTGCTATCAGGAAAAACACACAGAGACAGAGGTGGCTTTTTAAAAAGGTATTCCATGTAAACAAGCAAAGAGAGTGACATGGATTTTCCAGCTGGGGTTTTCATTCCCCACTGAACAACAGCTTCTGATCAGTCCACTTTTGAGCCATGGTATCTAGAGAACAGACTTTTCATGAAAAAATAACCACTTCCATTATAACCAAAAATAAAAAATAACCACGAGGAAAATGATCAATAGGAAATAAAAGAAAGGGGGGGAAACAACAATGTAGGTGGCCCAACTGGTAGTTTACCCCAAGTTCTGATCTGGTAGCAGGAAACGGTGCAAGGTTTGGGTGCTAATAGGGTCTGCTTTGCAATGGAAAAACTACACCGGGAAAATGGAAGATTTTGAGAAAGCGGTTACATGTTTTGGGTGGACAAGGGAGGGGAGACAAGAGAGGGGACTTCAGGGAGAAACAGGGGTTGTTTTTAGACAAGACAAACCCCCGCAGGTCCATCCATCCCAGACACGTCCACACGAACGTAAGAGGCGTGCACGTCCATGACCCACGCACCGTCCACTCACGGAGCATCGGGAAAAAATTTGGGATGCTCCATGCGGGGGCAGGCTGAAACGTGCGTGGGTAGGAGCGCACACCCATCCCAGCCCGTTTGAATACCTCCCGCCCCCATCCCCCACCTGCCGCGTCTCACGCAGCTCACCTGGACCTTCCCCCCCCCAGCTGTGGCTGTTTAAAAACAGCCAGGGATACATTCAAGAAAGTTGCAGGTCCGTGTGCTTAGCTTACATTGCATTCACACGCGCAAACTCCTACCTACCGCTCCCCCAATTTAATAAAGCTGAAGGAATTAACTTACTTTGGTATCTTTTCCACTTGTAAACCAATTTAGTACCTCTGCCGTTGGCCCCCCAGTGGTCATATCATGAAAGTGCACAAGATGGCGCACCACCTTGCACACAAGTCATTCCAGGATGCAGGGGGGAGGCGAGACGGCCCGAAGGGAACCACAGAGCTCACGGCAGGAGAGGCACCGAGCACCGCAACTTGAGGATGATTTATATACACCATGTTTGCCAACCAAACATGAAAAGGTTCACGTTAAGAACATAAGTCGTGTCATTTACTGGGTCAGACCAACGGTCCATCAAACCCAACATTCTGTCTCTGACAGGCCGGTCTGGGTTGCCTCAGGGGAGTACGCGGCAGGTCACAATGGAGTGCTCCATTTCCTGCCCTCCTCCCCCAGCTTCCAGCAGTCGCGGGCCTTGAACCCCTGACCAACCCAGCAAATAGCCCTTTGTTGGCACACCCCAAATAAGACACAGAGACCTTCATTGGTTTTCAAAACTGGCCGCACTCCTTTATTAACTCAAATTCAAAAACGAGGCCGGTGGGGTAATTGCACCGCAATTCCGGATCCAGTATGCTATGCTAATGAACTTATTAACTCTGATGCCGGTGTGGATGTGCCCTCCAGCGTCAGCATCTTCAACAAGAACCTCCCCTTTTCGACAGCACCCTGGCTCTGGCTGAAAAAGAGGATGGGCCCAACTCTGGGCGTGAGTAAGGAGGTTGGTGTTCGCCGTCAGTGGACAGCGCATGTCCTTTCTGACTTCCCTGCGTCACGCCTCCCAGGGGTCATGACCCCAGCGTGTGCTGTGACCGCATCACTCTGGTTATCACATCCCCATCTCTTAAGGCGATGACTCTTCCTATACTATTCCTATCCTATTTAGCCTACTATAGCATACTGGATCCTCTGCCACAAAGGGGGGGAAACAAGTTTTCACCCCGACCCCCACCGCCTCTATAATTTATAATCCTCTAAGATGATTGGCCAATGCCGTCAAATATAATTTGTTCCCCGCTGGTGACAGGTGTACTCCGTCATCACGAAACAGATCCTTTCCTCCCCTAACAATTTCTGGATGTTTAATGGTAGATCCTCCTAAGCTATGCATCCATTTTGCTATTTCCCGGCTAATGTTCCTGCGGGTCCTGCCTACTCTCCCCGGTTTAATTGCTGCTCGAGTCGTCTTCAGCCGCCGAATGATTGTTGGAGTGACCCCGCCGCGGGCCAGTCCCTGTTTCGGCGCTCTGCGCCCCTGCGCATGCGCGTCCTTCGGTTGCCCCAGCAACCCGATTTTTTCCGGCCGAGGAGCATTCTAGAACGCTCCCCGTCGCGGCCATCCCTCTGTGCCCTTCTCTTGGGGCACAACAAATTCCCCGTCGCAGCCATATGGCAGCGAAGGGGACTAATGCCAACCCAGGTCAGCTTTCATAAATTCATCCAGTCCCTTTCTGAACCCTGTTAACACTACTGGCCTCGATAACAATGAGTTCCACAATTTTATTGTACGCGGGGTGAAAAAGTACTTCCTTTTGTTTGTTTTAAATCTTCTCCCTGTTAACTTTATGGAGTCACCCCTGGTTCTATTGTTTTTAGAAGGAGTAAACAGCAGCTTCCTGATTTGCCTGTTCCACATCATTCATGATCTTGTAAACTTCTACCACATCCTCTCTGTCTCCTTATCTCCAAGCGGAAAAGTCCTAACTTTCTAGCCTTTCCTCATATGGAAGCCACTCTAAACCTTGGATCATTTTTGTTACCCTTCTCTGCACATTACAAGATACTTCAATTTAGAAAGTGAAAGGGAGTATGTACTTCTCATTAATGAGGAGCACATACTTCAATTCCTACTCCTGAATAATTTTGCTTGACGTGAGAACACCACTCAAGTACAATCAAGTTTAAGGACTAACTAAATAGAGAACGTGCCCTTAGTTACAAAGAGCGGTGGAATCGGGGGACAAGAGAAGGAGAAGCAACGAGCGATCTACGGAGGTGAAGTGGCAGAGGAAGCCTGATGGAAGAGGCAGGTTTGTTTTGTTAAGATTATGAGGAACAGAAGAAATCAGGGGTGGGAAACCTCAGGCCCAGACACCAAATATAGCAGCGGCAAGTGTGCGGTCTCTTCCCAATGCCTGGATCTGGCCCTTGGATCCATTTCCTACCTCCAACCACTGAAAGCTCAGGGTAAGAGAAGAGAGGCACGTACATAAGGATAGGGGGCATAATCTGGGCTTCCTTTTCTTTACTTCACTCCGTAACCACCTCCCACCTCTCCCCTTTGGAGCTTGTACTAATTTTCAAAATAGCCCCTGGGATGGAAATGGTTCCCTGGAGTAAGGCGTGAGTGTTTGGGGAGCAAGTTCCAGCTGCAGGGGACAGCATGGGAGAAGGAGTGAGCTTGAAAACAAGGGATCGAATCATGAAGGTGATTCTCAAGGTGAGGAAAACCGTACAACCCGTTTCACTTGGGGCAAAAAGGCATCAGGCAGTGGAAAGGTTTAGTCACTGGACTGAGAATCAAAGCAAAAAGAAATAAAATAATTCTTACAATGTTAGCAAGATATATACAGACCTCTGGAAAAGGTTTCTCTTAAAAAAACAAAAACAAAAAAAACATATTTGGCCTACGTCATTACTTGTGCCCCCTACAGAGCGTACCGGTCGAGTGCTCAACATGCATCTGCAGTGGCAGGGGGGCCAAGAATGAAAGTGTTCATGAAAACAGTCGTCTCAAAATAGGTCAGTCTCTGTAGTCGGTATTGGAAGAGCAATGCTACCTCATTCTCCCGGCCCTGGACTCAAAATGTCAAATTTGCATTTAAATAGACACACGCTTCCTAATACAACTCTCTCAAAACTAAGCCTAGCGTTAATTAAGAGAGGAGACAGTGTTTCCAGTTTGCTTGTAAGAATCAGCCGAACCACAAAGAAAGGGGCAGGGAAAGTAAACTAAGACTTTGCCCTTTAACAAAAGGTGGACTCGTGTCTTGGTGAACCAAATTCAGTCTTGCAGGGAGGACAGGGCGGGGAGGTCAGATGAAGTTACCTTCATCCGAATGGGAAAATGGTGGAAAGTGACGGGGGAAATGGGGGAAATGTGGAATCACCGGAAATTATTTCGTTAGTTATATTTATTAGTCGGCCCCTCATGCCTACGGCATCCCGGGGCAGCTTTCAACACTAAAAACAATCACAATCATAACGTATTAATTTTAAAACTTTTTTAAAAAAGCATCTCCCCCCCCCCTCCCCTCCGAAGGCCTAGGCGAACAAGTCAGGTCTTGCAGGCTCGGCGGAACGCCAGGATACCCGGGGCCAGGCGAGCTTCCTCCGGGAGGGAATTACAGAGTCACGGCCCAGCCACCAAGAACGCCCATTCCATTGTGGTCCCCAACCTAACACGGGGGACCTCCAGGAAGGCGCCCCCGGTAGACCGTAGGGATCGCTCTGAGACGCGGAGGGTGAGGTGGTCCCCGAAGTATGAGGGGCCGAGACCGTGTAGGGCTTTATAGATAAAAACTAACACCTTGAATCTGGCCCGGTACAGTGCAAAGTGCAGAGCACAGGTGTTATGTGCTCCCGCTAACCTGTCCCTGTAAGGAGATGGGCCGCCGCATTCTGCACTAGCTGCAGCCTCCGGACCAGAAACAAGGAAAGCCCCACGTAGAGCGCGTTGCAGTAGTCCAGCCTCGAGGTGATGAAGGCATGGATGAGAGTGGCCAGGTCGGGCCCGGAGATGTATGGATGGAGCCTCCATACTAGATACAACTGGCGGAAAGCGGCTTTAGCCACCGCCTCCACCTGCCGATCCAGACGGAGGTCCGAATCCAACACCACCCCCAGACTCCGAACCTGCTGGGCTACAGGAGGGCAGACCCCCACCCCCTCACCAGAGGAGTCAGCACCTCCCTCGCCCTTCCCACCACCATCACCTCCGTCTTATCAGGATTAAGTTAACGAAGTATCGACACACACTTGCAAGCACACTCCCGAAAGGTTGGTATTTCCCTTTGGAACTGAAACACTTGCTCTCATCTCAGCCCTACTATTAATGGACCTAACCTCCAAGAACTTATCCAATCCTTGTTTGAACCCAGCTATACTACTTGCCTTCACAATGTCCTCTGGCAATGAATTCCACAGACTGCGTGTTGAGTGAAAAAGTACTTCCTTCTGTTGGTTTTAAATTTGCTGCCAGCCAGTTTCATAGAGTGTCCCCAAGTTCTAGTATTATTTGACGGGGTAAAAAGCAGCATCCTAGTCATTTGTTCCGCCACTCACAATTTTAAAAACCCTTCTTATATCTTCTCTCATCATCTTTTCGCCAAGCTGAAGAGCCCCAACCTACTAACAGAAGTCATTCCAGACCCTTGATCACCTTTGCTGCCCTTCCCTGTACCTTTTCCAGTTCTACTAGATCTTTTCCTGCACATAACTGATGAACGGACTCCACATTTTGTAGAAAGCCTGTGCCTTATTCTTAAATCTGTATGTCCACAGTAGAGCTGAAAGGGATATCCATGGCAATTATCGTATCTGATTATTTTGCCCAATTTGAATGGGATCTGCCAAAATGGTTAAGAAATCGGTACCCAGATCCACCTTCACTGGGTTTTGGATTACTTGCTTGGTTGGGTTTTTTGCCCATTCCATTGTTCTGCAAGACCACTGGCCAAAATAAAATAATGGAACCACCAAATCTCCAAAACAACCAAAAAGACAAGCAGCCAAAACCCCCAAGGCAGGGAAGGGGTTGGACTAGGTGACCCTCAAGATCTCTTAGTTCCGACTCTCTGGATTCTATTAATACAATGCTTGCTACTGGTTCTGGCTCTAGTCAACCAATTGCTGATCTATTATGAACCAGAAGATTTTCAGCCAGTTGTCTAGGGCTGGGAGGAGTTGGGGGGAAGAGGAATTGTTCCCCCTTCTCCTAATACCTCATTCATTGTGCGTTTGCCTGCCAGAAACATCGTTTTTACTAGCAGCACAGAATTCGCTCTGCCAATTTGAGGATGGTCAATTCCCAGGAGTGCTTCTTTCGGGATCATCAATTCAATATCTGCTCTCTGAATCACGTTCTTGGAATGCCTTGTTATTTGGTTTCCAAAAAGATTTTACGTAAGGCCCGAACCAAAGACTATGGGTGTTAACGAACGGACATCGGGTACTTTCCGACGTGCAGCATAGTGTGCTTAGAAGTTCAGGAAGAGGGGACGCGCATGCAAACGAAGCGTGTGTCTCATCACGTGGGAATGCTGGATTTTGCAACTCAGTCATTCGTCCTTGTCAGGGCGCAGAAACGCTTCAATCACGTGCAGTGCGGCATTCCCACGTGATGAGACGCGCACTCTATTTGTGTGCACGTCCCCTCGCCCGAACTTCTAAGCACGCTTTGCTGCACGTCGGAAAGCACCCGTTGCCTCGGCTTCAACCTTATTAGCCCCAGATTTACCTGCCTGTTTGTCATGGGGCTGATAGATGTTCACCCCAGAAAATCCGGGGCAGCGCCTCTTCTGTATGTTGGGGGGGGAGGGGATAGGGCGTCTATGTAGCCACCTATTACCTCCCCCCCGCCCCCGGTAGGCTGTGGCATGTGCGTTAAGCACTATGGAGTCGTGAGCGCCAGTCAAGAGCATCAGATGAGCAACCTCAACTCTAATGGTGGAGGGGGGGAGCAGAAGGGGGATGCGCGGACGGACCGTGGCAAGGAGAACGCCTGCCTGTTCCCGTGCGGAGCCTGCTTGGGATGGGGCACGGGGAGCTCCCCTCTGATTTGTTAACACCCTGAGTTCCAAACTGCTTTCGATCCTGGAGAGTTTCCCCCAGAGTAGCTGATGAGAGAGGGAGAACAGGGGAGGAGAGCAGCGATGCACAAAGCAGGATTGGCTTCTCAGGGATCTGCACGATGAATACCAAAGCAATCCAGCACCTTTCTCAGGCCGCTGCCCAGAAACAGCGCTTCATTCTCTTTGCATGCAAGGACTTCTTCAGACCGGATTCGGGCAATGAGTCACAGAGCAGCTGCAACTTTAATGCCACTCAGATTCTGGAGCGCACCGCCTGTAAGTGAACAGGATGCAGTCAACATCGCAAGGCTGACGAGCACAAGCAAGCGTCATTTAGTCGGATGTCCCTTAAGCTCTCAGAAGACTGGTTGTTTGCAGTTAGGTCTTCCAGCTAGCCTCGCCTACTGATCTTACACGGGAACTATCAGGAACCTCAAACCAGGATTCAGCTGCTGACAAATGAAGAAGCTGGATCCCCTATTCCCAAACTTCTGCCTGTTGGCCTCCTTTTGAGACCTGAATATAAATTCCATTTACCCAGATAGCAACATAGACAATACAAAGAATATCATTTTTATCATCATCAGGGACCTACGTTCTGTGCGTTTTCGCAGCCTCTGAGGTTAGCCGGGAGTGCTCTCTTGCAGGTACCATCTGCCTGGGAAGTTTCCACCGCAAGGCACACAGAGCGGTGTCCTCAGTGGCTGCCCCACAATGATGGAACTAAGTCTGAGCCTGCTCATCTTCTGGAAACGATGCACGTCCTTTCTGTTTGGTCAGGTGTTTGGCAAGGGGAGATAGGGTTGCGGGGGATTAAGGGGATTTTTTGTAGATGTTTCTATTGGTTGTAAGCCACCCTGAGCCTTAACGGGAATGCAGCATATACATTTGAATGAATAAATAAATAAAAAGAATAAAAAATCCCTTATTGCCGCCTGAAGAAAATGTAGAGAACATGGGTCCCTGATTAGTATCAATTCTATAGCACTTTCAGTATTCCAAGTGCTTTGCAGTCTTTAGCTAGCTCACACTCACAAAACCCCTATGAGGTAGGGTAACTATTCCCATTTCACAGACGGGGAAACGGAGACCGACACAGACGGGGAACAGGATGGAGTTTGCAAAATGACAAAGCTTTGTGCCCCCTTCGTTATGCAAGGACCTGCTTCCTCCCTGCCGTTTAACTATGCAGCTATAAACCATCTCATGCACTGGAGGCATCAGATAAAAGCCGTGGGAAATCGAGATGTGCCCAGAGGGAACTGCCCTCAGTGATCCATTTAAAATATTTACCTTCTGAGGCACCACAGAGCAAACTAAGAAGGGCACCAGACATTCAGGATTGGAAGCCTTTGATAGAGAAGGATAGAAAGCCTGCGTTGAGCTGAAATCTAACCACATATTTCATTCTTTTCTGCAAGACGTAACCCTACATTTACAGGAGCAACCGCTGAACTTCGGGTCAGGCTTTCCCTAGCTCCCCACCTCCCACAGATTGCTCCTGGATCCTTTCTGATCCTTCACCAGATGGGAACAGTCTCCTTTGAACAGTCTCCTTTGAACCTTCTGTATCCTGTCTCTGCTTGGACTGGCTTGCTTTGCTTGAACTCACATTGTGCCTGGACTGGCTTTTGCTCTTTTTCGGGGTGAAACATCAGGGACCTGTTCTGGGTCAGCAAACAGACTAGGCAGCAAGACAGACAGACAGACATGAGGGAGCAGAGGGGCCAGAAGGCAGACGGATGGGCAGGAGCAGCAGTTCAGAGCAGGCACACACTGAGCCGCTTTTACACATGACAAGAAATGGGTCCTTATACGTGCTCGAGATAATACCAGGTGTTCTACATGCTGGAGTTTTGTAATGTGTGAAAGCACTATTCCACTTTTATGCAGCGAGATCTCGCAGCCTTGTAAGACCCACCAGATGCGGCGGCTTTTATACGAGGTGCTGAAAAGTACCTCCTGAGTCCCGCATTGAGAGAAAAGCCGGCACGGGGAATGTCACTTCCGGCAGCACAGGGAGCCTGGAAACACTCCCTGCGCCGGCTTTTCTTTCAACGCGGGACTCAGGAGGCGCTTCAGCGCCTCATATAAAAGCGGCCTGTGACTTTTACAAGGCTGCGAGATCTCGCTGCATAAAAGGGGAATAGTGCGTTTTCAAACATTACAAAATTCCAGCATTCATAACACCCAGTATTATCTCAAGCATTTATAAGGACCCAATTTTTGTCATGTGTAAAAGCAGCTAAGAATCCAGGGCAAATAAATCTACAGTCCAGAATAAAACAGAGCAAAAGCCAGTCCAAGTGGAGGCAAGGTACAAGGCAGAGCACAGAAGGTCCAAAGGCAGAGAGAATGGGGTTCAGGGGGTCCGTTCCTGTCCCTGTCTCTGCTTACCCTGGACCCATTTCTCTCCGCCTTCATGAGAGCTTCTTCTGTTCTCATGAAGGGACTGGAACAGGGATAGTGAGGTGACAAGATGATTCACCCAACTTCCTGTGGGGTCGGGTATGCCTTTTGTAAAGGCAGGCAGCCAATCATGAAGCTGGAGGTGTGGAAGAAGGCTGGATGCTAGAAGCCTAGCGGAAGGCCAACAGGGGTGGCCATGCCAAAACAGGAAACCTACAGGAGAGTTACAAGGCCCAAGGTACAGCACTGCGGTAGCACCGCGGAGTCAGCAGGTGTCTTTGAAAAGCCCGGGCCCACACTTCCATGCCAGTGGGGAGAAGATGTGGGTAGGCAGGCCGGGATGTAGGAAGCAAGGTAATAGGAAGTCAATACTGGCTCGCTGCCTGCCTCATTACTGTCAGCTGGAAGGGTCTCATTAGGGTCACCACCAAGGTAAGAAAGGATTTGCTTATTGGCAGCCCGTCTTTCTAAAAGTCCACTGTCTACACCCCACGCAGGCAGGTGCCACGTCCTCTCCTACGTGCCGTTTGGGTGGCCATCCTGCTTCATTCTGACAGCGTGCATCTGTGCCAAAAACGGCCTGGTGAAAAAACTGGCGTTTTCTCCTTTGCCCTAGTTTGGCCTCTCAGCAATTAAGCCCTCATGCTGCTGTTATCCTCTTGCCGTTTATTTTCATAGAATTTCAGGCTATTTTTTTTTTATTTTTTAACTGTGCCATTTCCACCAGCATCTGACTCAAATGCATCCCCAGGCAGGTGGCTAATTGGAGTTTGTCACAGAGCGACTGGCTTACTTTCAGCATGGAAAACCAACACTCAAGTGGATCTGGGGGCAGGGGCAGGCCATTTCCATGGAGCATCCTGAATAGCTATTGTCTTATCTCCCCACTAGGGTTACCACCTCCCTCTTGTCTTTCACACCGGGAAGGGGTGGAGTCACATCAGAAAGGGGGCGGAGCAAAAGCCACACCACGTCCCTTGCTGATGTAACTCCTCCCCTTATGGAGCATCACCACATGACACTCCAGAAGGGGGGAGCCAGGTTGGAAAGGGTGCAGGAAATTCCGTAAAGCCCACCTGCCTTTCAAACCCGGCTGCCACTCCCCACCACTCCTAGAAGCCTTGATTTCTCAAAGTTATGGAGCTGCCCCCCTGGCTCACCACCTGAAGACTATGAGACAAAATCTGGAGCCTCCAGGCAAGACTAGGAGAGGCAACAACCCTCCCTGACGCAAAAAGAAAGGGCGCTTTTGGATTTCCAAGGTCATCCTGTCCAGTTCTCAGAGAGGCAGGACGTGGAAACCCTGCAGGCTGTGGAGCTAATAGCGATTGTCTGGCAGGGAAATGCAGAAGGGATACGAGGTGAGATGGAGCGGGCTAGCACAGTGCACAAGACGGGGTTAAGAGCTTTATGTTAGGAGAAGGTTCCATCGCTGTGACTGGGGCTGCCATCTCTTCCCCAAAGACTCTGGGTAAAAACTGATTTCTCCAGGTCAATCGGGTCAGCTGTGTCTAACTCAGAGAATCAGAACTTCTGGGGGCAGCCTGGGGTAACGACGTCAGAAAAGGGGCGTGACACTCCCTTTGCGCCACCTCCTTTCTGATATGGCCCAGTCCCTGCAGAGTGCCGTGACATCACGATGCTCCCAAATTGGCAGGAATACGTCAGAAAGGGGCATGACACTCCCTTTGCTCCGCCCCTTTCCAATGCAGCCCAATCCCTGCAGAGTGCCATGACATCACGATGCTTCCAAATGTGCGGGATTACATCAGAAAGGGGCATGACGCTCCCTGTGCTCCACCCCTTTCCAATGCAGTCCAATCCCTGCAGAGCGCCATGACATCACGATGCTCCCAAATGGGCAGGATTACTTCAGAAAGGGGCGTGACACTCCCTTTGCTCCACCTCCTTTCCGATATGGCCCAATCCCTGCAGAGCGTCATGACATCACGATGCTCCCAAATCGGCAGGAATACGTCAGAAAGGGGCATGATGTTCCCTTTGCTCCTCCCCCTTTCCAATGCAGTCCAATCCCTGCAGAGTGCCATGACATCATGATGCTCCCGAATGGGCGGGATTACATCAGAAAGGGGCATGATGTTCCCTTTGCTCTGCCCCCTTTCCAATGCAGTCCAATCCCTGCAGAGCGCCATGACATCACGATGCTTCCGAATGGGCGGGATTACGTCAGAAAGGGGCATGACGCTCCCTTTGCTCCACCTCCTTTCCGATATGGCCCAATCCCTGCAGACAGAGTGCCATGACATCACGATGCTCCCAAATCAGCAGGATTACGTCAGAAAGGGGCCTGACAGGCCCTTTCTCCCACCCCCTTCCTGACATGGTCCCATCCTCTCCAGGTTTCCTCTCAGAGAGAGGCGATCGCCTCAGCTATGACCACTGACTGCACCCACCCTCACACAAATGAAAGGAGGGCTTGAGTTTCCAGTCCCGGAGTAGAAAGCGATGGGGAGAGGAAGCCAGGAGGAGGTAGCAGAAAGAAGGCAGGTCCATGAAGGGAATTGGCCTGACTTAGCCCAGACTGGGATGGGGCCTTGGGTCGGGAAAGAATGATTGACCTAAAGTCTGAAACAAAGACCACCTTGTGCCTTGAAAAAAAAGGGCAGATAAAATATACCCTACAAAAGAAACTGGAAGAGGCGTTGGGTAGGAATTCCCAGTACTGACCCTTGGGTAGGAACTGAAAAGAGGAGCTGGGTTCCATAGAGGTGAGACAAAAACAAATGCTCTAGAGGGGAAGAATTAGCCACAGAATAACAGGGCAGAGAGGGTCCTCAAGGGCTACCTGATCCAAGGTAGGATGTCCTAAATTTACAGCATCGCAACAGATGCTCGTCCCATTGGTTTTTGAAAGCCTCCCGTGGAAGAGATTTCAAAACTTCCCTCGGCAACTGGTTCCATTGCCCAAATATTATTATTTATATAGCACCAGCAATGTACCTGGTGCTGTGCAATCAGTACTTAGAGGCAGGTCCCCGCCCCAAGGGGCTTACGATTTAAAACAGACAAGGGTAGGGGAGACAAGGGAGAGGGGAATGCAGGAAGAGACATGGATACATTCATGAAGTTGAGAAGCTTAGCTTAGTTGCACGGAAGAGGAGGACTGAGTGAAGGAGGGGAAAAGGAGTCATCCATGACAAATCTGTGGGGATGGGGAGCTAGGGAAAGCCTGATGGAAGAGGTAGGTTTTGGTTTTCGGTAGGCATTTCAAGGTTGGGAGAGAGAGCTTACAGTTCTTACAGTAAAGAAGATTTCCCTCACATTTAGTCCAAATCTATCTTACCATAATCTCCGGCCCTTCGCTCTGATCTTATCATTAGCAGTAGCGGAGAACAGCGGATTTATTTTTTTTGCAACCTCAAGAAAACATCAAGAACCTCAAGATAACTTGAAGGCAAGACCCAGCCTCCTGAATGGGAGGGGGAAACTGAAGCATAAAGCCAGACCTCACTTACACCCTTCCCCCTAAAGGGAAAAGAAGGGAAGATAAAATAAAAAGAGAGCTGAGTTGTACGTAAAGCATCCTCCATTACTGGATGCTGGCCCCTTTATAAACAGGGGGTAGGGAGGCTTTTACCCATCACAGACAGGATGCAAATTCTTGCAAAGCCCCACAGGCTGGGGGAAGAGCAGCGTGGCCCCAGGCCAAAGCTTCCAGAGGGAAAATCAGAGCTTGGCAGGACCACTAGCACAAGGAGATTTGCTGCCCTACGCAGCCGCTGCCCCGATCACCTCCTTGGTAAGGAAAAGCCTAAACAAAAACGCCAGCATGTTGTGGAAAATCCCACTGCCAGACAAATATAATGAATGAGGGTTAAAGGTAACCCTAAATTGTGACCTCCGGCAGGGGAGGTCCGCAGGCTATCAAAGAATGTATCATAGATTGTGCGCTAGGTGGAGGATTACCTCCCTGGCAGGGAAGTGAAGGTGGAGACTAGGAGCTGAAGGTAGCTCTATGGGAATGTAGTGGATGTGAGTCGAAAGAGACTCCCGGCAGAATGGGCCTGGCTGGCTATAAGGGGTGAAGCAGAGGCCAGCGTTAAAGTCCAGTTTGTGGTGTTAGACACACACCCACCCACCCCACCCCCCGATGAAGATTGTATAGTTATTGTGTTTGGGAAATACTGATGTAAAGGTGTCAGACAGACTCACCTTTGGTAATCCAGTCTTGAGGCGTGGGGGGAATGTATGTGGCAGGGCTAGGTCACAAAATGGCGCCTGCCCTGAGATTAAAACCTAAGATGGCCACCCACAGGAAGAGGAAGTAGATGGGCAGGGCTACCTGTATAAAAAGACAGCAGAGGGCAGTCTTCACCTGACTACTATGGAGAACGCATCTCCTGGGAGGCTCCCAGAGAGGCCTTGAAGGAAGGAGAGCTGAGAATGTATGTGAATGCCTGGGACTGTGGCTAGGCTGAGCTTTATGGAATGGAGATACTGTAAAGTGGCCAGAGGCTTGGGGCCTGGCCTGGCCTTTGTAAATAAACTGAGATTTGGCACGTATCCTGTAAGTGCCAATCTCTTGGGGCCTTGATCCTGCATACACTTAACCCACAGCCAGTGGGTTCCTGTTACAGCCGCCTCCTGCCTTCCCCCCACTAGCTGTCCTGCCAGGACGGCAAGGGAGACCACCCCCTTCCCCCCGCTCACAGAGAGACAAAAACATCAGCAGACCAGGCAAGAAAGGAAGACAGGCCTCATTGAAGGCAAGATCAGAGAAGCTGCCAAGGGCCACATTGAAAGGGTCCCCAGACAGGAGGTTCCCTTCCCTTGCTTTAGACTGAAGAACCACACAGGGAATCATTCCAAGTGATACGAGACAACTATACACATCCCAGCTACGTTCCTCCATTCTGTTACAACCCCCAACCCCTTCCAGTGACACTCCACAAGGCAATCCAAAACAAACATGTTCCAGTCTAAATTTCAATGGGAATTGATGGGCCAGGCTCAGTACAACGGTCAAAAAGAAACTGACAGGATAAATGTATCCCTCTGCCAAAGACATCTCCTTTAAAATGCAGCCGAGGGAGCGCTGTGTTAACTTGACTGCTGGGTGCACCAAAACCAAACACTCGGTCGGAGTCAGCCCTGTCTTGTATCAGTCTCTTTCTTGGCAGGAGATCACTCGCCCAATTAAATAATGGCCAGAACCCTTCTTCTCACACAGGCCCTAGCATCCTGGGCAGGCTACTTGGTGCATTTTAAATAACGCTTTGCCCACAACCTTTGGCAGGAAGTCGAGGCCGAGAGAGGTTTGGGCTTCGCTGCAAAACGCTTCTTTGGAAGTGTGTTCCTTTGGAGGAAAAGGGAAGCTTGACAGGGTTTCTGTCTTCCCCACAAGATCTGGTACCTTCTATAACGAAGGGTGAAAACAGATGCTCGGTTAGCCCGCTGGAGCCCGCGTTTGGTCTGTCAAACAATAAAGAGGCAGCCTCCTGCCCACGTCCCACGTGCCTGCAGCAGCCTCCGCACAGCGACGCCAGCCGTTTCTTCCCCCCCAGAGCCACCTGTCAGCTGGGTCAGCTGCTTGTGTCCGTGATCTCATTGTCCCCCCTGCCCCAAGCCAGCTGAAAGCTCTCCCTGTCCCCCCGGGTGCTGGCAGGCGGCTCCAAGGGGGGACAGGGAGATCACTAGCTCTCCTTCCCCTCTCCCCGAGCCACCTGTCAGCTGTCTGGGCACGCGAGGTAAGACTCTATGGTGCTGGTGGATCTGGAGGCAGTCAAAGCTAACAGACGGGCCACGGACACGCGGGCACCCATTAGCCCGGATTAGCCTGCACGATGGGCCCATGGTCTCCTCAAAAATGCCGTGAGTATTCAGCGGGCGGTGGCCGCGTGGAGGGTGTGGGCTAACATCTCATTTGTTTTCAATCCAAAGCTGTTGGCTCTGCTGTAGGATCCTTTGTGCCCAGGCGAGCTGTAGATAAGGTTGCTTAACACAATTATAGTTACTTGCTGCGGTAGCAGCAAGTAAGTTAAAGGCAGAACCACTCTCCATTATAAACAGGAGACTGCTGAGAGGAAACTGCTTGAGCTACAGTTCTGAAAATTTAACCACGCCGTATATTTGTGGGAACAGTCATACATGCAAACATTTGAAGACGATCCAGCTAGAAAATCAAAAGTTAGACGTATTTACAAGTTCATTGGTAGTGGTCAAAATGCACCCAACCCCGACGCTTTTGAACCAAACTGACTTAATTCTGTCCTTTTGCGCAGAATTGCATTGTAGTCGACCAATTGTCTACAGTTGTCTAAACTGAACTCGATCCTATAGCCTGCAGACCCCTGCGTGCAAGCCACGTGTGCATGGTTTGTGCGCAGCACAATGGGCCGGTAATGTACATGCGTGGGGGTCCTGTGCGGCTGTGCGTGCATGCGGCTCCACATGGGATCTGCAGGCTGTAGGATCGAGGCCATTGTCAACATTTCATTGTATAAGGTGTATGCAACATCTATACATGTAAAGGGCAGACAGTTAAGGCAGTCTGAAAAAATGTTCGTAGGCGACTTATGATAATTAAGAAATGACCTGTAAAGAAATAATGTCATAGTTTAGTTAGTGGTAAATTGTAATAAGAGCAAGCATGTATGGTAACAAAGTACATTTGTTCTGTTAATGTCCATGGTACGTTGTGCAATATAGATAAAAAAGTAAATAATTTCCATGCTTTTTGGCATTTCATTATTGTTGTAATGTAAGTTTTTTAATGTTTTTTGAACTGCAATTGTAATTTATTTCCATGTTTTTGGGAGTTTAAGTTAGGGTAAAATCTATTTTGTTAAATGTTTTTGAAGAGGAAAGTTTTTTGTTTTGGAAATGGTTCTTCCTTTAACCGTTTTGTAAACGGCAACATTTTTTGTTTTAGATGATACCTATGGTCTTTCTACAGGCTTAGGCAGCGGCCCAGCAAGGTTGTGGCAGACCTGGACTCATGTCCAAATTAGAGGCTTCCTTAAGGGCAAGGGGATGGGGGTGTCTCGCTAAGCAGTGGCCCTCCAAAAGGGGCTGCCAGCCAGCTTCGGCTGCCCCTGCACAAAGGCAGTAGCACCGCCCAGGCTCCCGCTAAGCCTCCACCCCCAGAGCAGCAGCAGCCCCACCAGGAAGGGATTTTTAAAAATTGGGAGGGGCTAGCACTCCACCCTTTGCCCACTCTGAAAATTTCTTTCTTGGCAGGGTCCTTTGCAAGCAGCCTGAGTACCGCTAGGAAATTTTTCAGAGTGGGTGGAGGGGAGACAAGATGGCCACCACTCTGCTCCCCCCTCCTCCATTTCACTCTGAACATTTCCTAGCGGAGTTCTCAGGTTGTTTGCAAAGAAGTCCAGAGCCTGAGCTCCACAATAGCTACACCCCTGGGCTCTGTATAAGCAAATCACAATAGGAACCTACGTAACTGCACGGGGGTACTCTTCCCTTAGAAAAAGCTCCACCGACCGCACAGATGTTGGAGGCAGGGGTGCTTCCGGGGTGCCCTTGTGAAGAGGAGGGTCCAGATTGTGGATCTTTACCATGGAGCTGTCCCCTATCCTTGTGTGCATGCCCTCAACTCTGCTTCCTCATAGTTCAGTGCTCAGGGATAGAAACTGGATGCAAGGGTCAGATTCAGGAACTGGAAAGGGGCCACATAAAAACTAGGCATAGACCCCATTTGGCCACTAAGCGCGAGGTTCCCTACCCCTGCTGTACAGAACCGTATCAAGTGTTTACCCTCGACAGGATCTCAAAAGCGGAATGCATGGGTTATCTATGATGCATTATAAAATGTACTAACAGTGTGTATATGGAAGAAGGTGGTTCTTCATAATCAAAGATGACTCTGTTTGTATAAATAAAACGCATACACACCCTTTTTACATCAAAACATCTTAATTCATGATCTTTTCTTCTCTCGCTCCCTTCACCTTCTCGCCCTTACTGAAACATGGATCTCCCCCACTGACTCTGTCTCCCCTGCCACCCTCTCCTTCGGTGGTCTCTCCTTCTCCCGTCAGCCGTGGGCCGAAGGCCGGGGTGGTGGCGTAGGTCTCCTCCTCGCCTCTTCCTGCCAGTTTCAACCCCTCCCCCCCTCTCTCTCCTTCCCCTCCTTTGAGGCTCACTCTGTATGCCTCTACTCCCCTCTCCACCTCCGTGTTGCTGTCACCTACCCCCCGCCCCCCTCTCATCCTTTCTCTCCGAGTTCAAGTCCAGGCTCACCCTATTCCTCTCTGACGACATCCCCACACTCATCCTTGGCGACTTCAATATTCATGTTGATGCAACCTCTCAACCTGGCATCACCCACTTCCTCTCCTTAGCCTCCTCCTTTAATCACCACCTCTGGACTAGCTCCCCCACCCACACTGATGGTCACTCTTGATGTTGTGTTCTCTAGGAACTGTTCTGCTCCAATCTCTCCTTCGAGCCCCATCCCATATCTGACCATTTCCTTGCCTCTTTAAACCTCTCCCACTACTCCCCTTTCTCTTCCCCATCCCTTCCGCGATCTGCAGGCCATTATGCCCCAGGACTTTGCCTCCTCCCTCTCCCCCCTTCTCCCCTCAGTCTTCTCCACCCTTGCCTCCCTTGCCCCCCTCTCCTCCCGCCCAGCTCATTCCCGTAACCCTCGCCCTTGGCTCACTTCCATCATTCGCCATCTCCGCTCCTGCACCCGGGCTGCTGAACGCCTCTGGCGCAAATCCCACTACCACACTGACTTCCTCCACTTCAAATTCTGCCTCTCATCACTCAACTCTGCTACCTCCCTCGCTAGGCAGCAGTACTATGCCTCCCACATTGAGTCCTGCTCCCGGGACCCTCGTCGCCTCTTTTCCACCTTTGACTCCCTTCTCAACCCCCCCTGCCCTCCCTCTCCCTCTTCTCTCTCCGCTCAGGATCTTGCTCTCTTTTTCACCTCTAAATTTGACAAGATCCGCCTGGAAATCGCTTCCAAGTCCTCTCCCCCTACCACTGCCCCCACCTCTCTCCTGTCCTCCTTCCCTCCCGTCTCCCTTGAGGAAAACTCCTCCCTGTTCTCCTCCTCCAACCCCTCCACTTGCCCCCTGGACCCCATTCCTTCCCACCTCCTGACCTCCATTGCCTCCACCGTCGCCCCTCCCCTCCTGCACATCATCAACCTCTCCCTCTCTACTGGATCCTTCCCCTCTGCCTTTAAACGCGCCATTTTCTCCCTCATCCTCACAAAGTCCACTCTGGATCCCTCTGAACCCTCTAATTACCGTCCTGTCTCATGCCTCCCTTTTGCTTCCAAACTCCTTGAACGCGTTTGTCTACTCCTGTTGCCTCAACCTCCTCTCCGCCAGCTCCTCCCTTGACCCCCTCTAACCTGGCTTCTGCTCCCTTCATGCCACTGAGACCGCTCTTGCTAAGATCACCAACAATCTTCTTGTGGCCAAATCCAACCGCCTTTACTCTATTCTTGTCCTCCTTGATCTCTCTGCTGCCTTCGACACTGTTGACCACTCACTCCTGCTTGAATCACTTCACTCCCTGGGATTCCGGGATCCTGTCCCCAACTAGTTCTCCTCCTACCTTTCTGACCACTCCTTCAATGTGTCTCTTCCTAACTCCTCCCAACCCCTCTTGGTCAGGCTTCCCCAAGGCTCCGTCCTTGGCCCTCTCCTCTTCTCTATCTATACCCTATCCCTGGGCCAACTCATTGCTTCCCACAGTTTCCAATACCACCTATACGCTGACGACACCCAACTATCTCTCCACTCCGTCCCTCTCCCCCTCTGTTCAAGCTCGTCTCACCAACTGTCTCTCCGATATCTCCGCCTGGATGTCTCAACGCCAACTCAAACTGAACATGGCGAAAACTGAACTCCTGATCTTCCCTCCCAATCCTTCCTCTCCCTCTTCCCTGTCAATT